>WOVY01002990.1:0-50191 GCA_013436015.1 Rhipicephalus annulatus | reverse complement strand
AAGCCGTCTCTAGACGCAAATATTGCTCAATTTCAAGAGGATGGGAGGGGGGGGTTTAGAAAAAATGCTCACGAATTCGAGAGTACTTCGTACTTAACTATGAGAGAGCACTGAGCCGTCCCGCTGAAAGGAATGCTGTACCTTTTAGATGCGGAGCATCTTATACTCGCGCCTTGTAGTGCGCCGTCCGCGCCGTCCGCGCCGTCCGCACCGCTTCTCGAACATTCGACAGCTGACGCGCGCGCATGCGCCGTCGCGCCGTCGCCACTCTTCCACCATCTGTGCATCCCTTCCTCCTCTACACACCGCGCGCGCTTCACTCCTCCACCATCTGTGCACCCTTCCTCCTCTACACACCGCGTTCGACATCTACAATTCTCCTGATTCTCCAGTGGACGCGCATGTGGCGTCGCGCTTCGAGAGAACATTCAACAGCTGACAGTGCATGCGCCGTCGTGCTGTATATATACTCAAGGTCGGCGCTCGCTCGCTCAGTTGCCGCTCGTCGGTTGGTTTGTACGGCGCGTCGACGTCCAAGGTCGCGGTGAAATGAATTCCAACGAATCCACAAACACAATGATCGACGTCCCTTCGACCAGCGCCGCCCTTTCGCATACGTGTGTACGTGTTCACTCATTTAACACCCCCTCCTACAACCACGTTAACCAATTTAGCCATCGACCCAAGTAAGTCGCAATTTAACACCCCATTTCACAACCACGTTAACCAATTTAGCCATCGACCCAACTAAGTCGCACTTTAACACCCCGTTAACCAATTATATGCTCCGCATCCTCCTCAGTGTTCCCCCGAGGGAAGCTGCGGGCAATTTTTTGGGGCACTCTACATTATTAACAAACCTGAAATAAGGGACTAGCCGTAAAGGTTAGAGAGTTGCAGTCAAATACAACGGAACTATTGTTTATACATTATTCCACAACCTCCACAACATTCCGAGCCACAGCCGCACCTCACTACTTTTTACTTTTGCTCATGCGAACAAAAATCACACAATAATGCACAAAAAAGCAAAGTATTGAACATAGCGCAATTGTTTTAATCGCAAAAAAAACGTCAAAATAATACTAGCCTACACGACATGTAAGTACAAGTTTTGAAGTATATAATGGTGTCTTTCAGAGAAAGTATACTGAGACTGCGAAACGCGTCTGTGAAGATTAGTGAATATCCGACTGGAATACGTCGATGTCACACGAAAATGTAATGTTTTGTGTTGCCCGCGGTGTTTTACAAAGAGAGTCAACTTTCTTTTGATGCTCTATCTGGGCATTGATTTATGGTAGCACAGCCTTTACATTCACATCCGGTCACAGTGCGGTCTTTTATGCGTTAAATAGGTGGTCCGCTAATTCTCTCTCGAGGACGTACTTGTTTGCCAAAATTTTAAAGGGATGCGCTGACAAAAGTGCCTACAAAGCGCACGTCACTGTGCATGCCATGGTACCGCTTCGAAAAAAAAAAAACACGATAAACAAGAACAAACACTAACGGGGCGAATGAGGGCTGTACAGCAGTACAAGTCCTCGAAAATAAAGCGAATAAAGGCAAGAGCAAACGAAAGTATTTGCGTTATCGCCGAACGCAATTAAATCGCGCTGTTGAGCACTAGCCAAAACTCTGAGCACGAAGAACAATTAGGAGTAAAAATGTTGCAATAAACATTATTAAATATTTACATGCTGTCCCTATCAATTGTTAATCCATGAATTTTACATGCATTCTTTCTCTAGTTAGCGAGTACGATTGGGAACTATTGTCCCATTGAATAAGAAAATCTGTTTAACTGTGCAAAAATGCATTGTACTATATTTTTAGATGCGGAGCATCTTATACTCGCGCCTTGTAGTGCGCCGTCCGCGCCGTCCACGCCGTCCGCACCGCTTCTCGAACATTCGACAGCTGACGCGCGCGCATGCGCCGTCGCGCCGTCGCCCACTCTTCCACCATCTGTGCATCCCTTCCTCCTCTACACACCGCGCGCGCTTCACTCCTCCACCATCTGTGCACCCTTCCTCCTCTACACACCGCGTTCGACATCTACAATTCTCCTGATTCTCCAGTGGACGCGCATGTGGCGTCGCGCTTCGAGAACATTCAACAGCTGACAGTGCATGCGCCGTCGTGCTGTATATATACTCAAGGTCGGCGCTCGCTCGCTCAGTTGCCGCTCGTCGGTTGGTTTGTACGGCGCGTCGACGTCCAAGGTCGCGGTGAAATGAATTCCAACGAATCCACAAACACAATGATCGACGTCCCTTCGACCAGCGCCGCCCTTTCGCATACGTGTGTACGTGTTCACTCATTTAACACCCCCTCCTACAACCACGTTAACCAATTTAGCCATCGACCCAAGTAAGTCGCAATTTAACACCCCATTTCACAACCACGTTAACCAATTTAGCCATCGACCCAAGTAAGTCGCACTTTAACACCCCGTTAACCAATTATATGCTCCGCATGCTCCTCGGTGTTCCCCCGAGGGAAGCTGCGGGCATTTTTTGTTTTTTTTTTTCATCTTTGTAATAAATCTTCAATAACCGCATTTTAATCTTTCTTTATTCATTTTACTGTAGTAATTGATGGATTATTCTCTCACCTTGACATTATACTCGAGCCCCTTACTCAATGCCCATTGCCCTGTATGGTGTCGTAAATTATTAATTAGTAATAATGTATTCACTAAACGTACTGCAGAAGGTGAGCCGCACCTTGTTCTCGTGTGCCCATGCATCCCGCGCGGCAAGCAACGGCTCGTTGTCATCATCTTTCTCTTCGCGATGCCGGGGCCCGGGTGACATGACTGGAGTTGAGGGGTCGCGGCCCGCGCCCGACCGTGGCTCTAGAAGACCGGCGGAGAAGGGTGCGCGCAAAAGAGGAGCAACACATCTCAGCACATGCTCGTTGCTATGACGACGAACATGCCAGAAGAAAGAGGAGGGAATCGGTCTCGGCTGAGCTTCAAGGTAGAACGCGTGCACAGAGACGTTTTCTGGTTTGGTACATAGAGGAGTAGAGCTATCATCCTAAAAAGTGGCCCTGTCGAAATATGTTACTGCCAGAAGCCAGCTAGGAGTAGGTAAGACACTGTTGCTTAGGTAGTGCAACTATTAAAACTAACGGCTGTGACCGTGGATGCCGAAGGGATGATATAATGATATGGAGTGTCGTAGCGTGGGCTGCAGATTTATCAGAACCATCCATGTTTCCTTAACTCTTTCATCACTATGCTTATTCAAATCAATCACCGGTGTTCAGCGCTTTAGATCGTTGATTTAGCTCTATTGAATTTATTTCTCGTGCACCCAGCACCTTCAAGTAGTTAGTTTCTGAATCACTTGAACTTCGCCTGCTTCGGCAACATAGTGATTTTTCACATAAACTTGCGCGAACCAATGTGGGGGCCTGTGTTGTTTTGAAAACGCACTTGGCTGGTGAACTAGACTGACGTACGGGCCCCTCGTGGCTATGGTGTTGGCCTCGAGGACATACCGTAGCGCCACCTACGTGATGAGGTCACTCATAGGATGCCGCGTTGCGTTATCTGCTAGAACACCGCACTTATTGCGCTTTTGTTGTGGACACCTTGCGTGCTTTCCTTTGTTCTGGAAGTGCGTTCGGGCATAATTCTGCCTTGAACAAATATCGTTTTTTCTTAAACTGTCAGAATTCCCGACCTTCTCTGAACAAGCGGAACGGAAGACGTCACCCCCCGGGATGGGGGACCATCCATCCAACGAGACAGGGGCCCTAGCCGTTTGCATAAGGATGGACCCGAATGTGGGTGACCGCGTTGGCGCATCTGCTCCTTGTGATGATTCTACCGAGAGCTCATCAGTGCAAGAGATGGAATCATCAACGGCGGAGCCACAACCGGCGCTAGACAAAGGCAAGCGATGTTTCACCATCTCGTATGTGCCCCATGTCTACATCAGACAACCTGAACTCACTAAACAGGCAGTCATTGACTAATTATTTCGAGCGAGTTGCACCTGCTCAAGTGAATGAAATTCGCATAAATAGCAGGGAAACATATTGTCAGTTGATTGTGACAAACAAAACCATTCTTGACAAACTGAAGGCCGTCACGCAGCTCGGAAGTATTTCAGTTCGCGCGTTCTCGCTCACGGGAAAGAAACAACGACTGGCGTGATAAATGACGTCGACGCTGACATCACAGACGCTGACCTGCAGAATCTTGGGACGTCGACAGTCAAATCGTGACCATACGCCGCTTCGGGCAAGTCTCGCTGCATCAAACTAGTATTTGATTCTGAGACTCTGCCCCCTAGCGTGAAGGTTGGATACGTGAGACATCCCGTGCGCCCTTACGTGCCACGGCCTTTGCAGTGTCACAAGTGCTGCAAGTTGGGACACGTCAGCGCAGTGTGCAAAAGTGAGACAACTTGCCAGCGGTGCGGCGGGTCTCATAAGGTGGAAAACTGCGATACTGCTGTTCCATTGAAATGCCCAAACTGCTCTGGTGCACATGAAGCAACGTCGAAGGAGTGCCCAAACATCAAAGAAGAAATTCGCGTCCTGCGGAAGATGGTCAGAGACAACTCGACACACAGAGAGGCAGTCACGTCCATCCGCCGACACAGACGTCGTCCAAAACGTAGGCACCAGCGAAAGCATAGTGGACATAGGAGTGATGCATCACCATCAGCATCAGATGAACATACGCGTACGCATTATCAGGGCTGCTACACCCATGTTGTATGCACCACGTCCCAGGGATGCAGAAAGTGGACCAACGCCCGCGTTGCACGCCGATGCTTCCGATACTGAGTGGCCTTCGCTACCGACTGGAGCAATAAAAAGACCACACCATGGGTTGCAACTTCAAAGAGGGCAGAAAATGATAGGCAAGACACTGAGAAGAGCCAAAACTATGCTGAAGCATGTATTAAAATCTATTCGTGCGATTCTCAACGAGCTACACACACCAGGAGCGAAAACAGCAGTGCAGATCCTCAACGTGCTGGAACCGCTACTGCCTACCCTTCCATAAACAATATGGCGAATTTCTTCGATGAACGTGTGCGCACCTCTGCCATAATGCAGTGGAACGCACGGGGTTTGCGAAGCCGATTGTCTGACTTTCGACAACGAATGTTTAAATACAAATTTTCCGTTGGTTGTAATATGTGAGCCGAATATGATGTCGTCGTTTTGTATTTCCGGATACGTCACTTTGTGGTCACGTGATGATTTGAAATGCGAGCAAAGTAATTATATGCGTACGTCAAGATTTAACGTACGTGAGACATGCCGTGGCTCCTCATGCTTCTAACGACTATATTTGCCTATCTATAAAAGCACAAGCGATGTTCAATATCAATCATTGGTGGATACATTCCTCCTAGAAGCCACGTGGACTGTCCCCATCTCTTGTCTGATCTCCAAGCTTGCCCTGGACCACATGTATTAGTTGGGGATTTTATGCACATCATCCCATGTGGGGTTGCTGCCTCAATGAACACCCACGGCAGGGACATTGCCGATTTGTGCTTAATCAAGGCCTTATGTCCATTAACGATGGCTCACCTACTTACCTCCGTGGCGCATCGTACAGCAGCTGTCTAGACGTATGTTTTGTGAGCAGAAGTCTCTTGCCCTACCACCTGTTGGTTTGTAGACGTTGAAACACATGGAAGTGACCATCTCCCTACATATATACAGCTAAAAGGTTTCCATCGTTCGTCTCCCCGGCCTGTGAAAAGCGTAGACTGGCCAGGATTCCAAGCTTCTGTAAATGCTCAGTGCGGGAACATTCAATCTATATCTGAAATAGAAAGCCTGATTGCATCAGCTTATTAACGCATACGAAACTTGTGAATGTGTCGCTACCAGATCACAACTTGACGCACAATATGAATACCTTCGTGCAATTCGTCGTCGGGCAGAGAGAAAATACAGGAGGACGAAATCACCAGCTGACCTATCTAGAGCACGCCAAGCACAGCGACATGTATTGCGACACCTCGATAAGCTCGATAGGCAACGGTGGAGGGTATTTTGTAGCTCTCTTGATCCCAGAAAACCCCTGTCTCGAATATGGCAAACTATCCGAAGCCTTCAGACGCCCACTCAACAGTTGTTCCCTTTCCGATCTTTGGCTCTAAAGCAAGGTCGACCTGAAGTAGAGGTTGCAGAAGATTACTGCCACTACTCGTAGGTATGTCCTCCTCATCGATATCACCTTCGGTATTTAGCCTCACCGCCATCCAGCGACGATCGCCTCGACTTGCCATTCACAATGCACGAACTCGACGCTGCGATTTCTACGTCCCGACGGTCGTCCGCACCAGGGCCTGACGGAATACTTATTCGGCTCTATATCACCTCAGCCAGGAAGCAAGGCAGGCTCTCTTGTCGTTCTACAACTCTACGTGGGAAACAGCGACAGTACCAGAGAGTTGGAAGTGCAGCCGCATAGTGGCCTTACTGAAACCAGGCAAGTGTTCACACGAGTTGTCTTCTTATAGACCCATTGCCCTAGCCCGTTGCATCGGTAAGGTGATGGAACGCATGGTGCTGGCAAGATTGGAATGGCTGCTGGAGAATAATGTCGGCTTACCACATTTTATAAATGGCTTCCGTAGAGGTCGATCATCTATAGATGGTGTTGTAGATCTAGTTTCTTCTGTTGAAAAGAAAGACACCGTCGGAGATTGGTAGGGGCCATTTTCTTATATAAAGGGCGCGTACGATAGCGTCTACCATGAGGCCATTCTTGACGCACTTGAAGACATCGGCGTAGGTGGCCGACTGCACGCATCGATAGAGAGCTATCTCAGAGGACGTACCATTTTTATGTCGACATCCGACGGTGACACGGCCAGGCACCTCGTAAGCCGCGGAGTTCCGCAAGGCGCCCGTCCTGAGCCCCATGCTTTTTAACATAACACTCATTGGCCTTGAATCTGAACTTCCCGACGTTGTCAGAATCAGTGCGTATGCGACGACATATGCATATGGGCATCTGGAGCAACGCGACCACAACTGCGAGCAAGGCTACAACAAGGCACATCAATAACATCTAAGTACTTACGTCGTCAGGGCCTGGAACTTTCAATAGCAAAATGTGCTGCATTGGCATTACGAAGAAATCAATGTCGCGGGTACCCAATCTTCGCTCACGGAGCAGTGATTCCCGTGGTTAAGCACCACTGCTATTTAGGGGTCGTCATTGATCACAACCTGTCCTGGTCAAAGCATGTGACTGTGCTGAGAAACAAACTAATCAGTTTTGTGTATGTTCTTCGTGTTATAGCAGGACTGAGATGGGGCCCTTCGGAGAAAAGCCTTCTGCAGTTATACAAGGCATTGTTTGGGGCTATATAAGGTACAGCTCACCTGTGCTTTCCAGCATGCGGGCAACGTGCCTTCGTACTTTAGAGAGCCTTCAGGCACGAGCACTGAGAATATGCCTTGGCCTGCCACGGTGCACATCTACTTCTGGCACTATAGAGGAGTCACGCACCTACCCTATACAGGTTTACACAGTCTTGTGAGCCTCTTCGAGTGCACCTTCGTCTGCTGACCGGCATGCACAGCACCCGTTATCTTTGCTACAAGTGGACCAACCAGGCTGTACCTATTCGCGATGCCTCGATACGCATAGGCACATTATCCCGTCAGGCTTTGCACCTGCCGTAATCCCGGCAGTGCCTCCATGGACATTGACTAAACCACTGGTGTGCCTTCACATACGTGGAATTTCGTATAAGTCGCATGTTTCTTATATGCCCTCAAGCAACTCACCTTGGCACATTTAGTTGACCGATAACGCGACTCTGTGCACATTTACACAGATGGTTCCGTAACTTCATCCGCCTCAGCTGCAGCCTTCGTGATCCCTCAACTCGGTATTTCCCGACAGTACAAATTAGATCACAGGTCATCTTCGACAGCTGCAGAACTTGTTGCTATACAAGAAGCCATAAAATTTGTGAACGACCAGCACCGCGTAAATGGACGATTCTGTCTGATTCGAAATCAGCGCTTCAAGCTATCCATTCTTGCTTAAGAAGAGGCCAATTTTACGAGTTAACGTTAGGAATCGTCCAAGCATTTGACCTAACACACAGGGGCGGTCACTTGATTACACTACAATGGAATCCTGGACACTGCGGCCTGGTTGGCAAACGAAACAGCCGATAGCGAAGCAAGAGCGGCAATATACAACGCTCCTATGTACGTCAAAGTACCCTACTCGCGAGGGTGACGTCAACACATTGTTGAGATCACTCATGCGCAAATTGCTCTGCCAATTACTGGTTGCTACCAGATCACCGGAACAAGCGCCTGCGGGAAACAGACCCCAGTATGACTTTCGTCTTCCAGATAAAATCAGCCGAAGACATGCTAATATACTACACCGGATTCGCCTGGGCGTCGCCTTCACTCGTCACTACACCACCTAATCGGCCGTGCGGACAGCCCAAATTGTGAACGCTGCCAAGTGCGCGAAACGATAGCTCACATATTTGTGACTGTGCATTATACGTGGCACAAGAGAAATGTTAACTGCAACGTTGGCAAGCATTGGACGAACACCATTAAGTGAAAGCCACATATTATCAGCAATGAGCGACCAAACAGTGTCAAAAGCTGCTACAAGGCTGTTCTAGACTTTATAAAAAGCACTGGACTAGAAACTAGACTGTAGGGTAATATACAAAGTGGCTACTGTACATACGCACCACCTCTTCTTGTCCCCATCATCACCCTTCATCCCTCTTTCTTTCCCCTTTCCCTTATCCCCTGTGTAGAGTAGCAGGCTAGAGCGAACTAGCTCAGCCGACCTCTCTGCCTTCTAATAAATTCTCACTCACTCTCTCACTCTCCCTCCCTTTGTTCTGAAGCTCAGTGCATAAACAAGTGGTAATAGACCTGATAATACGGACAAGCAAACTACGAATTGGTGCCCCCGGTGGCGCTCTCGTGTCTAATTGGCATCGTAAAATCGTGACTAAGAACCGCTGCAGCCTTGGGGTTTGATGCAAGTGGTGTCATGAAAGCAAGCTGCCGCATTGCACAAATACTACGCAGCGAGGTGAGCGCACGCTTCTGTAACGTCAAAGTATAACAATTGGTCTGCAAAAAGTTTTTACGGTACAGCTCAGTGCTCTCCCATAGTTGAGTACAAAGTACTTGAAATCGTTAATTATTTCTTCTAAGCAACGTCAAAGTGTCAGATAAAACCTTTCGTATCCAGTAGGTATAAAAGGAAAGTAGAACGTGCTTTCACGGGAGTAGTACCAGTGTACTTGGAAGTAATAATTGTCATTGAGTGTAAAATAATCGGATTCTCGTAGTATAACTATTATTTAGTTTGGCGATATACGATAAGCTACAGAACACACGTGCTTGTGGAAAGAGGCGTCTGGAATCTTTAGCTCCGGCTGCTTGTGCGTGCGAAAGTTGCCAATATATACGTGCGAATAATTGAGGTATTTGCTTTTACCTTCGAGTATTACAATGTGTCAGATAAAATAAATACGAACCGATTAATAAGCTGCCATAACACTTTGAATAAAATGTAATACATGGGATATTCCACAGAATAGATAATGAATGACCAAATGCGGCTATCCTATTTGTGGTGCTCGTGTATCGTGACAACTGTATTACGTCGTCCTTGACAACGTGGCGTAATGTCTTAGCAATCCGAGAGAGGGTATTCTCTGGTACCTTTGCCATTCTGTTAAACCACCGCTCCACGTCTGCTGGAAAGTGTAAAGCTGCATCAGTTCATTTTTTTGGTCTGGTGGACAGAATTGTTATCATAGAGAAATAAAAAAAGGTGAAGAGTGGACACTCCCGTAGACCCCAGCGCCCAATCGACCCTAGCACACCTGGTGGTTGATGAGAGCAAGTGGCGTGCGCTTCCTGTTTCGGTTTCACTGGCACAAATTTTGAATTTTTTATTTATTTTTATTTTTATTAGATTAAGTTATAATAAAGAGAGATGCAGGTAGTGATAATTCACTACGATTTTATTTATCGCGCTTATTCTTTTGTTCACTTGTTGATCACTTGTTCTTTTGGAACAAGTGATCAATGTGTATATCAGTCCAGAGACAGAGTATCCGCAATGTTTTATTCAAAGGCAAGGGTAGAGTCTGAGAATATAAAAAGCACAATATGACAAAGGTAGACAACAAATGCATCTCGCCTTACAAAAAAATTGTTACAAATATTGTAACAAATGCAGAGAGAACACAGACAATGCACACATCGCTAGAGTTGGCAGATGCCGAGAAGCTGGCGAAGTATGACACACCGGGCCCGTGGGTAAGTAAGGATCTATGGCAAAAACACAGCGCACAATGCTGAAGAAGAAGGAAGAAGTGACATATACACAGCAATGAAGTCGCGAATCACGCCTGGGGTTAACCAAAATAATGCATAGAAAAAAAGAGTGCACAGAAACCACACGACACAATATAGCAGAAAGGCAAAGCTGCAGTGTACTGGCTGTGCTTAAGAACAGCTAGCCCAAAATGAAGAAAAAGCAGACTTGATGCCTGCTTGTCCTCAGAAAGGTAGGGCTTTGCAGCTTGCTCACTACGTGAAAGACAAACTTTATGCTACAACACTGGCAGGTCTTGTGGCTCTTCTTATCATCAAAACTTAAGATCCCAAGTGATTTGCGTCTGGGTGTTGCTGTGACGCTTGCGAGCTAAAATAGATTGTAGTCATCACTTATCCAGAATTGTGGACCTTAATTGGTGTTACGAGAGCGGTATTACAGGGCTAATAAATAGCAGAAGGAAACCACTTTGGCTCATTATTTTTCACAAAGGCTCTACATCGTACGTTATCACTCACAAGCTATATAACAATAAAATGGCAGCGTCCGCAGCCCCATCAAACGCTACAAGTTTGGGTATTCTTTTGAAAATTTTGATGGGCGAGATGAGAAGGTTGATGAGAAGCTAAAACACAAAAAGCGTGATAACGTGAACTGTGCCCACTTCATACTGTGTTCCTTACCCGCTCGAAGACATTTCAACAAGCGGTTTTGTTATCGATATATTACTTGAGCTGGAGAGATAAAGCATACACAGTGACCAAGCGACCCACAGTAAAGTGTACAGTTCGCCCGCATTTGCTACAAAATACAGACAGGATACCCAACATTCTATTGAAGGTTATGCAAATCACTTTGAACGAATACACAGTGTCCCTACTTCTCATAGCGAGTAACCAAAACAATGTATGCAACGAATGAGTGGTTAGTTTGGTGAGGCTGTCTCCGCAGTCTTTTGATAGTTTTCCGCTGTGCTGCTACTTTGGCTAGCAGATGTTTAATGGTTTGCTTGTACTTCATTGATGGAGACATTGTCGCTGGCACACAGGAACGCACTGCAATAAACAAAAAATGGATGTAAAAGCGAAGAACAACAAATCCCATACGAGCACTTTCCTCGCTCTTTCAGACCCAAGGTGCACAACTTTCTGTGATGCAAAGTTTTCGATTCCACTACATAAAAACAAACCATTCGCAATGTTGACAATGCACAAAAAAATGAAAATCACTGAGAGCCCACCCTCACATTTTGTAAGTGCACACGTAGTGTCCTTTTGAGGATAGTTTCCTCAGAATGTCCTAAACATAAAATAGCACATTAAAAACAGCTGCAATAAAAGCATAGTCACCATTTTCTCTAGGGCACTCAGATGTGGAGCTGTTGGCGGAGACATCTTCTGGAGGGTCTTGTGAAGCTTGTTCAGTGCCTCGGACAGTGCTGTCGGAACAATCTTGCGAGCGGCCTGCGGAAGTCTCAATATCAATCCACTCTGGTGTTGAAGTGAACATACAACTTACCGGTCACACAAGTTCCTTTTGTGACAGCTGAACGACTGGTTAAGGTTTTCTCCGGCAAGACGAAGTCAGCAGAAGTCAGCAGATCATCTCGTCCAGCATACTGCATCCATGCTTTCATCCTGCATTGGCAATGAACTACCAGCTGAAAGGGGAAGTGCTTGAATAGTGATTTTTTATTGTTACCCTCAATGAGCAAGTACGAACAGTAAGCCTAAAGACATGCAAACCATACAAAAGCTTTTACACACCTGCCGTCCCGTGGTATGCGGAAGAAACTCGTCCCAGGCTTCTTGTAGGTTCTGCCATTGTTGAAGCACCACGATACACAGCAGTAGCTGCCGTAGCTTGGACTGCCGGATGGCATGGCATCAGCGCGGTCTGAAAATGTTAGTAAGTGGATGCTTTGCTGTCAAATTACGAAAAAGATATGTGCACGTCATAAGTGTACCAACAAACCCCTTTGAATGATTAGCTAATCGATGCACAATACAAAACCAGTGATACATCTCTGACCCATAAAACTCTGTCTTACAAAGATATACGTCAAGACCACGTACAAAGATCTTCAGAAGTTTCCAGGCCGCTATCCCTTGTAATGCAATGGTATCGCGGCCTGGGAACTTTAGAACCCCTTCGTGCGTACGCAGTATCAGCACAGTACATTGGGAAAAAAAATCGTAGTTGAAATTTGTGCGGTAAAATCATATTGGAACGTAAAAAAAATTGTGGGCAGCTTGCACTAGTGGCACAAGGCTAGCGAAGAAACGAAGATGATGGCCACTTGGCTAGTCCAGATTTGCCTCCGGCACACCAAGAATTATTCGTGTTCCGAGCCTTCGGGAAACGCGTCGTGAAGCATGCGAGGCCCAGCGAACGATTCTCAATATTTTGCACCGAGCCACCGAGCCTATGACCTAGCTGCCCAGCTATGCTCAGCGCACAGACACGCGTTCGTGGCAGACGCAGCACGCGTCGCCTCGGCTTGACGCCGTGCCGCCTTTGCTATACTGCATACGTTGCACAATGTTCCCGTCTAACCGCCGCATAGAGCCACAAACTTTCTTTTTAGCGAACCTCCCAGTCCTTACAAGCTTCAGAAAAAGGTTACAACTGCGTGAATAAGACGCCACGTAAGAAACAAACTCGCACACACGAAGCGCAACGTGTGTGTGTGCATCTTTCTATGTTTGTTGCATGGTGTCTTTTTCGCGCAGGCGTAACCGTTTTCTGAAAAAATGACCCAACAAGACCAACAACATGTCATTCAACAAGCTTCGCTTGAAAACGTGCCTCACCTGTTATCTCACGCTTGAAAACGCCGACGCAGCCGACGTTGACGAAAGCGACGAAAGCTTCTCGCCGTCAGTCATGCATGGGCTTGTCGCTGGGTAGATGGTGTTTATGACAGTACGGCTGAAGAAAAATAATCGCGTAAGGTGTGTTGAATAAATCGTTTTTATGTATAAAGAACATACCAAATTTGGGCGTGTAATTATTAATTTGTGAAAACAATTCTGTTGCATTGATTATAACTGTTTTTTTTTGCGCTTGCGCCCTCTGAAGTTTGGTGGGAGCACTAGTTCGTTACGTGGTCGTGACGCACTTCCTGAGGCCAGGTTTTGCGGAGTGTCCGCTCTTGTCTTCTTCTTTCTCTATGTTGTTATCGCGTCCAGCGTTATAACTCAACCGCGAGATGAAGGCGGTTTTGCATTCCCCGACGTTTCCGTCACGGCTTCTACATTTTGCCTCCGCACTCTATTGCGAATACTAAGCAGTGATGGCATGCCCGCTCAGACACTCGCTCGCTACCATCCGGGGCCATCACTACGTGTCTTCTTGCCGGATAGCCAAGTTAAACCAAGGTCCTCAATCAACTGAATTACCATCTTTGTATCGAGCCCTTCTGACATTTCACCGACGTTTGGAAGCTACGTGCCCAGAGATAGAGGTGGCCGATTCTAAAGTGGTGGACACAATGGCCGCCCTTCTACGGCCCTTGGTGCCCCAGCATCGTCAATCTGTTATGAACCGCGCTCGGAAACCAATAACCGCCGCAGCGTTGCCAGGGCATCTTAGAGACTTTGTCTGGAGGTTAGGCTGGGGCTTGCTCCCCACGCGAGATCGGTTGCAGCGATGGCAGGTGGTTCGCACTTCCACTTGCCCTAACTGCGTCATGGTAGAGACCAATCGACATGCGACGTTTGAATGTGTGGTTTCCCGCCTTTTTTTGGCGTGCGGTTAATGCTGGTTTTCGGGGACAGGGTGTGCGAACTTTCGTGTCCAACGGCCGATTTCCGCGTAGCCGCTTCTCCGCTCTGTTAATAGTTGCGGGGCTGTTCAGCCTTTGGAGAAACCGATGTGAGGCCGTAGCTGCCAATTGCCGCCGGCGTGCTTTGTGGCCGATAATGGGGAGAATGAGACGAGAGATCCTCGCGTTTCTCTCCGACGAACTTTTCTCCCTCGGGGAGCAAGAGTTTCTGGGGTATTGGTCGTGCCCTTTCGTCAAGGTGGAACACGAAAGGATACAACTCATTTTTCGACCGACTTGGTGCTAAGCAGCGCCCGTTGAGCTGTTTATATGATTTCATTTGTTACATATCGTGTTTCATTGCATTTATTGCATCGTTATACCATGTTATCATGACATCGCATTGAGTTCTTGTGTACATATATGCCAACATTGTCATGTATATCAGAGCAAATGTCTTCACTGTAACGCAGTGATGTTAGTCGTGAATTATAGATGTGCCGAGGTGTATATGCCCTGTTACTGGAATCGTATGAAGCCTTTGTGTTCTGTACATGCTGTAAATAAATTTTTTCTAAACAAAGTGATCGCAGCGCTGGCCCTCTAGTGGAGGCCCTCGCGGCCAATAGCAGAATCTAAACTATGTAATCAAAAGAACCTTTGCAAATGAGGCATCAACTTAAGGTATCATCTTCGCGATCTGAAAATATTCAGCAGTAACTATACCGAAAATGTGTGCTGCATATTCAATAAAGACCTGTTGCTAGGTATCAAGAATAATTTATTCTACAAAAAAACTATTTCCGAAGCTCCACCGCATGTGTAAAGTGGTGCAGCTTTGGATTCTCTCGCATCGATACGAAAAACTCAAAGACGCATCTAGTATAACCAGCCACTTCTATGGCGTCGTCGTGACGCACGCATGTGTGTGCCCCTGTGCGGCAAAAAAAAGAGAGGCATATTTCACGTACAGGCGGAATCGATGATATGCGAAGCACGAATGAGGCAGGTTGATATGTCACTTTAAAATCAGCACAAAATTACGAGATGGGGTTATATGATGGCGTACATGACTTTCATGTCCCAATAATCATGTTTGGATACGTCATCTACCTTCGTCATCTATTCACGATACCTGATACCAAGTTTAGTATATGTGAAGTTAGCGAAACGGCAATGAGCACGCTATCAGCGTGGTATGTTGTCATGCTTTTACATGACATGCGTGTCAGGATTATTATGTTTGCACCAGTCATATACCTTCGTCATCCATTGACGTCACGTAACAGTAAATTTAGTATATGTGCACTAGTCAACGCAAAATCTCCACGTACCATCCTTCTTCCTCACAATAATGACGGGAGCAGCCCGCGGACTTGCCGATTTCTGTATTCTTCCCTTTTCCAGCATTTCTTGGACTTGCTCGTTGATGATCTTGCGCTCCGATTGTGCCACTCGGTAAGGTTTCTGCCTAATGAAATGCGCCGACTCAGTGTATATCTGATGACGTATCCAGGACGCTGGGATTAAGGGCCTTTGGCTGTATTTAGAGAAATCGAACACTTTCGAGTGCTTAGACAGAACGTCGAGCAGTGTATGACGTTCGCTTTGGTCAAGTGACTTGCTGACCATTTGTAGCAGTTGGGCATCTTCTGAACCTTCCAAGCCTAGATGTTCATTTTGGCCTGTAGCATCAACAAGCGCAACCAGCGTCGTACATGACTCGGGTTTAAATACTGCAAGTTTCATGCCGCCTGGCAGAATTGCAGGCTTTATGGAACTGTTCATTGTCCCCACACCTGCCCGTCTATCAACGACTGATACTATACAATGACACTATACAATGAGGAATGAGAATATTCTTTTTCAGGCATGTCAAGGAAATTGGTTCGAGCGTGGCGTCAAACGTGCCACAGTTGTTACTGGAACATGTCATAGGAACACACACACAGCAGAAAATGCAGGAACGACTGTATCCACGCAGACGAAAAAGATGCATTCCTCCGGACAGAAATTTTCCAAGAGCGCCGTTGGGAAAGTACCGTGTATAGAAAGATGCCCACTTCTGCAGTCTACAGTTGCCCCACACTCACACAAGAAGTCAATACCCAAGATTACGTCATGTGTAGACCGTGGAATAACCGCAAACTCTGTGCAAATCACCTTGCCACACAGCGAGACGTCCACAGTACAATATCCCACCAGACACAACACGTCACCACTTACACAACGAAATGTCACCCCACGGTTCAGGCAAAACATCACGTTTGGTTCTAGCAGGTTCTTAAATTTTACACTCATCACCGAGGCTGTCGCGCCTGCATCCACAAGTGCCATAGTAGCCACTCCATCGACAACTACACGAACTTTGTTCTTCAACATAAACGCTGACGGGGGTATATCTGTAGATAGCACCTGTGATCCTGCGGCCTCACCCCTACTGGCCGCACCGACTAGTTTTCCGGCGGCGTTGTACGTGCGCGTTGCCGTGGCGATGGCGATCGTGGAGCACGGGGAGCTGGTGGTGGCGTCAAACTTCGATCAGAGGATGGTGAGGGGTAGCGTGACCCGGTAGGTGTGCGTGGTTTCCGTGACGTGAAGTGCGGATGGTCGAAAGATTGGTGAGACATGTGCCAAGACTGTCGCTGATATGGGCGGTGGTCACAAAAACGTGCAATATGACCCGGGACGCCACAGTTGTAGCATACCGGAATTGGTCGAGGGGCACGTGGCTGCTCAGATTAACGACTCCTCTCGGAAAGCATGGGATAGTGTTGCCGCCCTTCAGGGGCACTGTAGGCAGGCAATGTTGGGTAAACAGGCGGGCGAAAACTTCGTTCATAGTTGGGAGTTGGATGACGGGGGAATCCAGCCTGCCATGTGCCTTGATATTCATAAGCGTCTGCTTCGTTGATCGATGGTTGCCATGGTGGAAGAGAAACAGGAGTCCGCACACGTTCTGGTTCGTTTACGCACACATCCTGAAAATCGCTGGGGCGATGATAGGTCTGCTGACATCGAAGCAGCTCATCTCTGACGATCTGTCGTATGGTCAAAGCTAGGTCGTTAGGCGGCACTGTTTCAACACTAGCCACAGTGGTGAAGTTGAACAGGCGGCCGAATTTCGAAGAAATTCGTCGCATCTTGAGGGATTAAAAGGCGCGACAGGGCTTCATCACGTCGGACACGGAGTTCAAGCAGTCTTTCCCAATTAAGGAATTGTACACGTCTTCGGCTATACCCTTGAGAACGTGTCCAACCTTGTCTTCTTCAGACATCCTCCCATTCACGATCTTGCACAGCTTCAATATTTCTTCAATGTATGTCGTACATGTTTCTCCTGGAAGCTGTGCCCTCTGAGACAATGGCTGCTCTTGGGGCATTACGATCGGCGAAGGTGGAAGTCCGGCGAGGCGGCAGCTGCGACGAAGTACTGGTAGTGAAGCTCCCGTCTTTGGGTTCGTCCTACCCCGCACCTTCCACCAAATTGTTACACAAGGCAAGGTGACTTAATAGGGGTTTTAATGGGCCCTGAGTATAACGATGATGATCTCCACCGCCATGGCTCGTACACACTCAGAGGGATCGCAGTGGAGGCACTGTCGTCTTCATTCTCTACCCGCGCTTCCCTTGTCTTTCCTGGTAGTGATACTTCTTATCAATAGGACTGGTGCAAACATGATAATCGTGACACGCGTCTCATGTATTAACAAGACAAAATACCACGCTTATCGCGTGCTGGCGGCCGTTTCGCTAGCTCCACATAAACTAAATTTAGTATCACGTGACCTGAAAAGATTACGAAGGTAAACGACACATCCAAACATGATAATCATCACACGGAAGTCATGTATGGCATCATTTACCTCCACTTCGTAACGTTCTGCTGACATTAAAGTGGCATGTGTGTCCATGTTTCGCGCTCGTGTCCTTCGTGTCCTTCTTGTCTCTGTGTACGTCGTTCTGTTCTCGCGCTATAGCTATCGTCATGTCATACCAACTAGCCCAAGCTTCCCCACTTCTAAGCCATATCAACATTCCTCAATCGTGCTTCGCATATCACCGATTCCCATTGTACGTGAGATCTGCCAATTTTTTTGTGTACGTATTCTGCATGACTGGAAGCAATGTATGTGCATTACAAGAACGCTATAATGGGAGAGTTATTGCATTGATGATGGAGATGGCATAGCGTATTGTGCAAAGAATTTTGACAGCAGAAAAAATGCAGGAAAATCACCATCATATGAGTATTTGGTGATCTTTTATTTGTTATAAAATACTTTTACATTCCGCAGTATCACTCACATGTGCGTGAAAGACCGTACGTTTCGTACAGCGGAAATTTGGAGTCGTCTTATTTACCATCAGGATCTGTATTACCATATTGAGTCCTTGCCCTCTGCATCACAAGGGGCTCTCTGAATCTCTTCTTTCGAGCCTTTTGGCGCCGTTTGCTGCAGCACACTACGTAATCTGGGAATTCCCTAGCTTCCAGCGTTTCGGCTTTAGCTTTGCAGGAAATCAGTGAATTGCACCTTCTTCTTCCACAAATCCCACACCCGACCTTCCATCTATATTGTTTAGCCTCGGAATTCGCAAAGCACCCGACACTGCAGTGGTGATTACATCAACCCTTTCGGCTTCGTTGCTTACATATGTACAATGCGGATACTCTGCAACACACGACAGTCTGTAAATTATCGTGGCAGGGGTTTCCGGAACGGTTCTCCGTAAAACATTGTTTCCTCCTCGACTTGTGCGTAAAGCACGTTGAGGGGAGAAAGGAGCTGTCGTAATCTACGCGCCCAAAGGGAGCGATGAGTCATGGTTGCACGACCATGCTCAGGCGTTGCCACTCGAGCCTCGATATTGCTAAGATTCGCAGTTATGGCGGCCGTATCATGGGCCCGACCTCTCGCATCGTATTTCAAGGGACGGAAAACACGCACAAGTATGCGCAAACGACCAGACTCGAGTGGTGTACTCACTGTGGAGTGCTCCACCGTCGTTTGTCTCACTCCTTCGGAAGGGGGGGCCAGCAAACAGCCGGGAATGGACGTAGTTTATGCTCCCGGTTGGATTTATAGAGCGGCCGCCCTTTGCAAACTGCCTCGAGTCTGACTTTAGTATTCCTCACGCTAGTGTTCTACCACGCCACGTCACCTAAGCTACGTCTGAGACAAGCTCTGACGTTTCGAGTGTATTAGAGAAATTGCATCTCATATAATATTGACAAGATAGGGCGTCTAGAAGCACGACAATTGTGGTCTCTGAATAAGTGGCCAGCAGTAAGACGGCAACGAATTCTGAAAGAGAACATAGTTGGTAAACCAACAAAGGAGTCTTTTTACAGGGAAAGTTGTTATGAGATCCCAACTCGGGTCACGCGAAGTTGTCCGCCGCCGCCGGTGTCCGTCACCACATCGCGCGAAATTAGAAAAATAAAACTAGCACCAAAAACACAGTGGCACTTGAAACCCAGGTCTGCTGGTTACCATCATAATATACCGCTGAGCTACACCGGTGCTTGTTACTTGTTGGCAAACTTAGCACCAAAGTGCACAGTGGGGTTCGAACCCGGGTCTGCTAAGTGTCAGCCCAGTGTTCTACCACGGAGCTACACTGGTTTTTTTTTTTGCTTTTTTACAGGCGCATACATCAAACCACAAGCAGAACAAAAACAAGCAGTAACAGTCCGACAGTAATTTAAAATTCCCTAAGTGCTGCCAAGGGCTCCACCCTCGACAACCACTCAGGTAAAATCTCCTGCGTTTTCTGCAGTTCAACATACTTGGCCATACATTCACGGAAATACATTCGTGCAGGCCGTGCATCCTGATCACGATAGAAACCCGCCATACGGGCCCGCCATAAACAGTGAAGTCCACATAGCATAATCAAATCAAAAGGCATTCCCTCTTCGTCCACTATTGGCAGAAATCTTATACCATATGAATTTAAAGGTAATTCTTTCTGTAACGTCTTTTGAAGAACATCCCAAAAATATACTCCTTCCCAACAATGTAAGAAAACATGGTCAATATTTTCCGGTTTTTTACAGATAAGGCAATTTGTCCCCCAAGGTAAGTAAAAACCATGGTCTGCTTGAAATGTCGTGACTGATAATGTACCTGTGTGCAGCCTAAAAAGAAAGACTTCGCGCCAGGAGCTACTTGCATTCTCTTCACTCGTTTAAGCACATCTTTCCCTTCACCTCCAGCGCACATGGCACGGTACAGCGGTTCAGGTAAAACAACGTCGCATACATCTTTGTACAACTTCTTTCGAGTCACTGAAAACAAATATTCATTGGAAAATCTAACAGATAAAAACCATACACTTAGAATAACCTCTTTAAGATACCCGCGCACAGCACCGGTCATGTCATTCGCGCTAACCACATATCCAGGTAGAGCCCGCATCAGTCTCATTTGGCACACTGTACGTAAGAAAGGGTCCCTTGTGTAGCGAAAAAAAAGAACCTATTTACGACTTGGCGTATGAAAAGATGTGTTAAACCAAGCCCTCCGTGTCTCACTTTTCGAAAAAGATTAGTGCGACTGCATCTCTCCCAATTCGAAGCCCACACGAACACTGCGAAGATACGATGGAACTTCTGTATGTTTGCCCTTGAACAATGCAATACTTGCATCACATACCAAAGTTTTGAGGGAAAGAAAAGATTACAGACAGTCGCCCTAGCAAACACAGACAGATGATTACCGTTGCATCTATTAGCTTTCGTCCGAATTTCTTTCGCTTGTTCTTGCCAGTAGTTCTCATTATCTTTATAAAATTCCAGTGGCACCCCTAAGTACTTGACAGGTGTGGTCACCCATTTAACATTGGCAAAAAAGTCTGGTTTTGACGACCACTCTCCATGCCAGAGACCCAGACCCTTTCCCCAGTTTACTAGACTGCCAGTTGCCTTGCCGAACCTTTTAACCACACTGATGGTAGTGGTAACACTATCTTGATCGATACAACAAACAGCCACATCGTCGGCATATGCCAAAATTTTAACTTCGGATTCTTGTAGTCTAAAGCCACGAATGCAACTGTTTTGAGCTATTGCTAAGCACAACGATTCTATATATAAACTGAAAAGTAGGGGGCTCAGCGGACAGCCCTGACGGACAGAACGCTTTATGTTAATTGTATCTCCTAGCGTCTTATTGATTACCAGTCGGGTTGTGCGATTCCGGTATGCCATAGATACTCCATCTCTGATTACAAAACCAACGTTGACATGGTCAAGAATGGCAAGCAGAAGGTTGTGGGAAACACAATCAAAAGCTTTCTCGAGATCAATCTGTAGAATGGCTACCCCTACTTGATTGGTATCGCTACACACGAGCACGCAGCGCATCTTGTGTATATTAGTCACAATGGAGCGTCCCATAATCCTGCATGTTTGGTGAGGCCCTACTAATTCTTTGATTACCCCTTGAAGTCGCCGTGCTAGTACTTTCATTAAAATTTTGTAATCACAATTAGTTAGTGATATCGGTCTATACGAAGAAACTAATTTTAACTTCTCCGAGTGTTCTGTCTTAGGTATCAAAACTGTATGTGCTTCACTAAAGGACCTAGGGAGGACATTAAGTTTATAAGCTTGATTGAAGACATCTGCAAGTACTTGCGATAATTCATTTTTGAACTCTTTATAAAACGAAGCACTAAGCCCGTCCGGCCCTGGAGATTTACCAGGATTCATTTTATCTATAGCCCTTTCCACTTCCGTTGGCGTTATAGATAGCTCTAAAGCTGATTTGGTGTTATCTGACAACTTCGGCATTCTGCAAAGGAACTCCTGCTTAAATGCCTCTGAATCAATGGGCGTGGCAGCGAAGAGTCCTTCGTAGTGTTTGCCAAACGCTCGTCCTATGCTCTCATTGTCTGAAACTTCGATACCGTTGACTTCAATGGCATCTTTGTGATTTCGTCTGGCATGACTCTTCTCTAATCCAAGCGCTCGCTTTGTCGGGCGATCATCCACAGTCATTGATGTTGCTCTGGCTCGCACTAGCGCTCCGTGATAGCGTTCCTCCTCATATACCTCTATCCTCTGTTTGATACTCCGCAAATCGTCACCATATACTCCAGGTTTTTTACATTCAAGAGCTGTTAGTCTCTCAAGTGTTCATCTAAGCTCTTTCTCATTCTTCTTAGATTCAAAAGATAAAACGCTATATCTCTCTATTGCTATTATTTTGATTCGCTGCTTCAATAGCTCCCATTCTTCTCCTATTTTGTCCAGACACTCTATGTTAATATTACTTATTTCTTTAATAACTGATGCGCTAAACGACTCATCCCTTAAAAGGTTAGAGTTCATTTTCCACTGTTCCCAAGAAAAGGCATTCCTTTCTTTTTTTGACCCGATATTGCATTTTACAAGACAGTGATCGGAAAAGGAAACAGGGACAACGTTATAACTGCTACACTGGGATATCGCATCGGCAGTAAGGTAAAGTCAATCCAATCGGGCATTACTTGTGCCTTGAAAGTGGGCATACTTCACATCTCGGGAGCTATGCAAACACTCCGCTACATCTACTAATTCGTGTTCAATATACACCTGTGCCAGGACATCACTGCTTCTATCTTTAACGTTGCGCCTGCTTGATCTATCATTTTCATTCAAGACACAGTTGAAATCACCCACCAATAAGAGTTTCCTACCGGTACACATATGTTGTCGTAAATTGGAAAAAAAACCCGACCTTTCCTGGCCAAGAGTTGGAGCATAAACACATATAATGCGCCATTCAGTGTCACAATAAACAATATCACACCATACTACTCGGCCTGAAGAGCAAGAAAAGACATTTTCTATGACTAATCCTGGCAGTTTTCCAACAAAAAGAACACATCCCCCCGATGTGCCTATGGCCTGGCTCACAGTGGCAAAATACCGTGATGTAAACTTAAGCACCATGCTCCCAGTCTCCTCCTCGCCTTCAACTTTCGTCTCCTGCACTGCAAGAACATCCAGATTTTCTGCCAATAACAACCGGTAGACTTGGCTTTGTTTCTTCTTTGAAGCCAAGCCTCTAACATTCAGCGGGTCGAAGCTAAATGATACTTGAGGCGCCATTACAACCATGTGAAGGAGTTAGGCCCGGAGCATGGCGCTTACCTTGCACGTCTAGCGCTACGCTAGACGCCTCCAGGACCGTCCGACCGCCCGGTTTCACTGTACAGTAGAATTGAATTGTTCACAGCTTTTTTCTCCGTGGTGCCACCAGCTCTTGCTCTCATGGTGGTGCGTCTGCCAGTCGGCGTCTTTGCCGGTGGTTCTTCCACGCTACTTGCACTGTTCTTGTCTCCCGTCTTCACAGGTTCTTCCAATGTTCTTTTAATGGCTGAAACGGCACCGCTGGGCCAAGAGACGCGGCTGGCGTTGCACGTGTTTCCGTCTATCTTCATGTCAAAACCGACACTATAGGAGGCACCATCGACAACTTGGCCTTGCTCCGACGCATGGGCAGACGCTCCGGCTACTTCACAGCCTGCGTCTGTCACTGCATTGTCAGCTGTCTCGGTCGATACCGCTGCAGAACCTGGTCGAGTGTCCACAGGTGCCGGTGTAGATTCGTCTACTGATGTTGCAGATGTGCAGTTCCAATTTCTGCGACTTGATCTCCGCAACCTTCAGCCGCGTCCTCTGCTTCTGTCATGTCCATAATGTGTTCTGACGCATCTTCGGCCTCCGCTGACGCGGTCACTGCGGCGTACGAACGGACACATTCCGCGTCCCCATGCCCGAAACGCCGGCAGTGCGAGCACCGAGGCATCTTACACTCGCGACGCACATGTCCTGTTCCGCTGCAACGAAGGCATTGCATAGGCCAACCTGGGGCTACCACTAAGGCTAGTTCACCGGCGACTCGTATCTGATGAGGCAGGTCCTCGACTTTCATACCGCTTTTCAGCTTAATGAAAACAGTGCGGGTCGTCGAATTCTTCTCATTTACTCCTTCCACACGCCAGCGTTCCCGGGTCACTTCTGTAACTTTCCCAAACGCTGCCAACGCCGTGCGGACATCTTCGTCCGAAATGCCGTGTAACAGCCAGTGAAGCCGCCGCCTCACCTTCTGCTCCTGAGGGTCGATAACAAGGCAGCGGCGTCCCTTGACCTGGAGTTCTTTCAGTTCAGTCAACCTCTTCGTCGCCTCCTGGCTGTTAAAGGTGACGGCCCACACATGGTTGATCTGGTAGGCGCCCAATGCAATTACGTCGGGAAGCAGTCGTTCCTTGTCCAGGGCATCTCGGAAATCTTCGACCTTGAAAGGCCTCACTCGAATATCACCGTGCAAAAACACTGTGTTCAAAACAATACGTCCTGTTGGCAGATTCGGCAAGATGATCTCAAAATCCTTGTCACTTTCGTCCGTAATGCTGTTTCCGCGGCCACCAAGGACCGCCTTTGCCGCTCCGCGGGAGCCCATGATTCCTGCGTCCGACGCGTGCGAGTGCCGGCGAAAGAATGACGGAGCCACACTGGTGCTTTTGTCCTGCTGGCACACTTGCAATAGGCAGGCTTGATGTCGGGAAAGCAATCACGTTATTACGACTTTAAAGCGTTTTAGCCCTCTATCATGGTGTCCCAAATTTGGCACGTACAATTTAACATTTTTTGCGGGTGTGGGCTGCCCACTAGAGAATGTGATACTGTCGGAGTAATTCTGATTGTTATGTGCATTTATGATGTGCAAGTAATTGCATATTTCTTGAGAAGTAAGCGAAACCGACGCAAGTGCATTTTGGTATGCGGCGTGCATCTCGGAGGGGGTAAACACGGGAAATTGGTACTTTTTTTCTATGAACATTTTCACCTCACAAACATGAAAAAAAAATTTGAATACTTTATAGTCTCACAAACTCAAGCCCATTATTAGTTTGCTAAAGTTCCTTCATAACTACACCAAAGAACAAGATATCGTTGTGTGCCAAATTTGGCACACTATGAGCTTGAAAGACCATATTAGTATCGTGGTGCTATCTGTCCAGTAAAACGCGAAACAAATATATGTAACATCTAGCCTTCGAGATTCGGTTATTTAATTTGCTGCGAAACTGCTGCTGAGCACCGCAAACGTGCATTTACCATGTTGCAGATAGTAGAAAATTGCGCCGGAAGGAATATAGGTGTTATAAGGTGAAGGTGTAGCAATACGGTGCAAAAAATGTGTCTACGTTATCACAGCTCACTCTTTCACAAGGTGGATTTCGGTCGCTCGGTATGGTGAGGGATGATCGTCTACCAAATTGCCGCCTGAAAACCGATAAGGAACTGAAATGTAACGGACGTATTGCTTCATAGCAACTCACGACCACGATAGATGTTATGGAGTTATCGTGTGTGGGTTCGTACGATAACCACACCGTATCATTCCTGGCGACCTTTGTTTGAAAGGAACCAGTTCAAAAGACTAAGCACTGATTTATTTTAGATAAAAAATTTCGTTACAATGATTGCCCCAGAGCAGAAAAGGAGGATAGAAAAAGGAAGCAAAAAGGTCTGCAACAGACACATGGGCGGAGTAAACCTGCTCGACTCACTTGCTCGGTCTTTACCGCATGCATATCAGGTCGAAGAAGTGGCACTTTCGAATTTTCACGCATATGTTAGACTTATCGGTAGTAGTAGCATGGCTACTGTACGGGAGAGTGCAGGAGCAGCTCAAGAGGAAAGAAGTACTACCACTGGCTCTACTCAAAACTGAAATTGCAGAATGCCCTACCTCTCACAACATGTGCCCACCGAAAAAGCGACCAGGAAGGCCATCTAGAGAAGACATCTGATTCAAGGTTCAAGACAAAAAAGCAGGGGGCGGGCTTCGTTAATGTCCCCTAAAGACGTCCGATCTGACGAAGTCGGCCACTGGCTAGAACCTGAAGAGAAGACACAAATATGTAGGCGACCATTTTGCACAAAGAAGTCGTCAGTAAGATGAAGGAGGTGCAACAATTACCTGTCCTGAACGCAGCAAACAACTGCTTCATTTAATTCCACACATCGTGCTAAAATTACCACCTTAAACGATGCCATGTCTATCGCCAATGGCAGCAAGACCACTCCGCCGTCTTCAAGGTGTGCCATATTTTGCACTAAGCTGTATCTTTAATAATACAGCCAATCAAACTCAGAAACTTTTGCACACATTAAGGTTCATTCAATCAATAATAAAAGCTGAAACATATTTTTGATGACTTTTTCATAATTCATGAAATAGAGAGTTAAAACAACGAAAGAACAACCAATCGTCGCACAATGCGAACAGCGCAACGATTGGGCCGTCCAATGTTCCAATCCAATACAAAAGCTTGTTCTTGTTCACCAAATAACTGTGGCGCATACCCATTTCAGCCGTGATTCCTCGTCGTCGTCAGCCACTGCATGGACAATTGGCACAACATTCTTGGCAAGTGTTTAGCGAATACCACGCTTCTCAGAAGAGTGACGAAAAATAGCATAGCGAAAGCCAGCCTGCTACCTAAAAGTTTATTATTAATGCCCTAGTGGGTGTCATGCAAGTGTGCGTGCAGTAGTTATTCAATGAGTTGCCCAAGCGCAGGCTGTAAGAGAGCGTGCGCGTGCCACTCCTCTAGTCCGGCCGTGCCACCTCTCGCTTAGTCCTTTGAATGTCCGCTGGATGGCGGTACTTCTATAGGATGAATATATGATAAAAAGATGCGAGATGGCGGTTCTTGGAGTGTTCACTAGCTGGACTGACAGATGGACGCACGGATGGTCGCACGGATGGACGCACAGACGAATCGAAGCGTGGACGAACTGATTGACGCTTCAACCCACGGTCAGCATCATGCACTCCGTGGGTATCCTGTGATTTTTTTTCTTCTGAATGAGTGGCCGGAAATGAGTTGTCGAGGAAAGCAGGGGACGAGCTGTCACGAGCAGTATCGAACAGAAGCTGTCGTTTGATTTTAGCGTCGGTCTACTAGCCATTTCGGGTTATATGTTGGGCCGTAAATAACAGCACAATGTCTCTAACGGTGGCTGCATGGGCTTCTTAATGTGATGTCTGTGCCCTAATAAAAAAAGCTGAATCAAACGTGACAATTGATCGCCCGTGGCGTCAACACTAAGGATGATAAATATATTATCACGTAATGAAGTCTCCGTGTAAGGTGATTATAACGTCACAGGTTGCCTAAAGTTGTGAAGTCATCACACGCGAACGCCTTTTGGCCACAGGTAGCCTGGTCACGGAAGCAGTGCAGAGCCAGGGCATGAGCACTTTTATAAATCATTGTTAGGAGAGGTCCCTTGGTCTCTTGGGGAGCGTATCTCCAGGGCCAATGCTTGGAAGGAAGCATCAAGACAGTGGCAAGGCAAATAGCAGCCAGAAGGAAACAAAAAATTAATTTACAATGTGTGTAGTACAAAACATGTGGACGAGGAAGCAGCTCGACGCTAGATGCGCCGGCCTTTTAGAGGCGCCGAGACGCTCCAGGAGGAAGGCACCGCTCTGCGGTTCAGACGCATCCAGCGTTTCTGAGGTAAACACCCAGGGTTTCTGGCGTACGCATCCAGTGTACGTGGGAGGGAAGCTTGCGGGATGAGAGGATGAGGCCGTTTTTCTCGGGGTCCAGTCAGCTGGCTCGCAGCACGCTCTTAACAGCAACTTACCAACTGACTCCGCTCACTGTTATTGTGATACTGTGTGCGTTTTTTGTGGTAGTGTGTGTCTTATTTCATGTGATTTTAGATGCAAAGCAGTTCTTTAGCAGGTCTTTTACTAACCGGTGTAACTCTGTCCCTCCGTGCATCCGTACGAACGTGTCGCAATGCGCTCCATTTCCTCGCCACAGATGTTAGAGCGGTATCAAGTAGGTCACAGCACAGCTCCGCGCTGACGTCACTCTTTCTCTCACCTGCAGCACGCTCACGGCAGCACCCGCAGTTGCTGGTTCTTCCGCCCGCTCGCAACACACTTCTCCCTCGCTGCACTCTCTCCACCACCCGCAATGGTCGACCGCACGACGAGTGGAAACAGTCTTTCGGCTCGTTTATCTGCGTTGAAACTTACACAAAACTCAACACGCCTTCCGTGTCTTTGCGTTTACACAAACATTTGCTCGAGTAAACGCTACACTGAGTTTCGCGTCAAACCGTTCTTTCAGCACCCAGCTGCATCGACGCGCGTTTCAAGCGGGTAAACGCCATGCGCACCTTTGCTGCTTCACGTACCTTCAGGGTTCTCTTCGGGGAGATGATCCCAAATTTATTGCATACTGTGCGTCAGATAGCCGCGGCATCCCGACTGTAGGCGTCCCCTGACCTAAACCGTCTTTTAGTTGATCATATCGATGTAGTCTTTGTCCTATATCCAACAGTGATTAAGTTCGCCTGACACGAAGGGATATTTTTCACCCAGTGCTTTCCTGATTGCGGCCACGGTTTGAAGCACTGGGTGGCGTAGACATTCAGCTTGCATGCCGTAATAAGGAACAGGGTTTTCGCGGGACATGCGCTTTCTCGACCCAAAGCAAGATGTATGACAATGTAATTGACCGCAACGAAATTGTCTGTCCTTCCCCACCTCCCTGTCTCTTCTTCCATGTAGCTGGCTTTGCCTTTGATGCTTGAGTGTACGTGCGCAAAGGCTATTTGTGCTGCAAAAAGCCTTGGGGTGACCCTGGCTTGGTGTCTCATTTTGTCGCGAATCGATCGCAAGCCAGTGGCCGGACAGATTTATTGCCTCAATATAGGTTGCTGCAAAGGCCATGTTATCCCCAGAGTATCTGCACCAGTGCTAGTAAGCGGCAATTTATCGATTCTATGGCTGTACGTTAGATTCGCTTGTAGAGCGTGCAGGCATGTTTCGGCAGCTGCTAAGCTATCATGAAGAAATAAATATTCATTAACGTTGCGAGAGATGGACAGATTCGGCGCACCAAGATGTTGGTTAAGGGCTTGCAATCCACAATAAGCAACGTAATAGGGCACCAATCTTCAGATCGCGTGGACATTAGGTCTTTCTTGGTAGCTAGTGTTTACGGTCTCTGTAGAAGGAGGTTGCAAGTGCAATATCTCGGAAACACTTGTGAATGACGAGTGACATAATTGGACTAATGATATGCCAGAACTGTACATAAAACTGCAGGGAGTTCTTCAGACCCTTGGGCCAAACCCTTTTTTATTGCGTCTAATGAGCCCTTTATTTCGTCATCGGATGGCAGTGATAGCAGATCGTCATGTGACATCTTGGAATTATGTGCTAAATCTCTTAGCAGTGGATGCGAAGAAGCGGATCCTGGGTAACAGACATTAGCAACATAATGAGCCATTGGCTGAAAGTGTTGACCGAATGCCTGAAAATTGCGCGTACCCACAGCATCTGGCGCGGTGGAGCTTAGCGAGTGAGCCGGCGAGCCTGGTGGACGAAACAGAGCTCTGCTTGCATACTTTGCAACTCAGGGTGCGCATATGGCGCACGTGTACAGCGCCAAGCTGCCGCCGAAAGGAAAGAAGCGCGCATAGCACGTTGGTACCGTTCGACGAGCTCCTCTTGCCATGCCCGCATAACGAGGGTAGGGCTGGGATCGCGGTGGGCAGTGCGTATTTTTTAATTAACAATGACGCATCTTTGGACATATGGGTTCGAAGTGCCCTGCTCGATGCACTGAAATGATGGCGCCACTGTTCTTTGAGGCGATCCCAATCAGCTACACCCGCCCCAATGAGCGATGCGCGTAACGCTCGGGATAATTTCTCCGTAGCCTGAGAGTCCTGGAGGACGCGGCAATCGAGACGCCATGGTCTGTGAATCACTGGCATCCTCGCTGGCAGGTGGAGAGAGGGCATAACCGGGCGGTGATCACTAATGTACACTGGTGTCGTTGGCTATGACATTACCCCAGTGTCGTAAACCTAAGTAATGAGACCGGGGGACGCGTACACGCGATTAGTTCTGCTGCTCGATGTTGCTCGACGCCAAGTATAGGTATAATTGCTATCATGTACACTTTTATGAATGTCACTCAATGCCAATTGCTGCACTAGACGTTCGAGTTCTCTGGTATTCCAGTCTGACCGGCTACGACCCGGACCTCAAATGTCTGCATGTGAGTCTAAGACGCAATTTAAATACCCTGAGAGCACCACATGTCGTGATTTTAAAAGGAACGCATCAAGAGATTGGAAGAACGCGTTAGAGTTCACGGGCGCTGCCAGGGCATACACGCCAAGAAATCTTATTCGTAACGAAAGAAAGGTACAGTAGAACGCCAACACGTGCCCGAAGGCATCGAAGGAAACGCGATAGTCACGCAAAAGACATCGGTTAAAAATAATGACTCCGACACCATTCGAACGCGTGCTGACGTACGAAAATAAACGATCAATATTGAATTCGCGCTTGAAAGCGAGTACATCAGAAAGCTTAAAAATTTTTCTTTTTTGCACAACCAGAATTACAGTGCACTGAACTCACGAGAGCCAATACATCCGCCTGTTTTTGTGAATTGTGGACACCTTGAATGTTAAAAGTAATGACTTTTAGAGTAAGGGTCATGGGGAAAATTAACACGTAATATAAGATCACGCAAAGGCAGGGGTACCTTTAGCAGGTGCGGGAGCCAGTGCCCCGCGAGCGGCTGAGTCATTTTTTACGGCCACGCGATCTACCAGAGGCTCGGGGCTTCCGTGACCACGCCAAAGTTTCCAGGAGGGGGGGGGTGCTTCTGAATCAGTACTAGACATCCGGTGGCGTTTGGTGTGCAGGTTCTTGAGCGAGGATGGTACGAAGGCGTCTGGCATGTCCTGGCTTATGTCATTGGGGCTGTGTCTTCGTCAATTTGTAGGGGCGCCTCACTCTTGGTGCTGTTGTAGTCCTCGTAGATGCAGGCATCTTCGTCTTGGGATGTAGTTTCCTCAATAACATCTTATCTTATAGCCCACTGAGCAACCACGCGAGGAGCGTCAGATGTGATATTTCTATGTGAAATGCCTTCCTCACGAGGTGCCTTGTCTGACGAGGGCTTGGCCTGCAGTTTTTCAGATATGGCCAACGGACGCGGGGAACTTGAGTTTTCGGACGGACGGACGGAAAAACTTTATTAAAAAAAGGAAACCCTGCAGGGTTACCGGCCCGGGCTCAGGCCACCCCGCTTTTTTGTGTGGTGAGGCGTAGCCTTTTCACCGCTGTCCGGTCCCGCTGGATTGCCCACAGTTAGTCGTGCGGATCTGAGCTAGTCAGCGCACTTAGCCAACACTCCTCGAGAAGGTCCGGTTTTATATTGTCCTCTCGGTATAGTACTGTGACCTTTGTGCATTGCCATATAATATGTGCCATATCTGCGTGTTCGTGCTTACAGAGGGTATAGCTTGTTTGTGGGTATTGTCTGGAAGTTACTCTGTTCAGGAACAGAACCTGGGTGACTTGGGGTCCTAGGGGTATGGTGGCGTCGCGCTCTCCTTGGATGGGGAGGTATGACGCATCCACGATTTGAGCCAGGGCAGCTTCACTGGTCACGGTTACTTGATAATTCCGGCCTCGAAAGTGCTGGAAACAGTATACTTCTTCGATTCGTACTATTCAAGACGTCGCGGCTACGACGTCTACAGGACTTACCCCTAAGGTACGACGACATCAAAGGCTAATGCCTTCTTCGGTGGCTGGCTTGCCACGATGGGCGCCCACCAGCCTAAGGACGCCCTGAAACGTGCTGCTTAGCTCGTCGCCAAACTGTTTGTTTAGAAACAGTTTATTCTATCATGGGACGAAACAAACCTAAGGAACGAGCGTTTGTACAACAAGCACAATAGCACACATCGGCGCGCGCGGCAACGGTCTTCCATCACAAGTCTCGCGGCGGCAGTCTAATTAGTCAAATGGCTTCCACGTACGCGCATCTACTCCGCAGCCCTGCCACAATTCGCCTACTCATTCTAGAAGGAAGGTGCGTTCATTCTGACCGACACTGGCCCAAGGAGGACTAAAGAAAAATTGCTGGAGTGGAAGCTCCCGCAATGCCCTGCCAGCAGAAGTGAAGCCAGCCTTTGCCACTGCCAAAATGGCCGAAACATGCTCTTTTCTGGTATACTGCCCACTCAAAGATCAAGTGGCTTTGAAATGGTATTGTAAATGCTACGTTAGGTTTAAATTAAAATATAGTTGTTCCCGACAAAATAATACAGAGAAACGAGTATAGGCCACTGAATCTCCAAAGAACTTTGCTTCCGAGAGGCTTAGTAGGAAGAAAAATAGTAACATGATATGACCCAAAAAGTTTCCACATTAAACTGGTTGGGTGTGAGAGGGAAACGATCTGTTCTTAATCGCAGAGCGGTGATCGCTTATCATGCCCCTAGTGAGATGGCCGCCGCAGCCACCATCTTGCCAGAGGAACGGCTTCACATCTGCGCAATCATTTCCACTCCAGCAGTTTTTTTAATCCTCCTTGCACTGGCCCGATGAGGCTTTGAAAAATGGCAGCATATTCACGGAGTGAATGATGGAGAGTGGGGCGAAGCATCCATCCGTCCATCCGTTCTTGCTTCCGTCCGTCCATGCATCCGTCTGTGTGACCGTCCGTACGTCCATCTGCCCGGCTGTGCATGCGTCCGCACGTCCATCCGTGCATCCGTCCTTGCGTTCGTCCATGCATCCGCCTGTGCGTCCGTCTATGTGTTCATCCGTCTGTGCAGCCATCCGTGCGTCCGTCCATGCATTTGCCTGTGTGTCCGTTTGTCCATCTAGTCACCACTCCGAGCACCACCATCTCGCATCTTTTCATCATATATTCCGCTTATCGCCGCCATCCAGCGGACATTCCAAGGACTAAACGAGAGGTGGCACACGCACACTTTCTTACGGCTTGCGCTTCGTGTCTACTTCCCACCTTTAACCATCTCGAGTTCACGGTATATAGTAGTTCACTGTGTTCACGGCACTGCGGCCCAACGCTCGCTAAATCTTACGCCCAGCGTTATGCCCAGCGACTATAACGTAGCAACCCTTTCTTGTCATATAGTGCTCAATGTACATGCCAATAGCTGCTAATGGGGAATGAGAGACAGGAGCATTCGGCTTTTAGTGAACGCGCACGCTGCGAATTTTTTAGTGTTCAACAACGCACAAGAGAAATCTCCCATGGGCACCACCTTGCAGGTCAAAGCGTAAGACTGGTTACGCACTACGACTACGACGAGGGACGAAGAAGTGCCGCTTTAAGGAGATTCGCCCCTAAAAATTGCTGGAGGGGAATCTCCCGCAATGCTTTGCCAGCAATAGTAAAGCCAGCTTTTGCCCTGCGAAGATATCAGAAACATGCTCTTTTCTGGTCGTGCCCACATAGAGATCAAATGGCTTTGATTGGTTGGTCTAAAGGCTACGTGAATTATTAGTTAAAAGATGGTTCTTTCCGAAAAAATAACCCGCAGAGACTAGTATCAGTGATTCAATCTCAAATAAAATTTGTCTTAAATGCTAGGCTTACTAAAGAAAACTAGTAACACAAGGACGCACTTTGAACACTATCTGAACCAGAAAGGTTGCCACGTTCAACTCATTGGGCGTGCGAGGAAATCGCTTCTTCTCAGATGCCAAACGCCAACAGCTCATCATGCCCCTAGTAAGATGGATGCCGCAACCACCACTTCACGGATGGCTCAGCTACACTTGGGGGCAAGAATTTACACTCCAGCAATTTTTTAAAAACTCCTTGCACTGGCCCAATGGGCACAAGAGTGAGTGAGTGAGGATTTATTAAAAGGCAGAGAGGTCGGCCTGAGCTAGTTCGCTCTAGCCTGCTACTCTACGCAGGGGATAAAGGAAGGAGTAAGGAAAGAGGGTTGAAGGATGATGATGAACACAAGAGGTGGTGCGCATGTACAGTAGCCACTTAGCATAGTACCCTACAGTCTAGTATCTAGTCCAGTGCTTTTGATAAAGTTTAAAACAGCCTTTGTAGCAATTTTTGACACTGTTTGGTCATTCATTGCTGACAATATGTGGCTTTCACTCAATGGGGTCCGTTCGATGCCGTAAACACAAGTATTTACGAAGCGTGCTTCAAGCTTTAACACAAAAAAGTGCCAAGTAATGATTTAGCGCACGGTGCCTATGTGACACCTAGGGATTGTGCATTGTCTACGAATTGTTCCGGCTAAAGCTATTCCTCTATGCCTTGCTTACCCTATACCAGTTACTTGAATCCCTCCACTTTGCGTGGCAGTAGATATGTGGGAGGCACCACTGCGGCCCGTGTTTTTCTAGGGATTGTGGGAGAAGTTGAATTTTCGCTCGGTAAATGCAATCAGTTCCTCTGGTACCAGTAAGTTTCCACGATGAGCTTCTTCGCAGGGATACTGTAGTGCCGTATTGCCGCAATGGGACACCTCAGGCTCTCCCATAGTAATGTGCTTATAATGCTCGGAAGCATTCACAAGTTACTCGAAACACAACCCTAGGAACTTATTCCTATACTATTCATGGCGTAATTTTTTTCGGCCTGGCCTTATGAAATGTGAGGCCCATGGGAGGGCTTCTTGCTCTCCCATAGTTGAGTACCCAGTACTCAGAATCGTTAACAGCTTTTTATAAGCACACAGTACCTATCCAATTTCGTAATGTTTTTTTGTGTGTGTATGTGTTCTTGGGCTCTTTTGGAGCCCTAATTCTTGTCGATTCGGCCTCATCAAGTGTGAGAAGAGACCCGCGGGACGGCTTTCTGCTCTGGTACTCTAGAGTAAATCATACGCTAAATTGTCGAACATTTGTTCTTGAGAAAGTTACTTCTCTTGGTTCCAGGAAAGCACTTATTCTCGCTAGCTAGGAAGAGTGCTATCCACGTGATGCACCTTGTAGGGACGGCTCACTGCTCTCTCATAGTGAAGTACGAAAGTACTCAAGATCGTTAAACAGTTTTTCTAAACACACAATAGCCACGATTTAACCTATAGGAGCTGGGATGGCTTTCTACCCCGCCATAGAAGGATACGGAGTACTCTGAATTGTTAAAACACTTTTGCTAAACACATTATCGAAAGTAGGCATTCGGAGATGTGCTGTTACACTGCCCATTTGTAATTATGTCTTGTATTCTAAGAAGTTAAACATTTTTTTTCTATTAACAGCTTCGTCTTTGGTGCACCTGTATAAGGTCGGCTCAATTCTTTGCCATAGGTGAGTACGAAGTACTCGAAATCGTTGAACACTTTTTCGCAACACACACCTTTTTCGTGTGTTTGCGGCATCGCAATGAATTATTTCTAATCGAAGTTGTCACAGTGAAGGCTAAGCGCAGAGCACATCAATATTTCAAGTTTGTCGGCTACACTCTCGTTATTTCTGCTTTCGCAATTGAAAAGTCACAGAATGCAGCTATGTCGCAAGTTTATCGCGCGCCATAATCCTGTGAGTTGAGGAGCATCGGACGTCGAATGCATGGCAAAGCAGGGTTGGTAACCATTCACTACTAATATTTCTCGTATATGAACCATTCTTGAGTATGTGCCCTAACATCACGTGAATCACCATTATTACATCACGAAGAGTGCAAAACAATGCGAGAAACAAGAAATGCCAAGAAAGACTGACGCGCTTGATTGTGGATCATGAAATAATGTTTCAGGGCCTTATGTAGACAGGGTGTGCAAACACGAGCACAACATAGAAGTCAAGACACCGCAAACGCCGCTCTGAACAATCTCAAAGCTGTGAGGAAAAGGTGAAGTGATGTACTTCATGCCTAGGTTATCCGCTCGGGTTAAAAGAAGACTAACACGGCGGCGCGCCGCAATTATTGCACGGCGGTGGCGGTGCCATGGTTCCTGTCGGGACATGGGCAGCGGCGCGAACGGCGCGAACGGCGTGAGCAAAAAAAGGGTGGCGTACAGCTCTAACCAGGTGTATACAGTGAAGTGGAGCTCACAAGTGCAATACATACACTGCCCTTCTCACGTTCGGGTACGCTAAAAGTTTTCAAAGCAGTGCGCCACGAAAAGAGGTCCAAATTCAAACTGAACGCCACTTGCACTTCATTTTGTTGGTGGGCACCCCAGGATGGAGGAGACAGAAATAATGACCTGGGCTTTGACCTCGTTCGTCTGGTAGTGCGCTGACATCACTTACGGGACCACGTGACACTTGAAAAATATTTGAATTGATTTGTGCAATTGTATAAGTATTGCGTTATTAAATGAAGTGCCATGTAATTCTCGCTTGAGTATATGAATAAGACTTGAAAGAAATAGTAAAATAGAAATTAACTGTGTGTGTGGTTTTATTCATTCATTTGCTTTATTCACATTTATTTATTTACCATTCATACCACGAAGCATAGCAATATATGATACTATTTGCCGTTCTGTCAGGCGTTGCCCCGACAGAAATACACCTGCGTAATTTTCTATCGCTGTCCAGCGCTTAATAACGTTGTTTATTTACCCATACCCATCTAACTTTTTATGTGGCATCGTCCCTGAAGTGCTGTTCCAGAGAAGCGATGCGGTATGCCATGGTGCGGATCCATGGTTTGTTCTAGCTTCTTCAAATCCAGGTGGAGCTTTCAGTAATCTCGTGAAAACGGGCAGTATGTTACGAATATCGCCGGCACAACACACAACACTCACGTGCTCAGGATGGCTGGGTATGTCATGTGCACATGTCCTTGTGGGTGGCATGACGTGTTATTGCGTATGCATCATTTGATCCTTTGGCTGTGACGCAGAAGAGGACAGGAAAGAAATTTCGCTAGGAAAGAAGGCATGCGATGAGAGGCAAGGGTGTCAAGGTCGACAACCAGTATGCACCGTGTTTTCGCTCCGCTTCAAATTATTGGTTTGCTCAGCTCCTAGCGCACCCGTTCGAAAACCTATTGTAGTCTAACAATTGTCATTGGGCAGGGAAGAACTTTCATTTTCTAAATACAATTTCGTTATTACACCTTTTAAGAAAGGACTATCATTATGTTTCACTAAATCGTGCATCAGCTATGAAAAACATGTATGTTCACGTGAAAAAAAGGTCAAGTTTTAAGAAGTCTTTCAGTTCCTGTTCACCAACATATTACCGGACATTCATCGTTGTGCTATGAGAGAGAGAGGTTAATAAAAATGAAAAAACAAAACGGACGCTGTTTTCTTCCTCCCGTTGTAGGGGCACGGCTCAGTGCCTTTAGAGATAGGCAGGGGGCAAGGGGAACTAAGGATAATAGAAAAATAGCAAGAAATAGTGAAAGGCATGACAAGAGTCTTGACAGGGAGTCAGTAGCACGAAGTGAAAGCGTTCGTCTATGAGACGACGAGATCCTTAGAAGCACAGAACTCGAGGAAGGTTCGGAGGGCTTGCATCTTCAAGCGCACGGGAAAAAGAATGTATTCCACCGATGCCGCGTGCCGACCGAGCAGGTCATGTGTGCTCACCGTCACCCAACGCTCTGAGGCCAGAGCAAGGCAGGAGCAAATAACATACTCCAGTGTTTCGTAGCCGCCGCACCTTCGGCACGCAGGTGATGAACAGCGACCCGCCAAATACATGCGGGCCGCATTCCAGGCGCTGCCAGTAGGTGTGCTATTGAAGACGAGGAGGAGAAGAAGCTGCGGAAAGGTAAAGATGCAATATCTGCTAACCTAAATGAAAGCACGTCTAAGCGTCAGTAGGGCAAAGGGAAGGGAAAAATAAATATGGAAAGAAGAGAGTGGAATAAAGTTGCGGATGGCTTCTGCAGCCCATAGTCCAGTCCGATGTCCCCAAGAAAGTCAACTGCTTGGAACACGTGCGCATGGTGATGGGAAGGAAATAGGAGGTCTCTAAGCGCAGCCGAGGGCAGGTGCAGAACACATGGGCGGCGGCTGGGTCCTCGTCCGCTAGCAATGATGGCCGGAAGTGTTTTGGAGACCTCCTATCTGAAGGCAGATGGCTTTTAGTGGCCTGTCCGATGGGAGCAGTGATGCGATGATAGCGTCTCGCCGATCATCACGCACTGTCTCCAAGGACTCTGCAAATGGTCTCCCCATAGGGGAAACGAGAGACGCCTTGGGAGACAGGCCGGGTAGCACCTCATGGCCACCAACCTGCTGGCAGATAGGAGTTCATGCCCAACGCGACGCACTGCAGGTAGCCTGGACGTACGTCCAGATGCCTGTGCTGAAGGCAGGAGGGCCTGAAAAGTGGAAGTGACTCTCCTCTTTTACTATCATCAGGCATCGAACTTTCCTAGTGCTACTCTCTGTTCAAGGGTGGCTCCTACCGCAGCGTAGGCAGCAGTTGGGGCATTTGCAAGTGGCCGTTTCGTGACCAAGACGGCCACGCTGAAGACAGTTGCAGTGGACGTACCGTGGTGGAGCGTACCCGAAACCGATGTTTGTAGATGCTCATCTGTCCGGTGGAACAGGGCCGGCAAACCATAGCGTCACTGTGTTCCCGATCCTGGTGTCGGGCACCACCAGGGCGTTCGACTCAATAGACTGAAGCAGCTCGTGGTCTGCAAGGCCACTATCCACACCGTGTATGTAGCCTGTGCTGAAGCCGTGGTCGACGAAAATCCGGGTGAATACAGTGACGCCTTTAAGCTCCTCTACACCAAGAAGCTCCCCCGAGCACTCTCCAGATGACACGTTGACTGCTAAGATATTTCGGTGGCTGTTCACACCACATAGTTCCCACGCACCAAGAGGACGTCGGACAGTACCGGTGGTGTAGACGCCAGTGCAAAGCGCGATCCCTGCAGGAAGGCGCCATTTGTGGCTGACGGCTTGAACAATACAGTTCTTACCACCACCGGGCCCACTAGAATCACAGGAGGCGAGTCGAGGGCCCTTGCTCATCGGCGGACGTCCCTTGAGCACACCGACGTGAAACTCTCAAGATCTGGATTGGTGGCATGCGGTTGCGAATTTGCCGTGGAGTTGGCGCTGTGCAGGAACTGCTTTTCGTACAACGATACCAGGGGGTTTTATGGTCCGCAGTGACCACCACAGGCTGCTTCGGCATTTGCGCAGCAACAGGTAGCTTGCAGAATTTGGACTTAATCTTCCTGATCTTTGTGAGGTGCACACAAGTGGTGGTTCATTTTCCTTTCGAAAAACCACAGATGCATGTTGAGGCAGTTGTAGCGCTGAAGTAGTCGTGCTCGGTAGCAAAATTTCGTCACCACTTGCCAAAATCTGCACGGAACACAGCAGCGCAACGCAGCCATAGGTGCCTTTGACAGCAAGGAACTCGATGCTGGTTTCGCAGGCTTCCCTGGAGCGTCGCCATCGCTCTCATCATCATTGCTACATCGTTTACGGGAGCTCGCACAGTACATCAACTGGTCCGGTAAAAGTGCAGGCAACGGGCGTACGCTGGGGTCAAAAGAACATTTTTTTTGAATGGTCGATGACTCGAATGAGGTTGCCTCTTGTAAAGGTTCTGATGATAGTGACATCGGCCTCGTACATATGCCCGGCAGAACGGTGACATCAGGAGTGGCAAAGACGATGGCTGTTGCTGCTAAGGAGGTGGCATGCCTTGTCTGCAACAGGACCACGATAGACGCAGCGTTTCCTTGGAGGGCGCTGTAGCGTCGCAACTCCTCGAAGCTGGTGGGCAGCCAGGACGCGGCTGACGTACTAGCTGAGCGGCGATACCTTGCGAAAGGCACTCGATGCACGGCCTGCGAGTTCAGTCATGGGTGCGTTCATGTGTCTTTGAAGAAAACATGTCACATGACCAACGACTGATGGTTATTGGAAGCACGGTCACTAAAGTAAGACTCACCGGACAACACGCACTAATACTAGAAAAACACATACAGAAAGAGGAACGAATCGGTGAGCATTGCAAGAGACTCGGCAGCGTCCATCGCAGACGCAAGAGCTCCGGAGAACACGCCTGTTCTTGAACGCTCGTGAGAGACTCCCTGCATGCACTGCGCAATACCGACATATCATTCTCAAGTAAGCTATTTGTAATACTGATGCAGTCTCTGAATTACATTGCATGTCTTCTTTGAATCGCCAACCTGTACATATCATCTAGGGCTCAGCATATTTCTTCTACATATCAATTCGATTAAAAAAGCCATTTTGCTTACCATGCATTACTTTTTCTCCGCAACAGACATTTGTTTTTGGTGTTTCAGCAAATACAGAAAGGGATAGATAGGATGCGTGGCTGGTGTAAGGGAGTAGGCTCTTGTACACATAAATGTTTGTTCTCTGAAATTTTCAACTGGCTCAATGAGCGCTCCGTTTGGCAACAGCTGATTGGCATTCTTGCCAACAGGGCCTCATCAAGTGTGAGGACCACAGGATGGCTTTACGCTCTCTTATAATAGAGTACCTACTGCTTTTGTATCGGTACCCACTTTTCTAAACGCCGATAACATAAGCTTTCTTGCTGCTGAATTTTGTGGACTCCGAGGATACGTGTCCAGCCACGAGCTTCCACGCGCACGTCACTCGGCTCTTAAATTTTGTGGGGCTGTTCGCAAAACCAATGTGGAGCCCTGGCTGGAAGTTGCCACCGACGGGCTTTGTAGCCGATGCTGGAGTGAATGAGACGGAGATCCTTGCGTTCCTCTCTGAAGAGCTTTATAAGAGCTTCCTCAATTTGCCGGGGGGTTGTCTCTTGTCATTGTGCCGGTGTGTACGCTAGTGCTCATTGCTCCCGCTGGAGACACAGCTGTGTTCTTCGTTTTAAGACCACTCATCAGGTGGCGTGCCGCCGCTCAGGCGACGCTCACTCACCTTAGCATAGACCACGATGACTGCGCATCGCTATGAGCAGCGAGCAAGCAAGACATGCGCCTTCGAAATGGTGGGGGTGAAAGCGTTGAAGAGGGTGATTTTTAAATGAGTGAAAAGAAGATAAAAGTGAGCCCTGTAACTGTCTCTTTGGGGGAGGACACCTCAACAGTCGCACACGAGGGCTGGGTGTAAGGAGGGATTAAAAGGATAGGAAGAAAGTGTATAGAAATCGAGAGAGGCGTGGGAACAGAGAGACCACACACGGAAATAATAAGATAGGAAAGATGGACACGGTCGCAGGAGTCCGAGGACGGGGAACCACTCAGCGACAGCTCTTATCGGCGCCAGGAGATGGCGTAGAGCGAGCCAGTCGACCAGAGCTGCGCTGTCGTCGAAGATCACGGGGGCACAACCGGTCGGCACGAAATTCAGTGAGCGAGTCCGGTGGAAGTGATGAGAACGCCATGGTCAATGCCTCTCCAGGCGTCGCGCATTGCAGCTTCTTGCATGCCGGCAATGGCTGGCGCGTCTGCCGACAGCCCAATGTGTGTTCTACACAGACGACGGGTCACGTGCAGTGTATATAACTGGTACAGCCCAGCATCGAATGCCGATGAGACGACGGATGCGAAGGAGAATGGCTGTCCAAGACAGCGGATGGTATCATGCTTGTGGGCTGGCACCATGTCGTGTGGCGTAGCTCTTCAAAAAACATTGTTTATATACCGTGTATATACAACCAAACCACAACTTTCATGTCACGTCTTTATATGATGATGATTGCGCATATGTACACAGGCTTTGTGGGTTTAACCTCTGGAGCAAGCTCCTTCATCATCACTCACTTCGTGGTTATGCTGGAATTTCTTTTCTTGAGCAGGCAGGAACACTCCTTACTCCTTTCTTGCTGAACCGTTTCCACAGGGGTGACACGCCACCACCCGTGACAGGTCTCTGCTCCACGTGCAACTGCCGGGCTGATCTCAACCACCTGTGCTGGGAGTGCCCTGTGTACAACCCCGCCTAGGCTCCGTGCCCTGGCCACCATAAAACGGGGACCCTGGCCTTCTTCTCTCCGGACATGGGCCTGCCCGGAGCCTTCGCCCCCTGATCGCGCCATCGAGTTCTGGCGAGCACTCATCATGTTCCTCCAGGACCCGGCCGCGCCACCGGTTGGCGACCGGCTCCGCGACAGCCACAAGATTCAAGCCATTCAAGCGGCCCCCACTTAGCTGCCTCCATGACGTCCGGTAATAAAACGGAGGCAGCTCTACCCCCCCCCCCCCCCTGCTATAGTGCCCTGACTGTCCACCGCAGCGCCCTCGGCGCGAACAAAGTGGAATAAACATGGTTTCATTCATTCTTTTCTTGAGCGCGAGTCCCTCCGGTATTGGTCGTGTTCCTCCGTCAATGTTGAATACGGAAGGGTACAACTCATTTTTTGACCGCCGTGGTGCTAAATAGCGCCTGTTAAGTCGTTGTTCATACCTTGCTTTGCAACACATTGTGTTCATTGCATGTATTTTATTGTTTATTATTTTCTAAACAGATAAAAGAAGGTGTCTCAAAATAAATTCATAATTACGCAAAATTGTTCAGATATATAATTATTGACATGCACTATATAGGTACGTGGCTTACAATACATCCACGCATCTCCCGTGGTGGGATAATGCCAACTGTAAAAAGCTCACTAGGGCTGTACCAAGGCTCAAATCCGGATCATACTACAAACAAGGTGTACAACAATGCAGTTAGCTGAAGTAAAAGAGATGGTATGGCAATAAGTAACTGAAAATCACTAAACTTCTTCCACAAACCTGCTGAGAACTCCGGGGCCTTGAAAGAAAGGGTGCCACCGCCTGCACAGCCTACCGAAGGCTCTTTCCCCTGTACGCTTCGCCGGCGCTGCGTCGATACATCTGATGAGCGAAACAACCAGAACCAACTCACTGCAGACGACGCCCATCTCAAATTCCGTACCAAACACGAAGCCGATGAAGCGCAACCGAAAGCAGCGCACAGGTGAAGCGCCGTCTTGGAGAAAGCATTACTTCAAAATGACCGAAAATGCATTGCGCGTATAAAGCCTACCAGGTTCACTTCGATAGTAAATGAACTGGCCGGAACCAAAACGCCCCTCAAGTGTAGCACCTGAATGGTTCATCTATGTATCACAAGCTCTATAGAATTGTGGCGGTATTGTAAAAAAGAATGTTTGGTGTAGTTAACACTCTTTCTTGAGAAGTGTCAGATTTTGCGTGAATTTCATATTCCCCGCGCTATACATTTACTTCCTATTTGCTGTTCCTCATGCTGATCCCTGTACCGGACTATTTGTCGTCACTGCCTTGTGTGCTGTGCTAGTGAAGCGCCGACAAGCTACTTAGGTAGATAACCCAACGCAACCATCCGGTACGTACATACTGAAAAAAATGGGAGCATATCAACGGAGTGAATGATGGAGAGTGGGACGAAGCATTCGTCCGTCCATTATTTCTTGCTTCCGTCCGTCCATGCGTGTGTCTGTGTGACCGTCCATGCGTCCATTCGCCCGTCCGTGCGTGCGTCTGTTCGTGCGTCCGTCCCTGCGTTCCTCCATGCATCCACCCCTGCGTCCGTTCATGCGTCTATCTATGCATATGTCTGTGTGGCCGTTCGTTCATCTATTCAACACTCCAAATACCACCATCTCGCATCTTTTCATCATATATATATTTATTTATTTATTTATTTTTAATACCCTCAGGGCCAAATGGCATTACAGAGGGGAGTGGATTACATTGAATAACACATGGTACATGGTGGGGAGGGGAAAAAACAGCGTTAGTACGAATGTAAGCAAACATCAGCGTACAAACAAAAATACATTAAATAGGTCCTGCGTATACAATGTTAGCTACGGTATCACGAAAAAGATGGTTGTCATTATTAGCAACAATTTCAGGGGGAAGGTGGTTCCACTCGCGAGAAGAACGAGGCAGGAACGACTGCGCAGCTGTGTTAGTACGATAGGTGATAATTCCGACCTTGTGACGGTGATCGACACGGTTGGAAAAATACTGGGGTTGCAAAATAAGTTCGTCGCGCAAGATATGGTGGTGATACAATTTATGAAAAGTTGATAGGCGGGAAACTTTTCTTCGAAGTGACAGAGTAGGCAGGGACAGATTGTTTTTATTGCAGATATACTGGCAGTGCGATTGTAGTTCGATAATATGAAGCGTGTCAAAGATATATTCCCCATATAGAAGCCCCGCCATCCAGCGGAGATTCAAAGGACTAAACGAGAGGTGGCACACGCACACTTTCTTACGGCTTGCGCTTCGGGTCTACTTCCCACATTTAACCACCTCGAGTTCATGGTACATACTAGTTCACTGTATTCATGGCACTGCGGCCCAACGCTTGCTAAACCTTTCTAAAACCACGCAGGTTACGCCCAGCGAGTATAACGTAGCAACCTTTTCCTGTCAGATAGTGCTCGATGTACATGCCCATGGCTGCTAATGGGAAATGAGAGACAGGAGAATTCGGCTTTTACTTTCTTACAGCTTGCGCTCATATCTACTTCCCACCTTTAACCACCTCGAGTTCATGGTATATACTAGTTCATTGTATTCATGGCACTGCGGCTCAAGGCTCGCTAAACCTTTCTAAAACTAAGGAGGTTACACCCTGCCAGTGTAACGTAGCAAACCTTCCTTGTCTGATAGTGCTCAATGTACATGTCAATGGCTGCTAATGGGGATCGCAGCGTGCGCGTTAACTGAAAGCCGAATGCTCCTGTCTCTCATTCCCCCCTTAGCAGCCATTGGCATGTACATTGAACACTATCTTTTATTGTTCAACAACGCACAGAAGAAATCTCTATCCGGCACCACCTTGGAGGTCAAAATGTAACAATTCTTACACACTACGACTACAAGGGATGAACGAGTGCTGCTATAACGAGCTTCACCTCTAAAAATAAGGTTACGTTCAACTATGTAGACCACAATGTTCTTTTGTTAAGTGACCCCATTTCTTGAGGTAACTAGTAAATGGAAGCCACCCTGAAACATTTTGTATGTCGAAATGTAGAAATACACACACCTGTAAATGAGTATAAACGCCCTTGAAAAGATAAGAAAGAAGGGAGAGAGTTCGAATCCCTCTTCCTCATCTTTTCTCGCAATAAAACGCTGTCTGCTTTTCGACAATCGTAGACGAAATCGAGCCCCGAATGAGATGTTTGTTGCGATGCACGCTGCTTCAAACTTACATCGTCACCTTGAATTTCCGAAGTTTCATGTGTACGAAATAAATGCGAGTTGCGGGGTGTCTCATAATAATAACAATTGTTGGGGTCTAACGTCCCAAACTCACCTTATGATTATGAATCACCGTAGTGGAGAGCTCCCGGAATTCGCACCACCTGGAGTTCCTTAAAGCGCACCTAAATGAAAGAACACAGGCTTCTAGCATTTGAGCCTCCGTCGTAAATGCACCCGCCGTGACTTGAACTCTATCACGTGACCTACGGGATCGACAGACAGCGGCAACAGACGACGCTGGCAATCGTCTGTCGCCTTCTTCTCATCGTTTTCATGTTTCTAGCCTTGCGCCAGTCACAAAATGTTCAATGAATTCTCAGTATTGGTTGCAGAAGGCAGGCATGCTGACTGTAAGGAACTGCGATATATATGTTCATTCAACCTGAAAATAACATCGAGAGAGTGGTGTAATATATAAGACTGCATAAATTGTGGAGCAACGAGACTTATAATTGTAGCGCGGTTCTGGCATACGGGGCCCCAGAAATCGTAATCATAAATCACTATACGCGCTGCCGCAACCCTCTCTTCACTTCACCGTCGCGCCGCCTTAACGTCGTTGACACGTCATCACTAGATAGTCGCTTGAGTATCGAATGATTCGGCACACACGTATTCGTCGACGCGCCCACGTCATTTCACAATTTAATTCAGAAAGCAACAAATTTTCTTAATATTCTGAGAAGAAACGAAGAGTAGATTCTTCTACCAACACTGGTCGACGCGTTCTTGGATGAAACAAATTCCTCCACGCGTACAACACAAAATGCGTGGAAAATGCTGGAAAGGCGCATAGCGATGTCACCCTTCCTACTTGTGCAAATGGACTACGTTCTTGTGTGCAGTGAACTGGACTATGTGAATGATAGTTGGTTTTTTTTTGAAGATATACCACGTGCCATGTTACACAAAATTGCGTAAAAGCCACATGATCTTTCATGCGTTTGTCTAAGATGACCGCAATCCGACAGCAATTTTCTTCTACTATACTTCTCATTCGATTCCACTGATCCCTCATTCGCGAAAGTGTTCTGCACCCAAAAAGGTTTCGCACTGCCTCTTGGATCGGCCCACCCACGAACAAGCGTTGATGTAATATGATGACGTCACGGCTACTGGTGATGTGTGGTTTGTTAACATAAAGATAACTCCGTGAATTATTTGTGTTTATGCCAATGACACAGACACCGGTGGTTACTGTTTGCGTTTGATTAGGCTTTCTTCGGAATTGACGAGTTGCAGTGCACTACGCAGAGCCTCGAGTTCTGCCGTCATGGACGTCGTCGCATGTGAAGTCTAAAAACACTGAGTTACCCCTTGTGGTGCTATAACCACTGCTCCACCTGAACTGGACGGCGTAGTCAAGCCATCCGATTAAATGGGCACGTGGTTACTGTACTTTTGTTCCAGTAGGAATAGACTCAGTTGTTTTAAGGCATGTGTCGGCAAGTCCATATTTCTCCGCATTCCTGAGATCATTAGGTAAACTCGCGGCCGGCTCAAGCTCCAAGGAGCAAGCAGTGCCTTTGATACAGGTGCCATGCTGGCGTTGCGGCTCAATCAGCTCTTCAAAGGGACACGCGAGACTTGAAGGGGATCAGCTCTTCAGGGGGACATCGTATAACCATCCTCGCTTCTGTGCCATTTTCCCTATCGGGCTACACGGCGCAGCCCCCGCCATCCCACATGTCGCTGAGACATTGGAGAAAGAATGGGCGCATACAAACGGGAAGCGAAGAAAATACGTTCGAAGGGTGCGCAAGATGACCATTCAGTAACGACATGGGCAAATATTTGCTCGGCCACGAATCGCCAGATGATCTGTAAATGAGAAGTTTGCCGTTTCGTTTTGCTGGTGTTTCTGGTGTGTCATCATGCTTTACTACGACGAAAAACTGTCTTTTAGCCGTCGTCCTTGTCCTGAGCCTAGTGTGACCATATGGTTTGGTGGTAACGTCAGTAGACGACTCGTCAGCTTCGTGTGTCGTGTCACTGTAATCTGAAAGAGCGTTAATTAACCCACTTTAAAATTTTGTGGGATAATTATCATGCTTGGACACGCAACAGCTTCATTGTCCAAATGCAACTTTTTTATGGGCCTGTTTAGGGGCCCCCAAAGTAGAAGTCAATTTTTTTCAGTAAGGCACACGCATCAGCAATAGCAAAAAACATGTCCATGAGAAAAGGCATTCATTCACTATTTATGGAATCATTCTATTTTTATTAACTATCACTCCATAGGTCATCTATGGTTGCGTAACATAGAACTTCACAGTAGTGATATATATATATATATATATATATATATATATATATATATATATATATATATATATATATATATATATATATATATATATATTGCTACGTGCCAGTGCATGGAGCTGAAGAAGACGAAGCAGATAGACTGGCACGAGCTAATCTGTGTGGCTGGCGCGCGTGTCCCGTTGTGCAGAGGCGACTCGGCCGTTGTTTAAGAGGTTCTGTTGCGGGAAATTGTAGACGGAGCGTACTGGTCGAACAGTCTATGAGGGCAGAATGCGCGGACAGGAAGTCGAGGCCTAAGATTACGTCGTGGGGGCATTTGTCAAGGACAGTGAAGAGAACAACTGTGTGTCGATCCGCAATGCTCACACGAGCGGAGCACATTCCAACGATAGATGCTATTCCACCATCCGCAACACGGACGAACTGAGTGGTCGCAGGTGCGAGAACCTTCTTGAGCTTGCGGCGAAAATCACTCGTCATCACGGAAAGTTGGGCGCCGGTGTCGACAAGAGCAGTGACATGTACGCCGTCTACTTGTACGTCTATGAGGTTCCGTTTTGTCGGTATCGTCAAAAGAGGATTTTCGGTCAGTCCAGGCGATGCAGCGCCACCTCCGGGGGCTGCAACGCTTAGTTTTCCGTCGGAGAACCTCGTGGGACGACGTCATTGTCTTTTCACCAACATTTGAAACTCACATAGAGCGCCTCTCAGCCATCCTGGGAATCTTCCGTCGCGCTGGCCTGCAGCTCAACTCGTCCAAATGTCACTTTGGACGCCATCAAATAACAGTGCTTGGCCATTTAGTAGACGCCAACGGTGTACAACCAGACCCGGCAAAAATCAGCGCCGTCAAAAACTTTCCTGTACCACGATCTGCGAAGGATGTACGCAGCTTTATCGGATTATGCTCCTACTTCCGACGCTTCGTGAAAAATTTCGCGCACATAGCGAGGCCGCTTACGCAGCTCCTCAAGAAAGAAGTCCCGTTTTCATGGGGCTCCGAAGAGGCTTCTGCGTTTTCGACTCTCGTCGCTCTTCTCACTGGCCCTCCGATTCTGGCACACTTCAGCCCTGCTGCCCCTACGGAAATCCGTACAGATGCAAGTGGGCATGGCATTGGTGTAGTGCTGGCTCAGAAACAACATGGCCATGATTGCGTTATTGCATATGCCAGCCGTCTCCTATCCGCCCCTGAACGTAACTATTCGATAACAGAGCGTGAGTGCTTGGCTCTTGTATGGGCGGTGGCGAAATTTCGACCTTATCTATACGGACGCCCATTTTCGGTAGTTACCGACCACCACGCACTCTGCTGGCTGAACTCTCTGAAAGATCCATCAGGCCGCCTTGGTCGCTGGGCTTTGCGCCTGCAAGAGTTTTCCTATTCGGTGGTCTACAAATCTGGCCACCTACACCGTGATGCCGATTGCCTCTCCCGGTACCCTGTCGACGATCCCGAGGACACTGACGAGTCCACGGAGAACTCTATCTTGTCAGTGTCCGACTTCCTTAATATTGGGGAAGAACAGAAGCGTGATCCAGAGCTGCTTGACATCATCAGCCGTATAGAATCCGGCACAAATGATGCTTCCGTCCGCTACTTTGTCATTCAAAAAGGTGTGCTATACCGTCGCGATTTCCGACCAGACGGGCCCGACCTTCTCATTGTTGTGCCTAAGCATTTGCGCCGCTGTGTTCTCACCGAACTTCACGACGCTCCCACGGCTGGGCACCTCGGCGTATCCCGCACGTACGAGCGCGTCCGGCGCCGTTTTTTCTGGCCAGGCCTTGCTCGTTCGGTACGCCGATACGTCGCCACATGTGACCTAAGCCAACGTCGTAAGACACCATCGCTGCTACCCGCTGGCCATCTTCAACCACTTGACATACCCGCGGAACCATTTTACCGTGTTGGGTTAGACCTGCTTGGTCCTTTTCCCACATCAACATTGGGAAACAAATGGATAGCCGTTATGACAGACTACGCTACACGCTACGCTATTACGCGAGCTCTACCGACCAGCTGTGCAACCGACGTCGCTGACTTCTTGTTACGGGACGTTATATTGATTCACGGTGCCCCGAGACAGCTTCTCACAGACCGTGGCCGTACATTTCTATCCCAAGTCATCGCCGACATTCTGCGTTCTTGCTCCACGCAGCACACACTGACAACCGCTTACCACCCTCAAACAAACGGCCTCACGGAACGATTTAACCGCACTTTAACAAATATGCTCGCTATGTACGTGTCGCCCGACCACCGAGACTGGGACCTTGCCTTACCCTACCCAACTTTCGCGTACAATTCATCCCGCCACGACACAGCGGGCTTTTCGCCGTTCTACTTATTGTACGGAAGAGACCCGACTTTACCACTGGACACAGTCATCTCAGCTCACACCTCGTCCACCAGCGAGTATGCCCGCGACGCGATTGCGCGAGCCGATCATGCCCGTCAGCTCACTCGCGCTCGGCTGATGGCGTCGCAAACCAACCAATGCCGTCGGTATGATGCGGAACATAGAGATGTACATTTCGTTCCCGGTACCCTCGTTTTACTCTGGTCCCCTCATCGTCGGCTGGGCCTATCCGAAAAACTTCTGTCTCATTACACGGGACCCTACCGTATATTGCGTCAAGTAACACCTGTCACCTACGAGATCAGCCCCACCTGCCCATCATCATCTACTATGCGGCCCAGTGATATCGTACACGTCTCGCGGATCAAGCCCTACAATAATGCGTCAGATAACGACCTTTAAAGCACCGGGACGGTGCCTCCG
>WOVY01002989.1:0-314130 GCA_013436015.1 Rhipicephalus annulatus | reverse complement strand
AGAAGAGAAAGATAGCTGTTGTCCCTTACATGCATCAGGTTACCCACCGCCTGAAAAAGGGGGGGCAGCGCATGGAGTGCGTGTAGTTTCCTCTGCCACCACACAAGCTTTCTCAGCTGGCTAGACTGACATGTGGCGCTAGAACACAGGGAACAGCGGTGTTGTAAAACAAAGCACAGGAACCGTTTTGTCAACTGCATTAGTGACGTAGTTTACATGATCATACTTTCGTGCGGTGCCTGTATATTGGTCAAACTGGAAGATGCCTCAACGACAGGTTGCCGTGAGCATGCGTGCAATGTTCGTAGCGGCAACGATGGTTTTCTCGCCCGCATGTCACTAGATTGTGGCTGTGAAGTACAATTTGATAAGACAGTAGTTCTCCAAAAACACAAAGATGAGCGCACAAGGCTTATAATTGAAGCAGCACACATAGCGGAACACGGGGCTTGCGTCAGTAAACCATCAATCGCTTTGTCCGATAAGGAGCTAGCGTTTTTTAAACATTAACAGATGCCGTAGAAGTTAACTAATCAATGAAAAGCACAGTAAGCGATGGTAAGGTAGGGCTGACGCACTGAGATATTCTATCGGTGTTGCCATTTTTGGTCTGTGCTTTAGTGTTATCGTGTGTGCCTTGACACTGTATCATCTTTTAGTATATATTTCATATTTTTTCCGAATAAACTTTCAGTTGGTAGTTAGCGCTTGTCCCTGTCTTTCCGTCTGCATCTACGTTGTGCGCTTCCATTTCATATTTAGTCATGTATCACCAACTCGCCCAATCAACCATTTTGACAAATTACGTTCCACCTGAGGGGTGAAGGCTCGAGCTACAGGCAAGAGCGTGTGTTTACCGCTATCGAGCGAAGACGCGTGGCAACAGCTGCGTGTGTGAAGCCGACGTGTTTCCGGCGAAGAAGTTGAAGCTTGAAGAGTGGCCAATTGAAGACGCGAGGTTTCCTGGAAGAGAAACTTCAGGGGGCAGCGGAACGACAACGCTGGACTTTGAGTGAGTGATTCTCGGAAGAGTATCATTCAGACTTTTGTTCCAAGGACTTTGGACTGAATAGGTTTTCTATCTCTTAGTCTTTAAGTGTCTTGGTTGTTCAATGCATGCGACTGCATTGTAGTGTGTATTGTTGTCTGTGTCCGTTGTTCGAGTGTGGCTAATTGTACTGTGTAGTACGTTGTTTGATTGGTGACATATTGTACTCAGCTATTGTGGAGTGAGCATATTTGTGTATTGTTTTTATGATCTGCCATTATTGAGAATATAATTTTGGTTGTTTATCAACTCTCGGTTCTGACTTGTTCTTTGGGCCACAGCCGGCGTCCGCTGGCGCGCCAATAAGGACCACTTCTAAATTGTCCACGCTTTCGTGGTGGGGTTCGGGGGGCCGATACTTCGGCCCTTGGAATTAGCCCGGCGATCGCCTCTCCCTCATTAACGGGACCTGTGTGACATATATAATCTATATATATATATAATATATACTATATATTATTATATATATATATATATATAGATATATATATATATATATATTATATATATATTACTCTACATGTTGTTCCAGCTTTCTTGTAAGGAGACAGAAGCATCATCCTGTTATCTTTGCACTGCGCTATAAAGACCTCTCCCAGTTCCAATTGTGCGAGCTGATTTTATTCAAATTTAAATCAAATTTAAATTTTATTCCCGTGGTTTCAGGCGCAGTGCCAGAAATTTTGTACTGGGAAGGAGCACCTACGGAAGATGAGTGCCTTCGTGGCGGCAGGCCGGGAACTTATCCGTTGTCTTTTGACTATTTGTACTCCTGGGGGTGAGGGGAGATGGGTCCCCCTTCTGTGCCCCCCTTCCCCGGGCCTCGCCGGCACCGGCCTGAGTGGCCTTCCTAATTTCGTGACTCCACCCGACTCTGTGCTTGCCTTAGCAGTACATGGCATCCTTTGGTATTCACTCCAGCGACCTGAATTCACATTGGTTATCTACCCTATGCACGTGACCCGCCCATGCTTGTTTGTTTCTTTTGATTTGAACAAACATATCAGCTACCTCTGTTTGTTTTCCGTTCCTTTCTGCGGGACGTGATGGGATTACAAAGCGAAAGCGAGGACACTGACAACTCTGATGTTCGTTGAGTTCATGAAACGCTCTTTGAGTTCATGAAAAATAATTTTCACCGAGTGATATATAAATGGTAATGGTGAAAAATGTCTATAACGAAACTATGCTTTTAGCGAAGTAAATCTGAGTCCGTGTCCAACTTTGTTATAACAGTGCTTTAAACTTATTTTATTACGATCGAATTGCTCCCGAAGCGTCTGCCATAACGTTCGCCTCGCATTGAATCCAAACCATTATTGTGTTATTTGCCTCGCGTGGATGAGGCACCATCCACGAGTACGACGAGAAATAAAATGAAAGTAGAGGGAAAGAGAGAGAAAATCACGGCTGTTTACCGCCACAATTCTGAACAATACTCGCTAACGCATCGGCTAAGCTATACATATATGACCCGCTTTTGAATTCTGTGACTTGTGAGGAAATGTCACAGTGTCGATCACCGAGTATGCTAGAGTATACATATCTGGCGAGTTCTAATAATTTCTTCTCTGTATTAATCTAAGTCCAGCTGTCGTGCATTCACTCGTTTCTTGCTGAATTCCTGCTGAGGAAAAGATGAGGTCACAGTGTCTAACGACAAAAGTTTTTACCGATACAAAAAGAAGAGGCCCGATCATATGTTAGTTTTTAGTTGTTTTTTTATTCAATTGTGGCGAAAAATGAAACGGCATTCCTCAACCAAAGATTATATGTGCGCAATACTGCGTGGGCTTTGCAGAATTGCCGACTTTGTGTTGGGTATTTTTAAGGATTTCAAATTTCAGTGTTACTCGCAGAAAGTGGTAAGATGCGGTCTTTTTAACCACGTGCGACTTCATCTTTTGGAAGGTGAATTACTTCTGCGTAGTTATTGTATAGCCTTTGTGGCTACAAACTAAGCAGACCATAAGTTAGAGGTAATTTTGTCTGGTGCTGACCAAACACACCACCGTTTAAATTGATTGTAGAAGTGTTTAGTTGAGAGCACCCAGTGATGATGCGCAATGACGACAGCCAACGCAGGGCTGACTTCCATGATGAGTGGTGGTGTTTCAAAAAAGGAGCCGCATAGGACGACCCACTATATAGAATGCGCTGGAGAGAGAGACCCTTTACAAAGTTACAAGGCTTCGCTTCAATGAACATCTGCACGAATCACTGAAGGTAAACATGAGTTCATCCCCGATTACATGCGATGAAAGCCTGAAAATGCAACTGTGCCTATGCAGTGCGCTTGCCGATGGATGCCTAAATTTTATATACATTTATTTATTTATTTATTTGTGCAACACTAAAAGATTGTCGTGGTTCTTGTGGGAAAAGGTGACGTTGAAATAAACCTAACCTCACTAGACCGCTAGCCGACACACCCGGAAAACTTTTCCGTCTATCTAGCACCATGCATTCACCGCATAGCAGGGTTTCTACTGGCTTTCGAGTGAAATTCGCCATACGATGAGGGAAAAGTCGCCACAAATGTCGCCATTTTTCTTCAAAATTTGCCGAAAATTTTTCCACTTTACATATCTGCGATGGGCTTAGTATTAAGAGTTATGGAGCACAGTACCATCCACAACCCCAAAATATATTCACTTTTTTTCTTTTTGAATGCCAGTCATATCACCATGCAGCTACACCATGGGACGGAATAGTTGGTTTGGAATCCCATCCCCGCTTCACCAATGAACACTGAGAAAGGGCATACCCATGCCAGCAGCGTCCTTGAACGCTATAGCGCCTGAGAACAAAAGTTTGTGATGGTGTTAGTTGTAGCGAATACAGGGCGAAGCAGTTGCTACAGCAAAAAAAAAAAAGGATGGTGTGCGTAGCCTTCCCGCAAATTTAGAGAATTTCATTGTGGTGGAATCGTGTGTTCGGTAATTGAACAACGTAATTACAACACAACGGAAATAAATTCGAAAGTACTGCGTAACTGTCGCAATGCATGCACTGCGCTTTCTGCACGGTGATTTTTACGCTCCACATTGGCCTCAGTGCAGTTTCTCAAGGCTTCCCAAAAAAGCCGACTTCTTCGCCGGCCAGGAAACTATGTTAATCGCAAATATAAACTATAGATACCACATTAGGGGGTACTGCAGCAGTGAAGAAGTTGACAAGCTATCCAAAAGAGTTGAGGTTGTGGTTGAAACACCCGGCCTACTGTCATCTATTGAAAACGTTTTAAGCTCTTAAAGCACCTATGGAACTAACTATAACGACACCACCTAGCGGAGCTCGAAGCAGTCTGCTGACTTATATTTTGCTGGGATGTTGCTGGCGGACACACCAGTGTGCCGGTGCCTCCTGAATCAAGGTGTTGTACTGACGTGCTGAATTCTACGTAAAGTGCACCTTCTACTGCTGGGTCTAAGGCTACCAAAAATAAATAAAAAAAACGTTGTCATTGATTCGTTTTTAAAACACTGAGTGCAGGATGCATACCTTAGTAGAGGCATAAGCGAAAAAATTCCGCCATATCCACGAAGTGAATGATGATGATTGGGCGAAGCTCCGGAGGTAAACCTGGTAAACCATGAATCCTCTGTACATTTTGCCCACTTGATTTTATTACATCGCTCCCCCTAGCGTACGTCGCCGCACTAAATCGAACGATTGCCTTCAACCAATGACACGCGCCATATGTGACATCATTCCTATTTTATAAGATCTCGCGTCTTTCATCAACTACAAGTACCGCTTTCTAGTTTATAACATCTTGCATCTTTTCATCATCAGCTACAAGTACCGCCATCTAGTAAACACTACAAGAACTAAACGAGAGGTGGCTACATACAGGAGACGGTACCGCCATCTAGTGAACACTGCAAGAACTAAACTAGAGGTGGCTAGATACAGGGGACGGTACCGCCATCTAGTGAACACTGCAAGAACTAAACTAGAGGTGGCTACATACAGGCTACAGGGGACGCACAGCCCACGCCCTAAGGAGCTTCGCCCCTAAAAAATTGCCATGTTGCCCTTTGTAATTTTATGTCGCCACAGGCCTCTCAAATTTGCCAATTCGGTGAAAAGTGGCCACCAGCGGCAACCCTGCCGCACAGAATACTCGCATTCGTGGGATAAATATTGTACAAAACTAGCGTAAATAAGTAAACAGTATATATATATATATATATATATATATATATATATATATATATATATATATATATATATATATATATATATTATATATTCGTGTTTATGTAGATTTTTGTTTGTGTAATCATTCTGTGTCTTTGATGTTAATCAAAGTTGTGGATTCAATGCGCCATTGCACCCGATTTTTTTCACCACATGAAACAACTCTCAGAAATCCCCTCTAAAGGCCAGTACAGGCAGTAAAAAGTTACTCTCTTTATACCCGCTCAGAAAGTTAAGTGGGGTAAATAACTACTACCCTTGCTACGTTCAAAAACTCGGTTAGCACGAGGATAAATTTTTACCTCATCTTGTAAATATAGGTAGTAAAAAAAACCAGGAAAGGAAATTCGCTAGAGAACAAGCCCACTTTTTCGGGTTATTTCAGGTTATTTTTGTTTAGTGTGTAGAAAGGACATGCAGGCAGTAGTGAAATTCCGTAACACAATTAATTCCGACTACTACTTTGAACAAGATACATCATATGCACAAATAATGCAGAAGCAATAGCACGAAAACGGAATTACTGAGATATCGATAGTAATGGCATGAGATAGCACAAATTACAACCAATAAATGAAGAAATACGTAATAGATAACTGAATGAAGCTTTAAGTCGGTAAATATGAAAAAAAATTGCAGTTATAAAAGTCAGTGAGCATCGCAATCAAGTGAACATTTTTTTCATTCCTTGCTGAATGTTGCCAGGGTGGATATGCAATAACAGATAATAGCAAATTCTTGTGGGCATATAAAATGAATTTTTTAATTGTAGTCCATATTTGTTTTGGTTTTTCACATAATTAATGCCGAATGTCTGAAGTGATACTGAGGAGAATCATTAGTATAAGTGGATAGGATACGTTTGAGAATCGGCTGTATATTAAAACAAATGAGCTAGGGGAGTCGAATAGCATGCATTTTATGAATACGAATCACGATGAAATTCACATGCTTTTCCATATTGCACAATAGAGTCGGCCGTATCGCATAAACATCAGGGTAAATGCAGCGCAAAACGACGGCAACGACGAAACGAACAACGACATAGGACAGGCGCTGAACAAAGAAATGTCTCGTTTATTACGCAGAAACAATAATAATTGTTAGGGCTTAACGTCCCAAAACCACCATATGATTATGAGCGACGCCGCAGTGAAAGGCTCCGGAAACTTCGGTTACCTGGTGTTGTTTAACGTGCACCTAAACGTAAGTATGGGCCTCAAGCATGTGGCCGCCACGGTCGGGATTCGATCTCGCGACCTGTGGTTCAGCAATCAAGCACCATAAGCGTTATTTTACTATGACGGACAAAAAAAAAACATACACTAGTGGTCCAACTGCGCACGCACCCTCACTTACATTTGTCAATATTCGAGACGGCTCATTTCACAATCGTAGGAAGACGCATGGCGAGGCGAAGCCAATTAAGGTTAGAGCTTCCTCGAAAGATGTGACGAATATCTGTTATGTGATGGTGCATGCGCAGTTGGACTATCTGTACTAATTCCTTTCTGTGTAATAAAGGCATTTGTAAGTTCATCGCCGGCTTGTCCTGCGTCGTTCTTAGTCTCGTGTTGCCGTTTTTTTTTTGCACTGTTTTTACCATTAAGGTCATTCAATGATTGATATGTGGGGTTTAACGTCGCAAAACCACCATATGATTATGAGAGACGCCGTAGTGGAGGGCTCCGGAAATTTCGACCACCTGGGGTTCTTTAACGTGCACCCAAATCTGAGCACACGGGCCTACAACATTTCCGCCTCCATCGGAAATGCAGCCGCCGCAGCCGGGATTTGAACCCGCGACCTGCGGGTCAGCAGCCGAGTACCTTTGCCACTATAGACCACCGCGGCGGCGCTTAAGGTCATTCAAGTAGCCCAGTTTTGCACGCTGTTACAGAGTGTCATAAAGGACGGTCGTGTCTTCCCGGACTGTCGCGCCGCACAATCGCGAGCAGGTGCCGGCGGCTGTGCTCAGGGTTGCCGTCACGGCCGTGGGGGCGGGCCGCCGTGGGACGCAGCAGCTGGAGGCGTGCGCCGTACGCCCACGCGACTCTGGCCTGCTCGTGCGCCACTCGTCGCCTCCGCGGACATGGAGCGCGTTTCTCGTCTCGGGTGAATAAGTGTGTGGCGTGGTGCACGCTCAGGGAGACGAAATATATCAAGTTTCCAGCCCTGAGCAGATGGAGGAGGCGACCTCTCGCCAAGGGAACAAGCCCAATCAAATGCTCTCGCTACCGACGCGACGGCTGGTTTTAAGAGGTGAACATAACTAGACTGCGAGGAGGTAGAGTAACGCGGGCGCGTCGTTTGGGAGAAGCATATTTGTTATTTATTTATTTATTACACACTGCTGACCTGTTTACCAGGTCTTAAGCAGGAATGGGCATACAGAAATGTTTGCTACAAAAAACATAATTGACATCACACAGCATACTGACAGCGGTAATGATTGACGAAAGCAAAAAAAAAAGTTACAATTCAACACTTTTGTTTCAATTTACGAAAAAACTTAAGAAAAACATTGCAACAATGGCATGGCTTTGCTGACTGAAACGTACTAAATAAATGGAAGCATTGCGTAACTCTGGGCTGCATGACTGTACAAAAAAAAAAACTGCTAGTGGTTATTGAAAACATGTAGAAATAAATCAACTGTTGGACACTGTACAGTATCGGGTGATAGGAAATTCCACTCACGGGTAGTTCTTTCTAATATTGGACTCAGTAAAGGGATCCCACATAGCAACTCCATATTTTAATACTGGTCTAATGAAAGTTTTGTACGCGAGAAGTTTGATGTGTGGTGTGGCATCCACAAGCCTCCTTCGTTAATAGCCAAGCTTTTTCATTGCCGAGTTATTTCAATATATTCTATGCGTTCATTCCATCTTAAGTCTGATGTGAGTATGAGTCCTAAATATTTGTGTTTAGTGACCTCGGATAACGCATCACCATTGACGTGATAGGTAAACAGAAGCGGCTGTTTCTTACGCGTAATTCGCATTGCTACTGTTTTTTATAATTAATTCTCATCTGCCGGTTTTCACACCACGTTTATAGCGTTCTAGTGCAGTATTTAAATATTCTTGATCACTGTAACTATAAATTTTCTGATAAATTATACAATCGTCCGCGAAAAGCTTTATTTTTACGGGCAAGTGTAGCAAAATATCAATAATAAATAACAGAAAAAACAACGGCCCCAAAATTGACCCTTGAGGCACATCCGATTTCATGGGGGCGGAACTCGAGGTGACACTGTCAATGGAAACACATTGACTCCTCATCGAAAGATAAGCAGTATCCATGCAAGTAATTTCTCATTTTTCAGAATTGGTTTGAGCTTGATTAGTAAATTCTGGTGACTCACACGATCGAAAGCTTTCTCAAAATCCAATAATATAACATCTACTCTACCATTCATATCGATCGCTGCTGCTAGGTCATGAAACGTCTCAATAAGCTGGGTTACCGTAGAATATCCTTTGCGAAAGCCGTGCTGAAGGGTCTTGATTAGGTTATTGCTTTCGACAAACATAGACAAATGTTTGAATATTATATGCTCTAGAATTTTGACACTAGTGCATAGCAAGGAGATAGGCCTAAACGAGGATACAAGCGAATGGTCATCAGTTTTTGGTACTGGAGTGATCTTAGCGTGCTTCCAATCCCTCGGAAGTTCAGCGCGCAGGAGAGATGATTTAAAGATCAAGCATAAGTATTTGACATTCCATTCAGCATACCTTATCAGAAAGGCGTTAGGTACAGAGTCAATGCCCAGTGACTTTTTTGGATCGAGATTAAGCAGAAGCGATAAGACACCCCCGTCAGTGATACAGACGTCATCGATAGGTGGCATGGTGTCATAGGTGATGAAATCAGGGGTAACGTCATTATCACGCGTGTACACCGAACAGAAGTAATCATTGATCGTCCCTGCTATTTCCCTCTTGTCGGTTATAACATCACCGTTAATAGATAAGCTTGATACTGGACTAGAGAAACACCTTCAGAAAGGCACCAAGTTCGAGGAACCACATGTTATTCTCTATTATTTGGCACAAGAGGACAATAATGCAGCCTGATGCACGTGACGACTTCAAAAAGACGCTCACTGCGTCCTCAAGAAGACGCCCAGCTGGTTTTAGGCGCCCTCTGGCTTCTGTGACTCGCCTGTAAATGTTTTACTGCTCTTTCCTTTAAGCGCTGCTCTCACCTGCATTAATCGTACACCTATCAGTGTTTGTTGGGTTACATTTCACAAGCACCCCGCTGAGCCTTAATACAATGTCAAGCATTTAAGTATCGTAACAAAATGATCTACTCTTCAAAATTATTCGATCTCCTCCGCGTGTAATACACAGGCAGCCAAAAGTAATTAAGCAATGACAGCCAGCGGTGGGAGGGCTGGCTTCCGGTCAACAGCTCAATCAACTCTCATTTCCAGAGGATCAAGACTATCGCGACACACACTTACGGACTCTCCTAAAAAAAAAAAGAAAACAATCAGGTGAGCAGTCATAGAGGGTATGAAATCATGCTCACTTCTAAAAACTTTTCGTACGTTAGTTTTCGTCGCTCTCTCAAATAGACGCACACACGCATACACAGAGTCCACCACGGTCGCGGGTTTCATCCTGTCCGCGGCGGGCGGTCGCATATCGGCGGAGACGAAACGGTAGAGATCCGTGTACTGTGTGACGTCTGTGCGTATGTTAAAGAACAGCAGATAGTGAAAATTTCTGGAGCCCTTCATTATGGCGCCTTTCATTGTTTTGGGACATAAAGCCTTGAATATTACATTGCACATACGCACGCACACTGCATTTCCGATGGAGGCGGAAATGTTGTAGGCCCGTGTGCTCAGATTTGGGCGCACGTAAAGAACCCCAGGTGGTCTAAATTTCCGGAGCCCTTCAATACGGCGTCTCTCATAATCATATGGTGGTTTTGGGACGTTAACCCTCCCATATCAATCAATCAATCAATCAATCAATCAATCAATCAATCAATCAATCAATCAATCAATCAATCAATCAATCAATGATTGAATTTAACTTGCGCCTTGATTGTGGCCACCAACCAGTTAGCCTCCTCCTGGTTATTTCTACCCGTTTAAAGTCTATTTTGCCTTCACTGTTCCTAAACCCCAATGCTTGCACAATTTCTACGCCATTCTCTTGGATTAAAGGGTGCAGTACTTTACAGAGCATTATCAAATGTTCAGTTGTTTTCTTTTTCTCTCCACATGCACTATATGCCATGTCTGTGCCTTCGTATTCGACTCGGTACATCTTGGTCCGCAATACTCCCGTTCTGGCCTCGAACAGCGGAGTACTCCGAAAATTATCGTAGATCTTCCCTTTTCCAATGTCCTGCTGGAAAGTTTGATAGGTCTCCAGTGATGATTTCGTAAGCATTCCAATCTTCCTCATGTCCCTCTCTGTTTCCTTCACCTTCTTTTTAACCGATGTCCCCTTTTGGCTTGGTATTCTTCTGTTGTCTAAATACTTGCTTGATAATTTTCGAGTTCGCTTTCTCCACTTAGTATCAATATTATTCATGTACAAGTAGCTGAAAAATTTCCTAGCCCAATGCTCCTCTCCCAATTTTCTGAATCGCTCCTCAAATTCTATCTTGCTGCTAGCTTCCCTGCACTCAAACAATGTCCATCCCATGTCACTCTGTGCACCCTGATTTGTGGTATTTCCGTGTGCTACCAAATCAAGCCTACCTACGCCCCGTTGTTTAATTTTCAGTCTTGCTTGAGCCTGTGATTTCATGCATAAGACCGCATTGCCGAACGTCAAACCCGGGACCACGACACCTTTCCGAATCCCTCTCACAACGTCATACCTATTGTAGTTCCACAGTGCCCCATTTTTCATTATAGCTGCATTCCTGGTGCCCTTAGTCATTACGTATCTTTCGTGCTCCCTTAGATACTCAGCCCCGTTATTTATCCATACGCCCAAATATTTGTATTTATCCACTATTTCTAGCATGACTTCACCATACCTTATGCTCACTGCCTTTGTTATCATTAAAATCATGATTGCCGATTTTTCCCTGAAGAGCTACAAATTTAACCTATCTCACTCATTACCACAGATGTCTATCAATCCCTGCAGATGTTCCTTGTTGTCGGCTATTAACACTATATCGTCTGCATACATCAATGCTGGTAATGACTGTTCAAGGTGTTTTCCTTGATTGGCAAAAGAGAGGCTGAATTCAAGTCTACTCCACTCTAATTTGGCTTCTAGTCCCTGGAGATACAGCATAAATAACAAAGGGAACAAGGAACATCTCTGTCGAAGCCCGCATTGTATCTCTATAGGTTCAGATACCTTTTGATAACTACCTTGTTACTTTTATAGATATCCTTTAAAAGATTAGTTATTTCATGTACGTGGACGTTATGCAGGGTTGGAGGGAGACGAAGAGGAAGAAGGTGTTAGAAATAAAGAAGATGTCTGCCACCCCAGCCTAGTACTGTGTATTATTACCAATTGGCGCAGCGTCGCAATACAACTCCTCGTTCCTTCGCCCAATCTTGAAAACGCTGATTGAGAACGCTGGTCCATTGTCTGATAATACTATTTTCGTATTCTTCAACATCTCTCGACTCAAAAGAGTGATCACACTATTTGCGTCTTCCCTTGCCGGCCGTGCAACCACTATTCTTGTGCACTGGTCTATTTCCACTAGGAAAGACTGCGTTCTTCTTACTCCTGCAGCCTTCTTCTTGAGCTCTGCGAAATCCAGATGGATGACTTCAAATGGTACTTCGGAATGTTGAGGCAAAACCATCTCGTCTGTTCTCTGAAGGTATTTGGCTTTGTGAACTTGACATTGATGACAAGACTGAGCATACCGTTGAACGTCCTCTTTCACGTGTTTCCACTGGAAACGCTGACGAATTTTGTGATACGTCCTTCAAAAGCCGTCATGTCCACCTCAGTGCGGGGAGTCGTGATAGAGTTCCAAAATTCGAGGCACCATTGTTTCTGGGACTGTGAACATTCCGTTGTGGAATTTAAGTTCTTCAGTTCCCTCCCACAACAATGTTGCGTTGACATTTTCCTGATCAGGAATTACCGCAAGTCTTGAAAGCGCATCTTCGTCCTTGAGGTGTTCTCCAGGCCTGTGGTGGACCACGAAAGTGAACTGCTGGAGTTTACTCACCCACCTAGCAATTTTTTCTTGATGTTCGGCGAGGTTAAGGATATACGTTAAGGCTTGGTGATCCGTAAAGAGCGTGAAGCTCCTGCCATCCAGGTAAGGTCTAAAATAGCGTACGGCAATTAAGACTGCCAAGGCTTCCTTCTCTGTAGTCGTGTAGTTCAGCCGCGTTTTCGAAAAGGTGTATGATTAGTATCCGACGACCCTCTGTTGACGGCTCCGTGAGAGTCGATATCTCTCTGGTAAAGCACTGCGCCTGTGCTATAATAAGAAGCATCGGTGTTCAGTTCAAAGGGCAACTTGAAGTCTGGAAGAGTCAGGACCGGATCCGATGAAGTAATGGTCACGAGGCTGTGATAAACAGATTCACACTCTGCTGTCCACTGAAATGGCACATTCTTCTTAGTAATTTCTGTGAGGCATTTGGTTTTCATCGCATAATCTTTAATGAATGGCCGGAAATGCCCTGCAAAACCCAGAAATACCCACAAAGAGTGCAAGTCAAATGGCTTCTGCATTTTTGCGATTAGTTCGACTGATTCCTGTTTTGTTGCCTTGGTTTGGCCGTCAAATACTCTTCCAAGAAACACCACTTTACTTTGGAAAAACTCACTCTTCTTGTCATTAATATTGAGCTCGGCGTCACAAAGTGCTTGAAGTACACTAGCCAGATGGTTTGACTGCTCTTCCTCGTTGCGGGAGTATACTATTATATCGTCTATGTAGACGTTACAAAACTTCCCGAGAAACGGTCGCAAGACGTCGTTCATCATTTTCTGGAACCAAGCGGGTGAGTTCTTTCATCGAAATGGAAGTCGCTTATACTCATCGATATCAAAGGGCGTGATGAAACTAGACTATTTCTTGCACTTTTCAGAAATCTGGATTTGCCAAAATTCTTTACATGGGTCAATGCGTGAGAAAACTCTGCAGCCACCCGTGTCTTCTATGATAGTCTATACGTGGCATAGGAAACGGAAAAAGCTCAGTCTGCTTATTAATTTGTCTGTAGTCCGTGCAGAGTCAAAGACTTCATCTTCCTTTGGTGCAATGGTGATGAGTGAAGCGAACGTAGACGTGGATAGACGGAAGATCTGCGCATCCAACATCTTTTGAATTTCGTTCTGAAGCCACATTTTCTTCTTTCGTGACATATTATAGGGCTTTTTTCTCACCACCGTCGTATCACTGAGCTAGAATGGTACCTCAAACTTTGTTGTTGCCGTAGGATATCCTTTCAAGCACAGCAATTCCGGGTAAAGCGTCCTAATATCTTCACCTGACGATGGCTTCCGCGCAGCCCTTGAAGGCGAAACTGCAGCGTTGATAGTGCGGCGCTTTTCTTCTGTGGTAATTTCTCCTGTCCAGTAGATATTAAGGCGAAGTGTACTGATGACTGGACGTAAAAGCAGTAGTTTATACGGCACTCCGTCGAGTACCAGTGCTTGCGCAGTGACAGTGTTGCCGAGACACGATATGGTTATACAAGTTCATTTATCGTGAACATCTTGTCTTCATCGTATCCGTGTACGTCTACTGGTCTTCTCTGTTTTACTTTCGCCCTCTCAACAATATTTGCGTTAAACACAATGACGCTTGCTCTGATGTCAACTAACGTACTCCGTTCCTTTCCATCCACAAAAACAGATATGTACAATAGACTTGTATGAGACAAATAAACAGCTTCTCTTGATGTCGTCGGGTGGAAGCCGAGACCCTATTTATTTAGTTTTTTGTTACATCATCTAGCTCTTCGCCATGGTCTGAGCCTCCATGGTCGGTCAAAAAGGATACGGGTGTTACAGTACGTCTCCAGCTTACAAGCGGGCGTCGTTCCTCAGCTCGTGAGGCCCCAGTGTTTCTTGCAGCATGGGTTCCTAGGTCCTGGAGGTATAGAGGTTTCGCATTCACTGCAGAAGTTCTTCGACCGTCTTGAGTCCTCGCATTTGTATTTGCTTCTGTAGGTCCGGACTTAAACCGTGGATGATAAGCGGAACCACAGACGTCTCAGGCAAAGATGAGTCCGTCAGCTGTAGCAAGCACCTTTTCTCATAAAAATAGCTGAGTGCAGATCCAGACCTGTTTTTGAACGTGATTGCTTTGTCACATAGCAACCCCTTGTTCTCGCTGAAGGAGCTCAGAAAGCTTGCTTTCCACTCTATCCATGGTTTGTTGCTGTGAGCGTTGACACGCCATTCGTACCAACTCTTGGCTATGCCTGATAGGAATAGTCGCATGTTTTTCACTTTATCTTCGTCGCTGTGCCAGTAGTGTTCATTGCATGCATACTCGTAAAACGTGAGCCAGGACTCGGGACTAATAAACTCTCCGTCGAACATGTCTGGCTTCACGTGTTCGCGACTCGGTCTGCTTAATCTTTCCATCGCGTTTACAAGCAAGCACATTAAATCATTTTGCTGCCTATTTTGTTCTTGGTGCAGTTCAAGAAACTTGTTGATCAGCTCGACGGAACTGTCAGGCGAAACAGCAGTAGCAGACTTCGCGCCGTTTCTTACTGGAATAAGCACGAAATTCTCATAGTCCTGTAGTTTCATGTTGATCCTCACCGTTCTTTTAGCAAGTAAATGGTCTGGAGTGAGCTTCATTTCTGTGCTTATATAGGAAACAAATGCGTCAGTGCTCACTGCTTCCGGAAGAGCTAGTTGCTCTTCATCTTGAGGCGTTGCAGTCAAGATCCGGATGCCACCGCGTTGATTTGCTCCAATGGTGAACTCCACACACATCTTGAATGTCCGCACAGAAAATATACGCGGCTGCGCCAATTTGTATTAATAAACAGTACTAGGCTGGGGTGTCATTCTATATTCCACATCTAGTGTGTCCAGTATTCCCCACAAGTCTTCTTGAATCACACTATCGTAAGCTCCCTTGATAACTATAAATTCCAGCCACAGGGACCTGTGTTCCTTTCCAGCTATTTCAACACACTACATCAATGAAAACAGATTGTCCTCCAATTTCCTTCGTTTACGGAACCCATTTTGTAGTTATCCTAGCACCCTCTCATTCTCCACTGTTGCAAAGCGCACCTCCGACGACGTTACGAAGGGCGCCTCAAATCTCACCGCTGCAACCATTGTTTCGAAAGACGGCGACGCCAACACGGTCCCGAAGGCGCCACTGCTTCGATTTCCGCCGGGAAGGTCACCAGCCGTTTGGTAGCGTAGGTTTCTCAGCTCGCGACTGCTTCTGCGCAGAGCTGATAGACGAGCGGACGAGACGACGGTGAGTTAAACAAGGTTTATGTACCGCATATATACAGAGGCGTTACAAATTCGGCACTGGGGCCGACAGAGACTCGAAGAGCCGAGCTCTCCTCACTAACACATAGGCCTGCTCTCAAAATGGGTCCGCTGCTAACATATAGCCAGCTTTGACACACATGTCAGCTCTCACACAGGTCGGCTCTCCGACACGGAGACTGCTCGCGACGCGCCGCAGGGCTTGTTTTATATGCACCGGGTCCAACCCAAATGTCCAACCAGAAGCGCCGCTGGTCGTCAGGTCAGACTCCTCCAATGGGGGTCGCCGCTGGGCCGCGTCATTCTTTCTCATCGAGTCTGGAGAGGCCGCGCTGCAGGTGGCTGCACCCAAGGACGAGTGACGTCGCAAGGCATTGCGTCACCCCCCCAGACGGAAGACGCCAGTTGTTTACTTGACGGCTCGCTTGCGGAGGTGACTCACTGCACGTGCACGCCAGAAAGGCGCCGTCGCCTGTTGACGCCGTTGAGTTGTTCGCGTCAGGCGGACTTGCGGGCTGGCCTTGACACAGATTGCCTTTTTCAGAGGCACGGATGTTCGCTGCCGACTAGCAGGCATAACAGGACCCCCGCCGCCAGACAATGCGCCGAAAAGACGAGCTGCTTCCACGGGGCTCGTATGTCAGGTGCGCTCGTTCGCCAGGTCCCTCCAGGCTCGCCTCCAGGGCCATGGGGAGAATGCAGCTTCAGACTCCGTTCCGGGAACACATCCCATTCTTGAGGACGGATCTCAGCTCCACTGGCTTGTCGACACAACTTGCTGGCCAGCTTCGCTCGTCTCTGACGATCCTTGGTTTCAGCACTTGTCGATGGTTCTGCAACTTGCTAAGAATGGTTCGACAACAGACAATACACGACACAAGCAAGTGCCCTCGGTCACCCGACAGAACACCAGACAAAGTATAGTACAACATATACCTATCTACGTGTTTATCGGAATTTCGTTCCCTCTACATCAAGAGGCACATGTGGGACACAAGACTCTTAAAATAAGAACTTGAATTTTTCACACTTACAACAACGTAACGAATTAGAATACCACATAAAGTTAGCCCCTTGAGATCACTCTGAACGAGAGCGCTCAGCCCAGGTCGTGATGAGGTCAAAATTTTCCCCCGAATCGCCAGCGAAAAACCGAAAGGTTGAGAGGTTACTAGCTAGAACGCACTGCTCAATGCACCTGCATTAGCGTTAAGCTTCCCCCCCCCCCCCCTTTTTTTTAGCGAACGTCAAAGTTGTGCAATTGGAGCATCATGCTCCACCTCAGTAACCGGCCACTTTAAGGCGACAATACCTATGCGGTACCAAGAGCGGCTCACACTTGCGACGTTGCACAGGGGAACAACGATACGGCTTGCTACGGATTGACTCCTCGCTGCTTAGCTCGATATCGTGTTCGATCACCCTCGTGTTCCGGGGCGGTCCGAAAACACGTCTCCAAACTCGGAAACAATCCTTCTCAGGTCCTCCTTCCGGACTTCACTTAACCTAGGCTCTAGGTTTATCGGCTCCCAGATTACTTTCGATCCCCCTTCGATTACCTCACAAGAACTAAAAATTTCTGCTTCCTCTTCCTCTGAAGCATTCAACAGCTGATTTACGACCGCTTGATGTTGAACGTAGGGTTTCATCAAGTTGTAAATTTTGTTCTGCCGCCTTCCTAATTTCACTTCATAATTCGTATCGGGAAGCTTCGGTATTACATTGGCAGGCCCTTCCCAATCAATCTCAAGCTTGTTCCTTTTGGACGGCTGCAGCAGTATTACCTGACTTCCTACTTCAAAAGCACGCTTCTTCGCCGATTTGTCGTAGTACTCCTTCGACAACATTTGTGAAGTTTTCATGTGGCTTTCCACTGGCGCTTTAATCGAGAGGTCCTCGCGCTGCTCTTGAATGGGCGTCTCTCGATCATCCCTCGACAGCTCGCTCCAACTTTCCGCTACAGGCGAGAGCGTTGCAACCCTCTCGGTCTGACTCTATGGCGCCATGTCGTCTCTCCCTACGCATACCGCGCCGGTCGCTTCGGCGACGGGCCGCTCGCGTGACTGCTCACATGACTCACGCGGAAAATTTTCTTTCCGGGGTTCCGTCGACCCGCCGACAAGGTCACTTGAAAGTTCACCGCATTGAACAAGATCAAGCTCCCGCGAAAGCTTCCACGCTTGCGATCGCGTGAGGGCAATGTACGCTAAGTTGGGGAAGAACGATTTACCCTGCTCTTTGCGAAGCTGCTCTGAGTTGTTGGAGAAAAGATAAGGAAAACGATCGTTTAGCGTGGCAGACACAGCCGCTTCGGTGCGAAGCTTACCGAACGGGCCTTCACTGACAACCGTGGCGATTGGTAAGCAAACACTCTGCTCCTCGGCGACATGCCTGATCCACGCGCATTCTCCTGTAAAGTCATCCGGAGACACCAATGAAGGATGGACAACATCCATGGTTGCCGCTGAGTCACGAAGTGCTCGACACGTTTTCCCATTCACACTAATTTCTTGGATATACGGCTCCAACAACCGCATGTTCTTTTCCGATTCTCGGATTGTTACGAGAGCAAACTTTTCCTGACAGTTTATCGCGAAGTGTCCTTCCTTTTTGCAGTTGTAGCAGATTAGCGGCTTCCGTTTGTATTCCGATTCTAGGTTAGTTGCAAACTTTTGCTGACAGTTTATCGCGATGTGCCCTTCCTTTTTGCAGTTGTAGCAGATTAGCGGCTTCCGTGATTCAAACGCCCGTGTGGTAGAAACCTCACTCGATTTCTCCGCTTCCGTTTGCCCTTCCCCTACAGTGTCATTCGTAAGAGACGCGTCCTTGTTGAAATTACGGTGCGGAACGGGTTTCCGTTGATCAGGTTTCCTTGAAAAGCCCTCTTTCCTTTCATCCTTTTCAACGCGCACTGCCCTGCTATGCAACTTTCGGCGAGTATAATACTCCTCAGCTAACTTTGCTGCCTTGTTTAGCTGTACTTCACCAAGTCTGTCCTGCAGCCAAAGTTTGACATCCTCCTCGATGCAGCGGTAGAATTGCTCCAATGCAACGCATTCCACCACTTTATCGCGGTCGTCATAAACACCTTCGCCCTTGAGCCATTCAATTAAATCGGCTTTAAGACGAAACGCGAAGTCAACGGGTGACTCATTCCCCTTTTTAGCATACCGGAACCTTTGCCTGAAAGCCTCAGGTGACAACTTATAACGTCTCAAGAGCACTTCCTTAACCTCGTCATAGCTCTCAAACGCTTCCCTCGACAAGCAAGTTATCGCGTCGGACACTTCGCCGGGAAGAAGAGCTAACAGGTTCTGCGCCCAAAGAGACCGCTCCAAAGCATTTCGCTCACAGACGTGTTCAAACTTGACGAGATACTTCGCCATGTCCTTACCTACGACGAACGGTGGCAATTGGTCCCGAATTCTATAACCGCTGACTTGAATCGTCGGAGGAGCTACGCTAGGCGCCTACGAACACTGTAGGATTGCCAATTCTAGTCGTTTCAACTCGAGGCGCTCCTGTCTCTCGGCCTCCTCGCGGCGTTCTCGCCTTTCAGCTTCTTCACGAACTTCTCGCCTTTCAGCTTCTTCGCGAGCTTCTCGCCTTTCAGCCTCCTCGCGGTGTGCTTTGATATCCACCCAGGCCTCATCGACTTCCTCAGCCGACACTCCCTCATCCTTCATGATCTCAAGGATCGCTTGCTTTCGTTTCGCACGGCCCAAAGTAATGCCGAGTTCCTCACAAATTTTGATGAGTTTCTTCACTTTAAGGTTCTCCATCGTTCACACTAGCCTCTTGCTGTTTGCCCCTGTTAAGAATCTACTTGCCGTACTAGCAAGACACGCAAGCAATTTTTCACACTCCCGTGTTTACCCCCTCCGCATTAACTTTGGTTTTGAAGCGCTTCGACTTGGCTTGAAACGATCAAAGCTCACTTCAATGCTTCACACAGCCCTTCTCTAAACTACTACAACCTGAGCTAGAGTAGTCTGGTGAACTGAGGGGAAAACATCAGGCACTCACCGCATCGATGTCGCTGACGCCGGCCGATCCCGCAGCTGCCAACCACTGCTGCGAAGCGCACCTCCGACGACGTTACGAAGGGCGCCTCAAATCTCACCGCTGCAACCACTGTTTCGAAAGACGGCGACGCCAACACGGTCCCGAAGGCGCCACTGCTTCGAACTCCGCCGGGAAGGTCACCAGCCGTTTGGTAGCGTAGGTTTCTCAGCTCGCGACTTCTTCTGCGCAGAGCTGATAGACGAGCGGACGAGACGACGGTGAGTTAAACAAGGTTTATGTACGCATATATACAAGAGGCGTTACAAATTCGGCACTGGAGCCGACAGAGACTCGAAGAGCCGAGCTCTCCTCTCTAACACATAGGTCTGCTCTCAAAATGGGTCCGCTGCTAACACATAGCCAGCTCTGACACACATGTCAGCTCTCACACAGGTCGGCTCTCCGACACGGGGACTGCTCGCGACGCGCCGCAGGGCTTGTTTTATATGCACCGGGTCCAACCCAAATGTCCAACCAGAAGCGCCGCTGGTCGTCAGGTCAGACTCCTCCAATGGGGATCGCCGCTGGGCCGCGTCATTCTTTCTCATCGAATCTGGAGAGGCTGCGCTGCAGGTGGCTACACCCAAGGACGAGTGACGTCGCAAGGCATTGCGTCACCCCCCCAGACAGGAAGACGCCAGTTGTTTACTCGACGGCTCGCTTGCGGAGGTGACTCACTGCACGTGCACGCCAGAAAGGCGCCGTCGCCTGTTGACGCCGTTGAGTTGTTCGCGTCAGGCGGACTTGCGGGCTGGCCTTGACACAGATTGCCTTTTTCAGAGGCACGGACGTTCGCTGCCGACTCGCAGGCATAACACCACCCATGTCTGTAGTTTTCCCTTTACTATCTGCATCACCAGCCTCTAAACTACTGATGTCACTGTTATAGGACGGACATATACACAACGAGATCTATTGAGCGATTCATAAGCTAGAGGTGGCTACATACTACTACTACTACTACTACTACTACTACTACTACTACTACTACTACTACTACCACCACTACTACTACTAAGCATCGCATTAGTCTAGAATTATCTGTGCTGCACGATATCGGTACGAATGGCAGGTGAACGTCTTTTAGGCTTATTGCATTTCAGCCGTTCTTTAAGAATTAAGATTAATCAACGTTTTACCTTTTAATTGTTCACTTATATCTACTGCATATTCAGCTCTTTCAGGCCATTGGTGTTGTCTAAGTTAGCTTTTGTCTTTATTTCTCTGTCAGCGAATTAGACCGAATGGGTATAGTGCTGAAGCGTTGTTGGCACGTTTTGTGATAATTATTTTTTATTATTTATTAACTTTGGTTTAACGTTATCTTGCGATGTAAAATTGTACGCAAAGGTGAACAGCTGTTGTAGGTGTTATTAAAGGTGTATAGTTTTCTTTAATTGCACCATCACCAGAAATACCGCGCTTATGATATCTATTTAATATTTTCTTTCCTTTTATTCAATCATTCAGCAATCATAAATGAGTTACAGAATACAAACTGGCATAATAGGGAGGGAGTAGGCAAAAAGGCAGATTAGTGCCTGACAGTTAATTACTAGACTCGATAGAAACGCTGATGACTGAAGCATATATACGCCGCATTGTTCATTCCACGCACGTATGTGGTTTTGTCAAATAAAAAAACAAAAACAAACGTATTACTTATTCAGAACAACATGTAGGTACAGCCGTCAGCACTTTTAACACAAACACTTTGATGTGTCGCCAGGGCTAGTTTGATTCATTCCAGCCGCTAAGTGCTGGGAGCTTTTGCCGAGATAATAACTCGGCAGGCTTGGATAGTAAGTATGTCGGCATGCTTGGTTAGCATCTTGGCAACGGAACCCAAACGTACGTGGTGTCAGCGTCAATAAAACTGCTGCAGGACACGCGGCGGAGCATTCGTGTTAAAGGTGCTGACGGCTGATATACACCGTTTCACAATCTGGGGATTTCGTGTTTACATCAAAGCAAAAAAAAAAGAGAAACACTAAAATTTTACATAAAACAACAATATTGCGCAATAATGTAGTTCCGGACTTAGACCATGGATGACAAGCAGAACCACAGACTACTAATTGAACAGGGAAGGCCATTTCTCCATTCCTAAGTGTAGAGTTAAGGAATGCCGTTCCCAGCATAAAGAATCTAGAGACCATATGCCCAGTATATAGGGTATACCTGCTCCAGATTCTTAATGGAGACAGATATAGACAATCGAGTATCTGTGTATATGTATCTGTTTCCACATGCCTAATAGTTTAGAGCAGAGGTCGGCAACCTTCTGTGGCCGAGGCTCAAGTTGCTTGAAGGTGACACAGGTGGGGGCCAAACAGAAAAGCGAAGGTGGGGAGGGGGGGAGAAAATTTGCAGGAAAAGTGTGACAACTCTGTGAATTGACACTAATTTACAAAAGTGGATTAAAATGATGTTTATTTAGAGCGTGGATCCCATTTTAGGTGAAAACTGCCATGTAAGCCTTCAGATAAGCAGTGGCAAGGAGAAGGGTGAGCGGGTTTGACGCCGTGCCAGTGGCCTCATAATATAGCCATAAGGGCTTTTAAGCAATGTGATATCGAGCGCAATCATATATACGCACGGTGTGTGTGTGTGCGTACGTGCGCTCGCTTTACATAACCGAACGATTAGATAAATATACTCAGGGATTTTGTCTGAAAATAAAATCTGGGTTTTTTCGTTCAAACACTACTGCGTGACATTGGTGAACGCTGCGGGCATACACACACTTAATATATGGCCGCAGTTACACTGCGGCCATTGCAGTGTGACTGCTGTGGGGTTAAAATCCACTGCCACCGCGGTCGGTGTGCTTCCTCGGCGCGGTGGGTGTGCACAGACCGTGGCCGAGCTACAGTTCATTGGTCGTATTTGCTTGACTGCGTTGAAGTGTTTAGCTTCGCTAAGGTACTCGGCTGCTGACCCGCAGGTCGCGGGATCGAATCCCGGCTGCAGCGGCTGCATTTACGATGGAGGCGGAAATGTTGTAGGCCCGTGCGCTCAGATTTGGGTGCACGTTGAAGAACCCCGGGTGGTCCAAATTTCCGGAGCGGAGCCCTCCACTACGGCGTCTGTCATAATTATATGGTGGTTTTGGGACATTAAACCCCACAAATCAATCAATCGATCAATCGATTCACCAATCAATCAATCAATCAATCAATCAATCAATCAATCAATCAATCAATCAATCATCAATCAATCAATCAATCAATCAATCAATCAATCAATCAATCAATCAATCAAGTGTTTAGCTTCGACAGCGCTTGGGAATAAACCACCGGCATTAGCAATGCAAGCTAGGCGCTGTGACCACCTTTGTTTTTATATTTTTTCGTTTGCACGTGTAACCTCAAATGTTTGAAGATTAGATGTTAATCGAAACTAGGATTGTTTTTTCGCCAATGAAAGCGCTGTGCTTCGTCGGCGGAGTTATCAGCGCGTCGCTCGGTGCCTGCTGGAACGCCACTTCACTCGTGAAGGTATTTTCAACTATTGCCGATGTAAAGAATATAATGTGTTACGGCTTATTGACACATACATACTTTACCTTATTTGTTTCAGTTGACATTTTCTATTCCACTTCTGCTAGAGCGCCGTCATAGCGATATCTGCTGCAAAGATGTAAAATGCTTTCTGGGGTTTTACGTTACAAAACCACGATATGCTTATAAGGGACGCCGTGGTGGAGGGGTCCGGAATTTCGGCCACCTTTGTTCTTTAACGTGCAGTGACGCAGCCCAGGTCTCTAGCATTCGGCTTCCATCAAAATGCGCCCACCACGTCTGGTATCGAATCCGCCACTCTCGGATCAGCAGCTGAGCGCCCTAACCATTATACTACCGAGGCGGACCTATCTGCTGAAACGAAACACACTTGCTGGCCATGTAACAGCAATTTTTTTCAAGGAATTTTACACGATATGCCTTCTTATGCAACGTGCGGTAAATTTCAATAGAACTCCAGTGCGTTTCGTCATGCAGTATGGGAGAGCATATACAGGTATCATACTTCGCGCTCAGTTAAATTTCATCTGCTGTAATTTGTAAGTTCCAATACGGGATTTCAAGTAAATAGGTAAAGGTCTGTTAAATTTTGTTATTGAGTTAAATATACCTTCAGATGTTACGCCAGTTGTGTCCCCAGATTTTTTTTCTTCTGCGAATTCATAACGCCTCCATAAAGTGTGCCATAAATGAGAGAAGGGAGACGCTACCGGAACGTGTTGTATCTTGAGGGCATAAACGGAATAAGGGATTTAAGCTTGTCGACAAAGTTATAAGTAACGACCAGGTAAAGTTGCACGAGTTGATAAGTCAGCGTGCAGGCGGACCATCTCTTCTAGCCGAACGAAATGTACCGGAAATCGGTGGGAATACGAAGGCATATAAATAGTAAGCCACCTTACTCACAAAGTCTTGCTATAGTGTTCCAAAGAATCAGATGTTAAAGTGAATTTACTGGAATGAAGAACAAGGTAAGTGAAAATATGGCCCCCCGACTCGGTAAGAACGATTTTTGCTTTTAGAATGTCATTGAAATGTACTGAAAAATAAAACCCTAATGAAGTTCTACCATCCCTCTATCTGTGGTAATACACACGGGTCACAGCAACAGCTGCAGAATTAGAGTGTCGCTTCTGGGAAATACAGTATATGCTCATCGCGCCAGTCAAGCAGTACTGACTGGTGCCTCGACTCGTGAGTGCATGGCAAGTTAATGTTTGCCTTTGTACTATTATAGTCATGCAACATTTGTGACCATATAGGCGTGCGCACAGCGGGAGCCAGGGAGGAGGGGGCCCCTTTTCTAGATGCTCGTCGTTGGACTATGTGTTGAGCCTAATGGTCTTGCAAAAGAAGGGAGAGGGGGGAGAGGTTTGGTGAAACTTCGCTCACATTTACTCTATACGCGACCTTTAGGTATAGCAGAATTGCGCGTATAGGTCTGGTTAGCAAGCACAGCTATGCGGCGATTTCGCACTCAGTTCTTGCAGGCGACATGCTTACCGTGTCACCGATCGGCATATTTCGCGAGTCTGATGTCGGTGAGTAACGTGACCGTCGATGACTAGCGTCAATCCAGTTAACTGAAACTGCGCCGTCAAGAAATACGAAAATTGGTCCGAGCGTCAGCCTCTCCGCAAAGCACGGTTGCTAGCTGCGTTTGGAGAACAGAAGCGCAACTTTGCTTTATCTTTAGATAGCATGTAGTATAGAGTAACCCTAACTTCACCCATTTTCCCTTTCCCCCCCATCGAGAAACCTGAGCGCGCCTTTGGTTGTGACCCTTTTCGATAAGATTGTCCTGCTATTATTGCCCGTATAATCACTGCGGACATCGCTCCGCATGATTGTCACGTTAATGGTGACCACTCACGAAGGAATTGAGAAAAATGCGTTTGATCAGCTCAAGAGGTTCACCACACGTTGAATGACTGGTAGTTTTGATTGATTGATATGTGGGGTTAAACGTCGCAAAACCACGATCTGATTATGAGAGACGCCGAAGTGGAGAGCTCTGGAAATTTCGACCACCTGGGGTTTGAATTAACGTGCATCCAAATCTGAGCACATTGGCCTACAGTATTTCCGCCTCCATCGGAAATGCAGCCTTCGCAGCCGGGATTCGAACCCACGACCTGCGGGTCAGCAGATGAGTACCTTAGCCTTTAGACCACCGCGGCGGGGTCTGGTAGTTTTGAGTTGAGCATGTTAGAGTATATAAAAAGATTATTTTTGGTTGTTTTTAACTTTCTCGGCAATAATGTATACGTGTTAAAAAAAGTAATTCAATGGATTCGTTTGACCGATTCTGCCCCAGGTGGTCAAAATTTCCGGAGCCCTCCACTATGGCGTCTCTCATAACCAAATAGTGGTTTTGGGACGTTAAACTCCACAAATCAGTCAGTCAGTCAATCATTCATTCATTCATTCATTCATTCATCAATCAATCAATCAATCAATCAATCAATCAATCAATCAATCAATCGTTTGACCGATTCTAGCGGATGAGTTCATCACGAGACGCTCGAGAGTTTGTTTAGTGGCATGACACGAGCTTGGCAATAAAATGATATATTATATGCCCGCGACTTTTGATAAAGAACTGCGTGTACTTTTTCCCTTCTCGGTCTTTAGTCGTGCGCACTTTCAGCGCAGAGCAGAATCAGCAGTTGGTGCGAGTGTTTTCGCAACTAGACACAGTCAATTGACTCTTCGTGTTCATTGCTCTTAGGGTTCAGCACACTTAAACGTGCGTTGAATATAAACTTGACACATAAACACTCCTCGGCGAGACCACGGTATGCATAGATAAGAGGCGTTTCTTTTTTATTTCTGTTCTCCGTGGAAGACCTGTCGAAGGAAAACGTTCTATTGTTTGGCATCTGCCTGGAGGTAAGTTGGTTAGCGCAATTCCATCTAGATTACTTCGGGCCTGCTCACTGTGTCGGCTACGGGCTCTGACGTCACTCCGTTTTGGACAGTGTGTTTCGCTGCACAGACACGCTTGCTCTCGTCGCTCGACGGACATAGATTGCCAAGCCCGACGAAAGTTTTCGTGGCGTGCCAGTGTTCTTATTGGCGACATGAGAAGACAATCTTTTTTGTGTCCGTGAACTGATTTGACTTGATGATTTGATTTGTGGGGTTGAACGTCCCAAAACCACGATCTGATTATGAGAGACGCCGAAGTGGAGAGCTCCGGAAATTTTGACCACCTGGGGTTCTTTAACGTGCATCCAAATCTGAGCACACGGGCCTACAACATTTTCGCCTCCATCGGAAATGCAGCCGCCGCAGCCGGGATTCGATCCCGCGACCTGCGGGTCAGCAGCCGAGTACCTTAGCCACTAGACCACCGCGGTGGGGCTCTCTTGAAATGGTCATCACCCTGATATTGAGATGAAAACCATACTTGTGGCAGCAGCCCACGTTCTTCCAAATAACTACGTGTCTATGATGAAGACAGGTGTTGGAAAGAGCACAAATAGAACTGCAGAAACTTTGCAGTTAGGAACAGTTTGTCTGCATGCTTTAGTGTGTGTGTGTGTATGCGTGAGTAAATAAACAAATATTGATTAAAGTTTGCCGTTTTTAATTTGTCAATTTGTTGGTCCATCAAAGTTTGCTCTTATAGATCGACAACACGTTCGATAGCGTCAATCTTTGGCTTTTTCGTGGAAGGAATGGCTCACAGGTGAGTCGCCAAATGCTTTAAAGCGCAATACATTACTTAAACCAGTGCCTGTTTTGGCCCAAAAGGCATAATAAATCTTTAAGCATATAAAACTTGCCGCGAACACTTTATCTTTTAACGGGAGACGATTGTGGCAATGCATTCGCAGGCTCCCGTCCGCGTGCTCGCTCGGGCAAAACGAGTGACGTCACGGTGGCAGTGAGCAAGCCTGATAATCTTCTAGGTGGCATTGGTTAGCGACCATTAGCAGTGCGCGCTTCTTTACAAGCCAGAAAAGGTTCGCGCGAGAGTAGCCGGGGCCTTTTGACTATTGTGACAGTGTAAGAAAAAAAAAAAAGAGCACGACGCCATTCTTTCACTAGAATAGACATCGCACGTGTGGTATACATAGCATACGTCTGGCGCCTTCATCAGGGTCAGGCTAATAAACGGTGCCAGGTGGTTAGCACGTTAAAAATGAACGCGTTTACCCCACGCAAGTACTTCCGACTAGCGTCAGCTTGTATTATGCACGAAACGCCTGATATGGCTGGACGGCTTAATGTTAAATATGTCAACAATTAAAGGAGAATTAAGAAAACATGCAGGGGAGCCTGAAACCTAGCTTCCGTGTTCTTTTTTACCTGTCTTGAGAAAGAGCAACCGCTGACTTGTTTGAACTTGACCAGTTCATATTGAATAGCTGACGGTGTATACAGTAGCGCTCAATATGAGTTGCAACACGCTGTCCGGGCTCCGAATGGCCAATCAACTTCTACACAGAAAAATAAAATTGGTGAATTGAACCATCTGAGTTAGCGGTACTTTCTGGACCAACGTTTGCCGGGGTCGTTGTTCGGGCTAGGGATCGTTTTAAACCACATCCAGCGTTGCAACTCATATTGAGCGCGACTGTGCAGATGTATTGTAACGATACCATTCAGAAGGAGCACAGCGAGGCGAGTATTGGCACTCGGTGTTCTCCTATATGCGGGGAATGCAGTCCAATGGCTACATACAACTGATGGTCTGTCATTCTGTGTCTGTGGCCGAGGCAAAACAAAACCAAAAAACAAGGGCGCGCATTGCCGAGCTATGGGAGCAGCGAGGTAGCGACGCAGCACCGGCCGGCGTGTGTGGGCCCCAGGGACCGGTTTGCGGGGCTGGCCGGCCTCAGCGGACGCCCATGTTTGGGAAAGCCGATGGTGGCGCCGCTGAGTGCGCCCGCGGGAAAGGAGGGCATAAAAACGCGACTGGAGGTGGTGCCGGCTTAAGTTGGGTGACCCTAGTCGACCGACAAGACACACACAGCAGGTTGTTCGGCGAGCGCATCACAGACAGGAAACAAAATGCGAGAAATCGTGCACATCCAGGCCGGCCAGTGCGGAAACCAGATTGGTGCCAAGGTGAGGCAATTACTGTGATGTCGGTGTCCAGTATGGAATTTCGCTTCTCCGGACGCGCGGGTGCCCAGCCGACCACCTGTCACAGGAGAGGCACCCATCTCACGCTGCAGCGTAGTTTGTGAGCGCTTCCACTTGCGAGAATCCGTGCAAACCAAGTTACCGCGCGGTAGCTTGGTTTTCGCGCATACTCACAGTACCCCCTCTCGATGTGATCGGAAACGCGCGTCTTGCGGCCACTCCCCCCTGTGACGTCACCGCGCAGTAGAACCGCTCCGGCGCTTATTGAATCGCGATTTTCGTCTTTCCGCTCATTTAGTGATATTTCCGGCGTACCTGTAGACAAACACAGATATGAGAGGACTAAAATATTTCGAAATGTGTTGGGACGGAAGCGAGGACTGTATGGAGGGTTGAATCCGAGGCATAGCCATCTGTCGAATTATTGGTTACGTACGTCTCGTAACGCATCGTTTTCTTTTCTTTTTTCTCCTGAGAGGTATTGAAGGCTAGAAAGTTCGGAAATTGGCTTGTTTACCATAAAAAAACGCGAAGGAATGCATTCCTCCGGCCACTTATCTGATATCCACTATGGTTCTACGAAGTGCCGGTGCTGGTGGCAAAGCGGTCACGGATCAGTCAAAGCAAATTTCTATGTGCACTTCATGAAAAATGTTCGTGGCACAAAAATGGGATTTCTTGTTATTTTTGTATTGTTTGTGTTCGTTGAAACGGTATCCCATGGCCACAATGGCATATCCCAGGACGTGCGATGGACATCAAGTGGAGTTTCGTGCAGCAGTGGTCGAATAGCTCTTGCGGTGAAATGCTTGGGCATTAGCGTCAAAGGAGCTGTGCGAAATGTAGTTTGTTATTTTACTCTAAAGATATTCTACAATCCCCGTGTGGCTGCCAGAGGGCAGGGGAACATAATTCACCGGTTACACGTCTCTTCATAGTAAATGCCACAAAAAAGAAGGGAAAGCAAACGAAAACAATAACAGAGGGCGTGAAATGTTTCGCAAGGTGCAACACAAGCCTTCGGTCTGTGAAGAGAAAGTGCCTTTGCGATTCGTAGCAGCCGAGCGTGGCGGCGCCTGTGGCAGCTTCCCACGAATGCGGGCCACCCGCGATTGTTCCGCGCTTGTTACGGCGACCGTAGCGGAATCGTCGAGGCCGAATGGCTCACATGCTACAACGCCAGCGTCCCCAACTGTTTGGTTTCACTTCCCCGGAAAAGAATGGTGGGTCCGCCGTCGGCAAACAAAAGACGGCTGAGGCGCCACGCTCCGCCGGTGACCTTCTACCAGCCAGGCGGTCGCAGAGAACTGCTGCCCACGCACCAGGATGACCCGTTGTTTCGCAGCTCTGGCGCTCGTGTTTTCTACTCGCCGACTCCTGCGCGGCATTGCTTCGCGTGATATTGTGTTACGTCAACGCACTGGGTTGCTATGCGACCTATACACGGATCTTGAAGAGACGGGCAAACAGCGGGAAAGGGCAGCGTTCGTATATTTAACTGGGACGAAGGATAGGTACTGGGTCCGACATAGCAAAGCGCAAAGCAAGCAGTTTGTTGACTGAGGTTGCTACTTGGTTTATTCAAATAGTTATAATAACTTCTTTATGGTCGCAACTAAGAAAAAAAAATGAGAACTCAGTACGTGAGTTATACAAGGCCCCGTACTAAAATGTGCAAGGTGGGAACACTTAACAGCGTAAAAAAAAGAGAGAGAGAGAAACATGATAATGGTGTAAAGTGCTTTATTAAGTATGAATTCAGGGATGGAAAACCGCCATGGGTTATTCCATGGGGCAGAGATGTAGCCAGAAATTTATTTCGGCTAGGTGGTGAGTGCAGCCTTTTATGTGTGCTCGTGCGGGTTTGTATGTGTGCTTATATGCGGTATGTTAAAAAGTTAGGTTATGGAAGTGAAAATGCACCCCTTCCCCTCCCAACTCCCGCCCATCTGTCTACGCCCGTGGTGAAGAACAAAACATTCGCCGTAAGGGACGTAAAATCGAGAATGAATGAATAAAATTGTGAAAAGGGTGTATGCGATGAACATTCTCGACATGGTGTAACCTGATTAAAAAAAAACTGTGGGAGTAAGAACGGTTCTATGGATATATGAAGGAGTGGCCCACTCGGGTAAGAGGAACACACCCTGCAGCTGTAATGGGAGGCCATGATGAGAGGGATGCGAGGAGTAACAATGGAAACCTTGCTGAAGCCACATGGGAGATGCATCCGCCTACGGCCGTCCCTGCACCCACGTACAAGGAGCGAGCGAAAGGAAATCCGCCCTGCGTGGCGCGTAGGTGCAAGAGAAGCCAAATCACATGTATTATGTCCTCGTGCGCCACGTAAGGGCCACCTGCTGACCGGATCATCAAATGTGTCAGGGAGAATGACCTATAGGTCACTGTTTGTTACGGTACTTGCCACATCAGATAATCTTTTTGGAGGTCAGACTACCGCACACTGGGATTGCATCATGATCCTTTATTTAGTAAACTGAAGGAAAGCCTGTCATTTACTCTGACATGATATTCAAGCAGATGTAAATTAAAGTAATTTACTATACGAAATGCGTACAAAATTCCAGTAATGAGCATTGTTTTACACGCCGAGCTTATTTCGAGATGTGCCATCACAAAGTGAACATCTTATATAGTTATATTGACCAGTGGTCTGTATATCAGTGGTCAAGTTGACTTATAATTAGAAGGTCTGGACCCCAATAGAAGCCGGACCCTCTACCGGCACTCGATCAAGTGCCTCGTTTACCAGATATCTCGGTACGAAACTCAATGATCATGTTTACACTGCATACAAAAAGTGTAGGCTATGAAGGCGGCAGCTAGCTCATCACGTTCTTGCTGTTTGGTACTGATATATAAAGAAAAGAAACCCCGGATTGCCTTCGTTTCTTGTGAACAATGACACTTAGCTTGATAAGCGGACTTACTCCTCTGTATGCAGCTTCAATCCAGTAATAGATGCATGCCAGCCTGAAAGGAGTGGCGTTTCGTTATGTGATTTCCCCGGGACGCGGCAGACCCGTAACGGCTAGCAATGGCTGTCTGCTCACGTGCGGCCTGTCTGGACTCGGGGTAGCTGACCGGTGTCCGCTAGCCACTCACGCCCAGTATCACTCACACAGCGTAGCTGTATTTCGTTGCCTAGGCAGCGCAAACACGTTGCCCGTTTGCAATACAAGTGCGACTGTTTTTTCGGACGATTTTCCTCTCGCCCATTTCATTACATGGGTCGCGGTCTCAACTGGATAACTGAAAGCTTGGCTTTCGGCTGGTGGTCTCTATGATAAAGTCGAGGAGGTGTGGGAGTAAGGCATGTTGCGGGGCTAGTTGGTTCATCAATTTTGAAGATATCTAAAAAAGCGCTAAGACAACGACACGTTAGAAGCATAAGGACACGTACACACTCGAAGCGCAGTTGGAACATTTTTGGCGGAACAGTTTATACCATAAGAACTAGTATCTCAGCATGTCATAACTGCAAGCGCCGCAGGACATATTGCTGCGTTCACAAAAGCATGCTTATAATATTATTTTCAAACCCTAGGTAGATAAGCCGACTTCATTGTTTCAGTAAACGAGTGGTTTGTGGGGAGAAAGGTGTAGGTACTGTGTGTGTTAACGGTGGGAGGTGGTATTGAGGATAGTGGAGGCCCATCAGCATAACCGTTGGCAATAATTTATTTTTTTGGTGGGTGCAAACCAGTGTTGCATCGCGGCTGGGGGAGGGGGACAGCACTGGCACGGCCGCTGGATGAAAAAGCACACGGGCACCATGCGCTTTTTCATCCAGCGGCCGTGCCAGGGCATAGCTTGGGTGAGGGCAAATGCTGGTGAGGCTTGAGGGGGGCATGTGCCCCTTTTGCACCCGCCCTGCCAACGGCCATGACCATGGGCATAGTAATTGTACCCCTCCACGGTGATCTAGTGGTTATGACACTCGACTGCTGACCAGCAGGTGAAAATGTTTGAGCGAAGATTCCCTGGTCATCGAAATTTCGGTAGTCCTTTACTACGGCGTCTCTTAAAACCCACCAATTAATAATAATAATAATAATAATAATAATAATAATAATAATAATAATAATAATAATAATAATAATAATAATAATAATAATAATAATAATAATAATAATAATAATAATAATAATATTATTATTATTATTATTAAGGAGGGACGAAGAACGTTATATTATGCACCCCGTGACATATTTCTAGAGATACGCCGTGATTGAAATAATTTTGCGGCCTCCTTAATATGAAGGTAACCCATGGTTGGCGCAGCAGTACAAGCTCTCTTGGGTGTGGACTTCTCAAAGGGCCGGTTACGAATATCTTGCGACAAAAGGGAAGGACACCCCCACTCTCTCTATTGTCGCTTCCCGCCTGTTATGACGTAATGTAAAAAAAAATCGCCTCTAATCCTGAAGCTGCACCTGGCGAGCCACCGCGAATGTTTCGGTGCTCCAGCGTTTTCTTTTTCTCAATGTTTGTTTCCAGCGATCTGTCACATGTAGCTATTTGGTTTGTTTCTTTCGCGGCGTACACCCTGATCGATCAAATAAAAAATTAGCACAGGATTATTTCAATTGCCACAGTTTATGTAAAATTTGTTGCTAAACGATGAAAGTTAATGCACAACTATTTCAGTCCGCGACATGCTTCCGCTAACTATATAGTGCATGCTCGAGAATCGGCGACAGCCAGGTCTGCTGAAATTTTCACGCGAGGATAGCGCTTGGCGCCATAAAGTTCCCGCGTATCGCTCCATCGTCCGCTCCCGAGTCCAGGCACACGCCGCCCCGCTCGAGTGCGCAGTCTTTCTGCCGCAAGACGTGCACGTAAGCTGCATTGTGCATCTCATGTGTATCTTTCCGCAGTTCTGGGAGGTGATCTCGGACGAGCACGGCATCGACCCCACTGGGAGCTACCACGGAGACTCCGACCTGCAGCTCGAGAGGATCAATGTGTACTACAACGAGGCCAGCGGTCAGTGACCAGCTCGCCACGCCTCGTGGCTCTCCCCGGCCGCCCGAAGCGCGCGCCACGCGAGTAGGGCGCCCAGAGCTGCTCCTGCAGCAGGCCTCACGTGCCGTGTCGGTGAAGCGCCTGTTCAGGGTGACGTGATCGCGCGCATGACCGCGCACAATGGAGGGGGCACATTTTAGCTTCTGTTGCATCTGCTGTGTGAGAGAGTCGCGTGTGTGTCTGTCACGTGCGAGCGTATTAGAATGGATAAACGGAAAGCGACGGAAATGGAGATCGACTCGGACAGGACGTGTACTGCGTGGAACGGGCAATCGGTGGTCGCGTTATACTGCCGGAATAAACGTAACCCGTAAGGATCAAAATCTGAGGACGGATTAGCTGATGCAGTGGCGAGGGATGCAGCGTTAGCGTGGATACTGAGCACCCGCGGAAAAGAGAAATATTCATAGCGGCCCATCCTCGAAAGAATAAGTAAATGGCCCAAGAAGCCAGAAAAGGAAAAACACTACTCATAGATTTGGTGTGGATGTCTCACGTAGTGCACATTCAAGCACGGCGCAGTTTCTGACTTCCAATGCGACTGCTGGTTGTTGTCAGGCTGCGGCAGCAGCATATCGATGGTATTGGGGACGTAGATGATCATTAGCTACAGTGAACTCCCAGTGTCTCGTGCAGCTGAATGTTTCTTTCTTTCTTTCTTTCTTTCTTTCTTTCTTTCTTTCTTTCTTTCTTTCTTTCTTTCTTTCTTTCTTTCTTTCTTTCTTTATTTCTTTCTTTCTTTCTTTCTTTCTTTCTTTCTTTCTTTCTTTCTTTCTTATGACTCGCAGGTCGCGGGATCGAATCCCGGCTGCGGGGGTTGCATTTTCGATAGAGGCGAAAATGCTGTAGGCCCGTGTGCTCAGATCTGGGTGCACGTTAAGGAACCCCCGGTGGCCGAAATTTCTGGCGCCCTTCACTACGGCGCCTCTCATAATCAGCGCACGCATTAAAAACGAATAATCTTTGGCAACTCATGTGCTATCTACATCACACGCAGATAGGTCATTGAATAATAGTATACTCTATCTCATGAGCATACTTATCTGCCAAATGATTTCTGTCAACTTGGTAAATCGGGAAGACTTGGCCAAAATCGTTTCGAGAAGTCAATTTTTCCTTGCCCTTTCTATAACCCGCATGCAACTCGATCTAGAAGACCATTCAGTCATACCAGTAAATCACATCGAACAAGTTATACTGTACGTGCTAGGGACCCACCCTTCTTTTGTTTTACGTACTTCGGAGTGGCGCGCGTGTGTAGGTCTATTATATATCGTACTGCATGTCATACTAGACCCCGCGTCGCGCCCATGTATCGGCGAGCTCATGTTTACATGATACGTCGACCACGGTAACTCGATAAAATTCGTCGACTTAAAGACAAGCTGCGCTTCGTAAAATCACAAATGTGCGGTGTCGCTATCGTAAGTTCCATTATAATGTCCTTGCATAAATAAAAAAAATTAGTGAAGAAAAAAAAGGCATTAAACATACCAAGGGCACGTTTTTTTTTTGTAAGATCGAGTTAACATTTTTACGTAACGGGGGGGGGGGGGTCGCTGAATGATCTTCCAAGGTGCCAAAAGAAGAATAATCTGAGTTTCATCACATTCGTCAGCTAGTGTTGTTCCACGCAATGACCCTTCCTTTACAAGAATGAAGCATGTGATATCATTTTGTAGTTCATTGAACTTGGAAACACTCTCCCTTATTGATTGATTGATTCGTGGGGTTTAACGTCCCAAAACCACCATATGATTATGAGAGACGCCGTAGAGGAGGGCTCCGGAAATTTTGACCTCCTGTGGTTTTAACGTGCACCCAAATCTGATCTCACGGGCCTACAAAATTTCTGCCTCCATCGGAAATGCAGCCGCCGCTGTCGGGATTTGATCTCGCGACTTGCAGCTCAGTAGCCGAGTACCTTAGCCACTAGACCACCACGGCGGGGCACTCTCCCTTATCCCCTTTTATTCTGCGTCTAAAGAGGAACGCGGGAAGTTGGTTAAACAAAACTTTAACTCCATTATATGTACGCCACAAATAATGTAACGTGATGCTAGACAAAAAACTCACCTCTTTCACCTTAATGACCTTGCCTCTTCATAGCCTCTCACTCTAGCTGCCGCCTCGTATGAAGTGCGTTTGGTATTAAATAGCAGTTCCTTTGTCAGTTGCTCGCGTGTTATTAGCTATGCAGTGCTCTTTCGAATACGCCCCAGTGACCACTAAAAAGAGGCTCGGAAGTCGAATATCGGAAGAAGTGCGGCATACATCTTTAGTGATTCACACACTATTTTTTGTGTTAGTCTTTAATTCTGTGCAGATGTGGTGGCGAGAATAGGTGCTCAGACTCAGGGCGTGCTCGAGCGTGAAAAAGACAGTACGGTATTGTCACCCGAAAGCGTAACCACGATGCGTGTAGACATAATTGATATGCACCGTTGTTTTTCCCAATTTCCGGAATCGGCTCAACTCCGAACACCATTAATCGAGCCTTTGCGTGAGAGACTGTGCCGTGCGGTCCTTTCGCCTGCGGTGAACGCACGCCTAAAGACCCGAGAAAACAAATACGGTTAGAAAGGCACGAGCTCTCTTAAAACGACATATCTTCTCCTTTCTTCGCAAAGTGCGCGCGACACGAAGGCTCCCTCCCACACTGCGCCGAATCAGCTCAACAGCAAAAAACAACTGGCCGAGCCAGCCGAGTCAGTCGGGCCGCGGGTGTAACGACCGGGCTTAACGACGTGCGCATCCTGTTCCGCACTGGCCGCCCTCTTTTGTGTTCGCCGCCGTGAGTCCGAGTGGGCCAAGTTCACGCAGTCTTGTTCGTCCATTACGCTAGCCTCAGCCGTCAAACCAGCACTACACTGTACCAGCACCGAAAAAATTTCCGAGTTCACGGGCCGGTATTTTCGCTCTTCTCCATTCTTTTCTTTTTTATTACACCCGTCCCGAAGAAGATCGGGTTCATTTTCGCCCTTTATTTTGCGGCTTTGAATTTCAGTTTTACGAGACAGTAAGGAAGGAGGAGGGGGTCTGAGAACGTGCGCGCCACTTCCGAGCTTGGTCGTCCGTGAACTCTCGGTCTCTCAGGAAGGGATGTGGGTGCCGATGGACTTGTTCGCAGACACGACGCTCTCAGCCTGTCGACCACGCATTCATTAGAGCTCTCTCCTGAACCATCAGCTGTCTCACAAATCGTGTCTTCTGCAGCGGAGTGTTACGTGGAGGGTTACGCTATAGGTGCCGCATTCTCACGCGCGGATCATTAGCGCCTGCACTTCCAAGTACAGCATGGTACTGGTGTTCTTTTGGTTAAATATACGCAAGAGAGTTTCGTCACAGTGTGCCGTTCAGATTGACTAGCGGTGGAATCATTTAATGCATGATTACGTTTGAACCCGCTACCACGTGTTTATAACATGCACCAGAAAGCCTCATTTACCCACGTATCGCTACACCCAGAAATCCATTCGCCGTCAGGTCAAACGTTCTATGATGGTACGGTTGCAGAGTAGAAGTGGGAGCGTGTGACAGTGGGGTAGCGGTAGAGCTTATGCGTGATAACTGTAACCTGGTCCTATACACCAGAGACGGCGATGGGGGCTAGAAACTAACTACAACAGCCGTTAGAAAGTTGTGAGTGCAACTTCTTCCTCTCACTCCTGAGTCGTGCACAGAGGACGTGTTTTGTGCTGTTCCAAGGTGGACTCACGTGTGGCACACACATGATACAGAAAAAAAGACACACTTTGTTCATTTTCAACTTTATTTCGCCTTAAGCTTTAAGCATTATAAAGAGAGAAAGAGAGGAAATTTTTTTCTAGTATACTACAGTCTGAGTCAAGAGTTCTCACCTGCTACTCAGCATTGGGAAAGGTGTGTAAAGACAGCTAAACAAATAATGTGCTACTGTGAAGGTGATGATTAATTTACGTAAAATATTCAACACTTAAAGTACTCAAATCAAGAGCATTCTCGTGCAATAATTTGATAAATATGTAGACACTGCTAATAGAAGTCATGAATGTGTGTGCCAATACAGTATGGACGCTCAATTGTAGATGTTCGAATAAACGCTCATTAGCGTGCAGTTCTGTGTGAAATAGGCCATTCGGCTGCTTTACTAGTTTTCATGCCTATAATACACCTTCCCGATTCGTACTTTAACGCACGTTACTGCTGACCCTATTATGCGGTTTGTCACACTAATCTTGATTTGCTCCGTGCCATGTACGAAAAGAGGCAACACATCTGTGCGCTGTCGGCTGTCCTTCCACGGAGGAGGGAGTGGGCGCGTGCGTAGACCGCGAGCGGAGGCGTCCGACCTAGTAGTAGGCCGGGCCGTCGTCGCCATAAAAGGACGCCGACCGGGCCCTGTCCTCGCTCGTTCGCTACAGGTGACGTGCCCTGGCCCCGCGTCTTTCCGATGTGGGCCGATCCGGTCACTTCTCTGCGCGGGCCAGGGGCCTAAAGAGGAAACAGGTTTGCCACGCGCTGTCCGGCGCGCCTTCCAACGTGCAACCACCGTAGTAGCCACGTACACCTTGACTACGCGCACACGGTCGAAAAAGAGGCGCGTTTTGGAACGCGCGTGAAGCACCTGCTGTTGGCGCTGCTGCGCCGGCCAGCGCGGCCGCTGGACGCCTCGGCCCGTGGAAGTGTGCCACTGGGTCAACAGGCGGAACCGAGCGGGTTGGCTCCCGTTGTTTACAGCTATGTGGCTCATAACTACACTCGGCATGACACGTGGTGCCATCTCACGCGTTAGGTTCAAGTTGCCACTGCAAGAGCGTATACGGGTTCCAAGGAAAAACCCCGATACATTCATTCACCGAGAAACAACCAAGAAAAAAAACAATAACACAGAAAGACGTTGACGTACATCCCTCTGCACCAAGGCAAACAGTTTCGACAATTTTAATCGGCATAGAACAAGATGAACTGAAGGAAAGTCAGATGAGCGAAGACTTGTGCATATATCTCGAGAATAGCTCATCAGTCTATAGTTAGAAAACAGCGATTTTTGAAGCACTCAGCCTGTAGTTTTGTCCCGTATACCACATGTATATGTGTCACCATAATTACAGAATGGCTATCCGAACAACGTTCGTGACGTTTCATAGGTGCTGGTAATCTCTAGTATTGCTCGAGCATTGCTGGCTTACGGAAGTTTTGTTCTCGGTGATGTGGCCAGCGCCTTGCAAAGCGAAAGACATACGCACAAAGCTTCAGATACAGTGAAAACGAAGGAAATTGATAAGATCTTTAGAGAAACGGTTCCAGTTTCACGAATGTGGTTAGGTAACTTCATCAAAGGCAAGATTAGGAACTCCTATTACGGTCCATTGAACCTATCCCCCGCTATCTCCTACGAGAGTATAAGCAATTTTTTTTCTTCTTGTCGAAGCCACATCATCACTGTCATTTACTTGAACTTCAAAGAATATGGCGTATTTTTAACATTAATTGTCATAATTATTCATGTGTTGACTCTCGCATGCTATCTAGTTCACCATGTCCATCTAGTTTTCTAAAAACGATTGATAACGGCAGGATAACTGCTGTATAGCTGAGCTATGAAGCTGCAGCACTTGATGTAGATTGTCAATATTATCCCTCAAGTGGCATTGTCGCGTTGGGATCTTGGTAGTCTTTCTGCGATGCTTCATTACTCCTTGAACCCGCCGTGGTAGCTTAAGGCTGGATTGATCACCGTCCACGACGGCCGCATTTCGAATGGGAATAAAATAAAAAAGGCAGAAAAAACACATGTTTACCAAGATTAAGGTGCACATTAAAGAATACGAGGTAGTCAAAATTGATTCTGCGTCCCCGGCTTTGGTGTGCCTCTTAATTACGTTTTGGTTTTGACAAGTAAAATCACAGAGTTTCTTACTTTTCGGAAAACGAATCAACTTACACCGCTATCCGCTGAGGTTATTTTCGGTTCGAAAAAACCTAACTGTGTCAATTCTGTATTCAGGCCTCGAAACTATTTATTCTTAATTTATCAAGCTTTATCATTTATTAACCCTCGGATCCTAAACAGGGCATTACACAAAGGGGGTGGAGGTTACAGAGCACGAACTATTTCCGTAAGCTCCCGAACAGAGGGCGTCGAGAGCACACTTTCATAGCGCCCTGCATGTGATCCTCTATTATGGCGGGGGGGGGGGCAAACTTCACTACAGCTCTGCTCTCCCCCGCACAAACCATTTGTAGCGTCCGAGAGAAAATGAGCTCTTCAACGGATGTGCACAAATGAAAATGAAGTGGTACTACTCACGAGTCTTGCCATTCGAAGTTTTTTTAATACATCAAGTGTGCTCATTAAAAAGCAAACAAACGCATGTGTTGCCATAAACCTGCGCCCTATAAGCGAAATGAATGGACCGAAGCGAAATGGTTGCAACCCTTTAGGTGATTGGAAGCCGCCCACTCCCGTGCGCGCGCCTATATGTTCAGACCAAAAGCGGCGAACATTTCTATAACGTTAGACTTGAACCACTGAATATTGAAGAGACCTACTTGCGTTCTCTCGATCCTCTTTCAGGTACACGACTTCCAACGCATGCATTTTCTTTTTTTAACAAACATGGTCAGCTATAGCATAATTTCGATGGCGCATGTTTTATGTGCATGTATATCATACTTAAAGTACCACTGAGGTTCTAAGATCATGCAAAAATATATGGTTTGTGGCTGTATACTGTGCGGGCCTTTATTGTGAAACGTTTTTGTTTTTTTTAATTTCCAGGTGGCAAGTATGTGCCTCGCGCTATCCTCCTGGACTTGGAGCCAGGGACCATGGACTCCGTCAGATCAGGACCCTTCGGACAGCTGTTCAGGCCCGATAACTTTATATTTGGTATGTGATGCATTTAAATATGTGGACATATGTCATTAGTTGTGCGTACTGTCGGCAAACCATGCCAAGGAAGGGATGTTAACCACTCTAGCAAGGCCGGTATGCTACCTTATAGTACTGTGGATAGGGATTACAAGAAGGCTTAAGAGGTATACTTATATGCGCCTTTGCTTGGTCGTATTTGAGTGTAAGCGCGTACAAGTCACCGGCTGCACCCGCGTCACAGTTTTATTTTTTGGTCTGACCAGGAAACCACGAGAGAAGAAGCGACAAACTTTTTAGACTCTTCTGGCGGGCCGATCGAGAGCGCAAACTGCCTGTAGAGCTACATGTCAGAAGTAGCATGTACTCTTCTTTCACTACTTTCTACTTGTACAAGTGCGTAAGTACAAAACAAGCAAACTGACTCACATGGTTTCTGCATTCCTGTGCAGAAATATTCACTGTTTCCTAGCTAGCACACATTTGATCAGTGGTGCTTTCCTGGACCCACAGTGAACTCAGCTCCGTCGAAATTTCTCGTATTGCATATAATAACATTATCCGGCAGCACTGAATTTAATTGAATCGCTATTTGTGCCCGGTGTATGGCTCTTGGAACTTCTGGTTAGTAAGTACTTGTAAGATATCGGAAACCTTTTGAAGAATGTTAGCAAAGACCTATCTTTCACTGCGGCATGATATAACCAGCTGAAATCATATGGCATGAGGACACTTGACACAGGTGTGCCTGTCGGATAACCACTCGGAGATCAGCTCGACATTGACACTCCTTCTCTGACGACTCAGCGAATTGACTGGAGCGTCCGACGCCATACGTGCAGGTCAAAGCGGCGCGGGCAACAATTGGGCCAAGGGCCACTACACCGAGGGCGCCGAGCTGGTCGATTCCGTCCTGGACGTGGTACGCAAAGAGGCCGAGAGCTGCGACTGCCTCCAGGGATTTCAGCTGGCACACTCCCTGGGTGGCGGCACGGGCTCCGGCATGGGCACGCTGCTGATCTCTAAGATCCGGGAGGAGTATCCGGACCGCATCATGAACACATTCAGCGTCATGCCTTCCCCAAAGGTTCGTAGCATTGTGTGACCATCCACACTACATACATGGTGCCTGTCATCAGGCATCCTGCACTACACCGCTTTTAAGTGAAAATTCGAATTGCAAACATTAAGCAGGCGCGAATCACATCCTTCAAAGCGTCCATACAAACTTTACTAACAGTGCATCATGTGCACGTCAAGCACCTTTCTGCAGAAATTAAGGAGCGATTCCACTATGTCAAGGTGCATGACCAGCAAAACTGTTTAGCACATGGTACAGATGTGATACAGAAGCATAGCTGACCACACATTCTGTAGGTAAATGCGAAATGTTCCCTCTTGAAATCAGCGTATGCTCCTTTAAAGTTGTTCATTTGGGCAGCATGATACCTGTGTCTGTTTGTCGCATTTCTGCTTGCGTGACATGCGTCGTCTTATTTTCTGGTTTGCTGCAAGCTCTTAGTATTTCGGGAACGCTCTTAATTTGCGTTTGCTGCCCGTGCGTTTCCTTCTTCCTTTTTAGTGGAGAGTGGTGTAGCTTACCCATAATGGTGATAACTGCCAGGCTGCATATTCAAAATACACAAGCTGCTTAGCGTAGCGAGTAATTCTTTTCGAGAAGGCTGAATGAGAGGTGATTGGTAGGCGGCTATCCCACGCCTCGTATGTAGGGTTGCGTCCTGTCCTGTCGAAGTGACCGCGCGCCAGTTTGCATTGGATCACATGCTTTTGCTTCCGTGGTAACAATTAAGCACGTCACTGTCATCTTGTAAATGCGGCGCACTAAAACATGAAGATGGGGACGGGAGATGGTTTGCACTTGTATACCTCAACAACGTATACATGCCCCAGGATAAAGGGTGATAACAAACAAGCAAGCGCGCACATACGATAAATCCTTAACAAGAAGAGGATGCATGAAATGCATAACATGGATATGATGATACTTCTATCAATTGTTTTACATGTATTGCTGCTAGAGACAATCACACCTTGCATGTCCCGCAGGTCTCCGACACCGTCGTCGAGCCGTACAATGCCACCCTGTCGGTGCATCAGCTGGTGGAGAACACCGACGAGACCTACTGCATCGACAACGAGGCACTGTACGACATATGCTTCCGAACGCTCAAGCTCACCACTCCTACCTATGGAGATCTCAACCATCTGGTTTCAGTCACAATGTCCGGAGTTACCACGTGTCTCAGGTAATGAAATCGCTTGTCTTTCACAGATCTCCTAGTCCAAACAATGCAGTCACGCCAGTGTTAGATGAGACAACCGAGCGCATTCAGATAGTAATGAAAGTTAACAAATCGTGTCATTGTGGGAAATAAGTTTATAATAAAAGGCATAAAGACCAAAAGAGCATAATTTTAATATATTGTATGATACAAACCTAGGTGAAGTGTGCCGTTATAATAAATCACAGCATATGCACGGAGTGCATGATGATTAGTGGGGCGAACCGTCCGTCAGTCCATCCACGCTTCCGTCCATACGTTCGTTCTTGCTTTCGTACGTCTGTGCGTCCGTTTGTGCAACCATCCGTGCGCCCATCCGTCCGTCCTTGCGTGCGTCAGTTCGTTCACCCGTCCGTCCCTGCGTCTGTCTGTCCGTCCGAGCATCCGTCCATCCATCCGTGCGTCCGTCCATCTGTGCGTCCATCCGTGCATCCATTTGTGCGTCTGTCCATCCGTCCGTTCATCTAGGGAACACTCCAAGTACCGCCATCTCGCATATTTTCATCATATATTCATTATATAGAAGTACCACCATCCAGTGGGCATTCGAAGGACAAGAGGTGGTACCGCCGAACTAGAGCCGCGGCGGCGCCTCGTGTCTATAGTTCCCACCTTTCACCGCCGCTAGTTCATGGCACTGCGGCTCAACCCCCTCTAAGCCTTGCTAAAACCAAGGAGGTTACGCCCAGTGAGTTTAATGTAGGTAACCTTTTCTGGTCAGCTAGTGCACAAAGTGCGTCCTTCTGTTTCTAGATTTTTTTAGTAAGCATCAAATTCAAGGGGACCTTTATTGAATATTGAGTCACCGATACTCGTCTCTGTAGGTTATTTCATCAGAAACAACTATATTTTTATTTATGATTTACGTACGCGGGTTTCCTCCTCAATTTGAAAGAGTGCGCGCGTGCCGCTCCTCGTCCGGCCGTGGAGGTGGCTACCTACTACTACGACTAAGACGACGACTAATATACTACATTCATCACGGATGCATGACCCACGATTTAAGGAACTTCGCCCCTAAAATACGAACCGATGATTACACGTCGAGCCAAGAATTACCAATGCCATATGGTCACTGATGCCACTTTCGCCAGAAGCTTTCATGCTGCAATTGTTTGGTCTTACAATTCTTTCAATTTCTCGTTTTATCTGAATTTCGCGACGTGACACGCACGCAGGCTTTTCAGTCACGTGCCAAAACAATTGCAGGTTTCCCGGCCAGCTGAACGCTGATCTGCGCAAACTAGCTGTCAACATGGTGCCCTTCCCACGTCTCCACTTCTTCATGCCTGGCTTCGCACCACTGACGTCGCGAGGCAGCCAGCAGTACAGAGCGCTGACTGTGCCAGAACTGACGCAGCAGATGTTCGATGCCAAGAACATGATGGCTGCTTGCGACCCGCGCCATGGCCGCTACCTCACAGTTGCCACAATTTTCCGTGGTCGCATGAGCATGAAGGAGGTCGACGAGCAGATGCTCAATGTGCAGAACAAGAACTCGAGCTACTTCGTCGAGTGGATCCCGAACAACGTCAAGACTGCCGTCTGTGACATTCCACCCCGAGGCCTCAAGATGTCTGCAACATTCATCGGTAACAGTACTGCCATCCAGGAGCTCTTCAAGCGTATCTCCGAGCAATTCACTGGTAAGTCTTCCTTTCCGTTTGAGTAAAACCTCTCGTCACCCATACTGTAGGGCGAATTTTCATGGCTTAGATTATTTATATAACTTATGCGCGCAAGCATCTACATGCGTACTGCGTGGCAACTGCTGGTATCCTTCACTACAGTTGTTGAATGACGCCCATAAAGCAGCAGTTACATGTACAGGTTTTGGATTCACTTCAGCACATATCTAGCGCATTGGTGGTCTTCTCGCTCTGCATGTAATGCTTCTGACATTTTTTTTCAATACAGCCATGTTCCGGCGCAAGGCTTTCCTTCACTGGTACACTGGGGAAGGCATGGACGAGATGGAGTTCACAGAGGCAGAATCGAACATGAACGACCTTGTGTCCGAGTACCAGCAGTACCAGGAGGCCACGGCCGACGACGAGGGAGAGTTCGACGACGAAGACGCCCTTGCCGACACCGCTTAAATGACTGTCACCGTCGGATTGTAGAATTGGAGATGTCTGAAAAAATAAATGATGTAGGCATTAAGTCAGCCATCTGTCATTCGTTATTTTATATTGCCATTAACGTGCCTGGCATTGCGAAATACGGTGCATCGTTTGCAGTGCTGGCCCCAAATGACAGTCGCAAAATTTCGCAAGTTGATAAACTGTCCATCAAAGGCAGTGATCGCTTCTATAGCGGTATCCATGATTGATGCTATTAGACCAAGTGACTTTTGGAGGTTTCTCTTTTAGAAAATGTAAAATTGAATTTCGAAGCCACGCCAAATTTCGGAGCAGGCGATCTTCACGCACGTTCGTACGCATATATATGATACACGCGTGTCTATACACGTATGTGTGGATAAATCAAGGTCAGCCATGAAGGAGTTGGCTGGCCCGAAGGTCTATGACATACTCCTCATATCGGATTGAAAGAGTTACCACTATAGAAAGAAGGCAAGGCGATGATAACAATGACGTGGAATGAAGACATGTTAAACGGGCAAAAGCATTTTATTTGCAGTAATAGACATTTAAAGAACTTATAAACAAGAGAGCATTGTTAGCATCATATTTTATATTATATTTTGCTTCACATGTTGCTATAATGTGACGACCTATTTATAGTGAACCTGCCATACAGCTGCTTCATTCTCGTGTTTATTTTGTTATTGCAGGTTATTTTTAAGCTTGAGCTTTCCTACATGATAAATATTTATGGGAAACCCCGTGACCTTTCCCTAGCACAGAGTGCACTCTGAAATCTGGAACTGCCAAATTGGCCGACAGTAAGAGAAGAAGAAAGGCAAAAATGGCGAGCTTGATAGTCACCATCTCGTTTCCGAATGAATACTCATAATATCTATTCATCAAAGTTACTGCTTACCATAGAGTGAACCCATTGCGAGTGTCATTCATTCTGTCACATACAAGAGTCTATAAAAATGAGATAATGTTTTATTATGAGCTGTAGTTACACTGCAGTGCTACGGAAGGTACTTTTGTGGAAGCGATGACACATTTCTGTCGCTGGATCACACCTAGGAATGCTATCAGAATCGTATCATTGCCTAGCATGCCTTCTACCATGGTACACGTGTGATGATCCATTCTTGGCGATCTAATATGCTGGGTGTTTTTTTTTTCAAACTCTATGACAGCAAGGCTAATGTCGTTTTAAAACATTACCTCTATGTCGAGTCGGCAGTACTTTCCCGCAGCGAAAATCACGTTTACGCGTCCAATTAACAAAAGCTCGTAAATTAACTTTTTGATTACTGACTTGAGGGCTGCCATTTACATTAGAAAGCTGTAATGCATAATAATTTATGGCATGCCATTTTTTAGATATCATAAAAGTTGAACGTAGTTCGAGATATGCATAATCGAGTTTCAAGGATGAAATTGGAATTGATCTCATCCAGCATTTATAAAGTTCCGATATTTTTTTCTTTTACTTATCTAGAAAGAAATAAAATTCTAGGGACTTTAGGCGCCCACAAAGTGCGGTGGAACACCGAAACGACACGGGACGGCGAAGAGACGGACTTTGAACGAAAACACGCAGGGAAGCACAATGTGGTTAAAAAGAGAAACAAATCGGCAAGCATTATTCAATGCACAAGTAGACAGCTTAATCTTTGTGTTGGGAGATGCCCATTTTGGTGTTTCTTGAACTAAGGACTATTTTACGCAGCTGGTTTGTTTAATCAAAACTAGATGGCGCCACCACCACATCAAGGCCACCCCCTACTGTGGCTGTCTCCATGACGTGACCTTTGTTAGCGCGGCTCAATGTGTTCATTCGTGTCGCGTTGTTTGCTCGAACAACACCTAAAAAAAAAAGAACTGCTGAACGTGAGCCGCGAACGTGCTGCCGTACCCTCTGATTTTACCCTCCCCCTCCGGTACGTAGGCGAGCGCCTGTAATGGTCACCCCATGTAGACATGCAAACGTCTCACAGTTACCTCCGAGCATCTGCCAAAATTAGATTACATGACTAAGCGGTATACGGAGGCGAGCGAACTGTCATGAAGTTCGGTTGCAACACGTGGCAGGAGGCATGTCCTCCGAGATAACACACAGGCAGGAAGTTCCCCATGCAAAAAAAGAGGGACGTTACATGCACAGCTTTTCTCGAATGCGTTGCCGTTGGTTGTGCACACGCGAGTAAAAGCGAGCAGCTGGCAGCGCCGAAAACGTCAGCATAGTAACACCTTTGGAAACAGCTTCTTTCCGCCTCGAAATTATCACATCATCGTTCTGCGCTGTGTGACCCGTAAGTTTGCGACGTACACATTTATTTGTTTTATATTTATGTCCGAAAGCTTCCAGATCAATGTGTTCGTTGGTATTTTGGGGCGTGTTTCCAATATTCATTCTCGAATTGTTGGAAACGAGGCTTAGCCGGCATGGCTGAACAAACATAGCTTTAAATCTCAATAACAAAGATAGGACATATCTAATGCCTTGTTCTCAGCGTGAGATAAGACGAAGTAATAGCCGATTTGACCATTTATTTATTGCTGTGAAGAGAGAGGATGAGTAGCCAGCGCGAGTTCAGATCGAAACGAGTGGTCGCGTTTGCATGGGTGCTGCTATGTTGACTTCTAAGCCCAGCTACTAGTGGTTGCTAATGGAACATTTAAAGGTACACTTTATAAATGTGAAGTAGAATATACGCATTACGCATTGTTGATTGATTGATATGTGGGGTCTAACGTCCCAAAACCACCACATGATTATGAGAGACGCCGTAGAGGAGGGCTCCGGAAATTTCGACCACCTGAGGTTCTTTAACGTGCGCCCAAATCTGAGCACACGGGCCTACAACATTTCCGCCTCCATCGGAAATGCAGCTGCCGCATCCGGGATCCGAACCCGCGACCTGCGGGTGTATCACGCATTGTTGAGGCGTACTATGCGTATACCAAACAAATGCGACATTATCGACTTTGAGGCAATTGCATGTAGACCTATATTTCGATGAACACCCTGCTGCATCCAGCTTGTGTGGTACGGTCACGGCCACTTCGCTGGCCGTGACCACAGCGTTTGCCCCTGAGTTTTATGCTTTCCCGAAAACGAAAAAAAAAGATTGATATTGCAGTTTTCATGTACACCGTTAGAAAGAAACGGAGAAGCACTAAACGCAGTGCGCAAAAGGCGATGCGCTGGCAAAGTGAGCTTTTCACGAAAGAATACGGCCGTGGCGCGCCTTTATTCAAATTAGACATTCCCTTGTGACGGGTAGTTGTGGTCTGGCGCAGCACAGCGGTTGCACTTAGTGCGCGCCTTGCGCGATCAGTTTCGATATCCCCCTTGAAATTTGATGAAGGATATCTGGAACAAAGTGCAACTTTTGTAATGTCTAAAAATAAGTATGCCATAAAGTGACATGCACTACAACTTTGTAATATAAACACCTGCCCTCAAGCCAATGATTTAGAAGTTAATAATGAGCTATTCTGAATTAGTCGCAACCACTTCATTTTCACTGCGGCAAAGTAGACGCGCGTCGACGTGGAATTCGCGTGCAAAAACGAGAGGTGCCTATTGTCATAGCATTTTTATTAAAAAATCTGTGTTATGTGAAAAAAAAAACTTTATGGCGGACCATCACTGGAGTTTTGATGTTGCGGGCAGCGCCACCCTAATGATCAAAGCGTGCACTTCTCAGCCGCTCCCGCAGACGAAAGCGGCGACTGGTATAGAGGTGGTGTGGACGCACATTGTTGAAACAGAACCCAAGGACGCTTGCGGTACTGCTGCTTATTCAAGTGCTAAAGTATATAGAAACGAAAGAAGACGTATCCGTCTGCGTTTTACCTTCTAAACCATATGAATAAGAACGGGGGCGGCATTGCATTCTAGTGGTCAGGTGAGGAAAGTATGGTCTGCCCTGGCTCTCCTGCCTAGTGGTGTCTAGCTGATTTCTAACACGAATCCTGAATGTCTACTAGATTTATATGATAGTAAAGACGGCCACGTGAGGAAACCAGGGCCAAACAGCAGCATTTTACATGAGGTTTGTCGGAAATAAAACAAACATACTATGCAGCATATGTAACACTTTTTATTTATCTGTCAATTACCACCAAGTTATTTCTGATGCCATCACCGCGTAACTTCGAAGGATACTCTAGGCAGGTAGTCTACATTATTTGCCAACAGTTTTGTAGAAGGAAAACTGTCTTGTTTATGAGATTTTTGCGGGGCACGTTCGCCTTAGCGACAGCTGAGCTGTTATAAACAAAATACGCAGGTGATTGATACTCAGTGCTGACATGCCTCCGTTAAACTTACTTTATGCTACATACGTGGTTTTTGCCAACAATAAAGCAGAGTACTTCTCGAAGGTTACCTTTCTAGAGTCAGCCGATGGGGTAAAGCTTCTCTGCATTGGCTGTCGTCCTGAAGTGACATCGGAATGACGCATGCACGCACACACAAACACACACACACACTTTGAATATATATATATATATATATATATATATATATATATATATATATATATATATATATATATATATATATATATATATATTTAATGTTTTTTATATTACTTGTACATGGAAGGGGATGTTAAAAGTGGGCTTTTTCTCAAATAGACTAACAATGCTGTGAAGTCAGCTTTGCTTTGACAGCAATTTTGTTCCACAGTTTTTGCATACCTGCGAGTAAGAAATATTTATGCCATGTAAAATGTACTATACAGATCCCATTTCTTGTGGATCTTATAGTTTAACAGACGTCGGGAATACTATAAACGTCACTCAAGAAGTGTCATGTGCGGTATAAAAGGTGTTTCAGCTAAAAAGCGCCAAGAAATAAAAAAATAAAAATGAGTGGTACGCGTCTCCAGCTAGCGCAGTATTGTTCTTAGCTGTATGTAGCACGTCAGAATATTTTTTGATCCGCCAATCACGGTAATTAACAAAGATTATCGAATGAACTTTTTAAATACTGAGTCTAAGGAAAAAAATTCAATGCAAAACTTGTTGCACTTTTACAGAAATAACAAAATTTTCAAATTACAGTAAAATAACAACGCTGGGAAATTTTTTCCAGAGTTTGTTTAAAGAGCGCAAAATTAAAAAAAAGTACCACGTGATTGCCGCCTAACGTGCGGCGCTGGGAGTTCCCTCAAATGTAAGTTGAAGGAATTAGCGAAGGCTTCTCACGCATGAAAGTCGGTTGAACAAGCTATCGGTGGCTACGATGGACGTTAAGCGATGGTTGGATGGTACCATTAAAAATTGGGGGGGGGGGTTGCAAAGAAAGAAATGAGGACAATAAACTTCCTCGAAAAAGTGGCTGCCACGTATCTTGCGATACGAAACCAGGGGCAGCACTCGGCGCAGCACAGAGGTTTTTTTTTTTCGGGCCAACAATAAACATGATGATGGTGAAGAGGGTGACATTTCAATAAAGGAAGGATATCAAAAGCATGATGGAAATATGTGATGCGCAGTTTTTTTGGACACGCTTGGACAAGGGAAAGTCTTATAGTCTGGAGTGATGCGTTTCACTAATGAAGAACGTGCGAATATGGTTCTTGCCCTCTGCTAAGCGAGCGGAGACAGGAGAGAGGCGGCAAGATTATTTCGCAGATGTCACCTAGGAATTCGGGTAAATAGTTCGACATTGGTGCAAAATTACAAAAAGCTCAAGGAGACAAATACGTTCAGAAAGCAGCATCAGCACACATAAGGTGTGACTGAGCCTCTTAAAACAGACATTTCTGCTTACATGGCAGCCCATCCCCCCGCAAGCGTGCCCGACGTGAGTGCTGAGACCGGCGTTTCCAGCAGTAGTGTTTGGCGCAATCTCAACAGCGGAGGACTTCACCCATACCATGTTCCCCTGCATCAACCGCTGGAAGACAGAGATTTGCAAAGCCGTCTTGACTTCTGCAACTGGATACTTATACAGGAAGAATCCCGGCTTCCCGAAGAACATAATCTGGTCCGATGAAGCTCGCTTTTCGCGCAATGCCCAAATCAATGTTCACAATCATCGTTACTGGAGCGCTACAAATCCTCACTGGCTGTTGCAGTCACAACAGCAGGTACATTGGTCTTTCAGCGTTTGGTGCGACGTTTACGACGGCAAAGTTATTGGCCCAGTCTTTTTCGATGGAACACTCACCGCAGAACGCTACATTAGCGAAAGACTAATGGCCCACTGAATGACTTCACCTGCAATCTCCCTCTAGTACAGCTTGGGAACATCTGGTTCCAGCAGACAAAGATCCTCCACACAGCTGCGGGCGGACTCGAACATGGCTTGATCGAGAGTTTACCGAGAAATAGTTCGGCTGTCTTGAACCTGTAGAGTGACCCGCATGATTCCCAGATTTTACTCCGCTAGATTTCTTTCTATGGGGATACAATGAAGACCACGCCTACGACGACAACGCCCGCAAGACTGAAGTATAAAATAGTAGATGTGTGCCACTCTATTACTCCACAAATGCTACGAAACGCGACAGAAAATGTGCTGACTTTATGTGGATTGTGTATAGGGGCTGATAGAGGGCTGTTTGAGCACGCTATGCAACTGCACATGACCTCTCAATAAAAGCGCTTTGGATTTTGCAATTACGCGGATCTCTTTCCAACACCTATCTTTCCTACAATTTAGGATTCAGCTATAAAAGCACTGGACACTTTTTATTTCTTCTGTTTATTTATAAACACTGTGCTCTAACAGACGGGTACTAAACATGAATGTCTAAATTAAGACGAAGTACGAGCAATAAACTTTTGAACCCATAGCCAATCGTGTCGTATTCTTTGCAGGTATCCAGTAGAACAATCGCACGTAATCAATGCAGATATCACAAAAAAAACTTCTTGAATAATTACTGTTGGAGTTTTTATATCCTTCCTTTATCAAAATGTCACCCTCTGCCCCACCATCATGTTTATCGTTGGCCAGAAAAGAAAAAAAAATGACAGCATATTCACGGAGTGAATGACGGAGAGTGGGGCGAAGCATCCGTACGTCCATTCGTTCTTGCTTCCGTCCGTCCATGCGTTCATCTGTGTGACCGTCCGTGCGTGCGTCTGTTCGCGCGTCCGCACGTCCATGTGTGCGTTCGTCCCTGCCTTCGTCCACGCATCCGTCCCTGCGTCCGTCCCTGCTTCCATCCGTCCGTGCAGCCATCCGTGCGTTCGTCCATGCATCTGTCTGTGTGTGCGTTCGTCCATCTATTCAACACTCCAAGTACCACAATCTCGCATATTTTCATCATATATTCCCCATATAGAAACACCGCCATCCAGCGGACATTTTAAGGACTAAACGAGAGGTGGCACACGCAGACTTTTTAACGGCTTGCGCTTCGTGTCGACTTCCCACCTTTAACCACCTCAAGTTCATGGTATATACTAGTTCACTTTATTCATGGCACTGCGGCTCAACGCTCGCTAAACCTTTCTAAAACTAAGGAGGTTACGCCCAGCGAGCATAACGTAGCAACCCTTTCTTGTCAGATAGTGCTCAATGTACATGTCAATGGCTGCTAAGATGGAATGAGAGACAGGAGAATTCAGCTTTTAGTGAACGCGCACGCTACGAATTTTTTATGGTTCAACAACGCATAGGAGAAATCTCCCACCGGCACCACCTTGCAGGTCAAAACGTAAGACATTTTACGCACTACGACTACGACTACGAGGGACGAACGGGTGCCGCTTTAAGGAGCTTCGCCCCTAAAAAAAAAGCATCTGCGCTGCGCCGAATGCTGCCTCCGGTCTCGTATCGCGATGCACGTGGCAGCAATTTTTTTTTCCCTCGAAGTTTGTTGTCTTCGTTTCTTTCTTTCGCCCCCCCCCCCTTTTTTTTAATGGTACCATCCAACCATCGCTTAATGTCTATCGTAGCTACCGATAGCCTGTTCAAGTGACCTTCGTGCGTGAGAAGCCTTCGCTAATTCGTTCAACTTATATTTGAGGGCACTCAAAGCGCCGCAAATTAGGCGGCAATCACGTTGTATTTTTTTAAATTTTACGCACTTTAAACAAACTCTAGAAAAAACTACCCAGTGTTGTTATCTTACTGTAACTTGAAAATTTTGTTAGTTCTGGAAAAGAGCTACAAGTCTTGTATTGATTTTTTTCTCTGGAGTCAGTATTTAAAAAGTTCATTAGATAATCTTTGTTAGTTACCGTGCTTGGCGCATCAAGAAATATTCTGACGTGCTACATACAGCTAAGAACAATACTGCACTAGCTGGAGAGGCGTTGCACTCATTTTTAATTTTGTAGTGCTTGGTGATGTTAAGCTGACACACCCTGTATACGCTGGTAACCTTTCATGGCGCGACGAATAATAAGCGCTTATGATTAAAGTCCCTATATTTCTCTCTTTTACCTAAGTACCGACAATTACCTTTTCTACCAACCTTCTCTATCGTGGAAGAGAAAAAAAATAGAGATTTCCTATATGCTCCCCGCCCCACCATTTGTAGAAACCATAAATGGGCTTCTCCTCATCAATACAAGCATTATGAAGAAGGTAGCTTTAGCAGCAGTTATAAATAATTGCGTTCACCAACACGGACGTTAAAAAAGCAAAGAAAAAATACTTGTTTAAGAGGTAGGCTAGTAACAAGTATTTGAAGTATTTAAGAGTTGATGGGTAGAACTCCATCCTCCGCTTCTGGTATGCTCCCTGTCGTTATACATAAATATAACGTCATTGGTACGGAGGTGGACTTCTTCTTATAAAGCTAATTATTGTGGAAAAGCCAGTTTTAACGGCATTGCTAACCAGTCACCCTCGCATGTACACACATTCATAAAATACTTGCACGCGAGGTAGAACTGTAGCCAGGATATGAAACTATGAGGTGTGAAGGGGGAGGGAAGTAATATAACTACGCTTCCTCGCTTCCCGCTATCCCAAACGGAGTTAAACGGGCCGCAGATTTCAAGTGGTGCGGTGTCGCGAGCATTCAAGCTCCATCTCTACGTTTCTTACCTTTCAGAAAGAGTTTCCTCTACGTTTATGACCTTTCAGAAAAAGTTTCGCAGTATAGTGATGTTCATAGGAGAGGTTTTCAATAAAATACCACGAAGTTGCCGTGGGTTAGTACAAGTTTTTTGGGTGACTTTGTGCTTGCAGTGTGACTTAAGGCACATCGTTCATTCCTTGATTGTTGATTGTTTCATTTCTGTACTGTGATGGATGCAGATCGTTTCTGAAAGGATTACGGTGATTAACGCGTCATTGTCAATGTAATCAGAGCTACACATAAAGAATCGTTCTTTACGTTCATAATAAACTACATCTGTTTCTAATTCCCCATTGCTCTATAGACGGATAATAAATTCGTTATAAACGCATTCAAATGCAGGAACAGTATTGTTTCCCAAAACACACACACACACACACACACAAACACACACACACACACACACACACACACACACACACACACACACACACACACACACACACACACACACACACACACACACACACACACACACCTATAGTAAACTATACGTTACCGCCCATGACAGTCAAATTTTGTTGCACCCAGCTGATTGTTAATTATTGACGTTCATAAGCACAGCTCTACAAACGATATTATGAAAACCAGATATTTTTATTCTGTACCCTGACCAGTAGAAAATTTAACGCTTACAAAAAAAAAAGATACACGCGCCGACTCAGAAAATTTTAACTTCAGTGAAGCCTTGGTACACTCTTGTGGGTGGTGCTGGCATACAGCTACTTCAAGCTATTGAAAACAGAAGCAACGTTTGAGAGTCACCACAACGGCTTTAGTAACCGGCCTTTACAGCACAGCGAAAGCTTGCGATGCGCATCATTCAGCCCAGAAATCTGTCGCGAACCTAGCGGCGGCCGCGAGCAGTTGGGCATGACCTCCGAAATTGAGCGCTGGCAGGTTCCCCCCCCCCCCCTCATATAGGTTCATACAATAATACCTAGAGAGGAAACTGGCGCTACGGTCGTGTACCCTCATGAGAATTACGGGAAAAACAGGCTTCAGATTGTATTGCATTAGCTAGCGAACTGTCTACGGATCTTTTTTTGCAGTTTCGATTTTGTTTTTCAAGCAGCGGGAGTAGTGGGGTGCAGTGGAAAGCACTGAATCAGTGGCTTTGTTGTTCAGAGAGGCTGAAAACCACTAAGTCTCTTGATTTTCTGCAACATTGGAGCTTTAGAAGTTGCATTTTCTGGTTTAGGCGAAGTGGCGTTCACTAATTGCTGCGCATGGATGTTGCGTCCCATGCCAGTGAAGGATATTGCATCGAGTTCATGTTCTTTCATAAGTGCGTCTTGCAAAAATCATTTAAATCAACTGCAAAACGAGGACGAAGGTAGGCAGACACACCGTCGCCCTCCTCTGATTCGTCTTCAGAACAAATCAAGAGGTGCGTTGTGGGCAGATTACTTGGACAGACGCACCTGACATCGCACCTAACGAAACGTTGTGTTTCTTATTTATTACTGTACTGTTATTTCCATAAATATATAAGGTGTACTTGCGAGAAGAAAAAAAAAACAAGCACGCTTGTTTTCAAGTGTTGTAAAAAATAATTGCAGAGCAATGAATACCCTGGTGGTTAAATTTTTTCAGGTTTCATTTATACCTCATGGTTTCCTTCATTTGGTAAACACATTTGCAATAATGTTTACGTACAAAAATGAAGAAATTTTCAGTTAAAAATAACTTAATATCGTTTTGTTTTACACATGGAATACAATCTTTGTGAATCTCAAGAATGCAACTTATGCAAAGCAGATGTCAAGCCTGTACTTTCCATAATTTTCATGGGGGCTGCTGAAGGAGCCCAAATGCCGCTGAAGGAGGCCGCGCAGACACCAGTGCTAAGTTACCCTCTAGGTATCGTTGTGCAAAACTATATACCTCCGACAAAACTCACCGGCGCGTTATCGCAGAGGTCATCAGTTGGATGATGCGCTCGTGGCACTGGTTTAGCCACCTCTATTATTCAACCTCCGTGGAAAACGTACTTAAAAATGCAATGCATTTCAACACTGGTAAAGAGAGGGCCAGCCACTTGCACAAGAGGTCACGGGATCACCAACATATACATTAGTGAATAAATAAAAATTCAAATCTTCGCCTAATCAGAAAAACAGGCTCGTTTGGACCAATATGTCTTTCATTGGTCGGGTCACCTAAATTTGGGTTCTTGGTGGCTGTGTCATTTTTTATAGTTATTGTAACGTCTACACAGTCACTTTGTGACTCCATTTATTAATAGAGAAGGTGAAGGCTTAAAGTGGTGAAAAGAAAAGTTCAACAAGAAATTTCACTGGAGGTAATGTTTCAACAAAATGAATAGTCTTCCTCAAGGCAGCAACTGGCTTCTTTAGCACACTATACGTGTTGCTGTAAGAATACTTGTGTAACGATGGTCCGCCAGCAACAATGCTCTGCCTCCGACAGCTGAGGACGGTGCTCCGCCAGTTAATCTAGGCTGTGGTGTGTTAAACAATACTCATATATATAACGAGAGTTTAGTCGGAAGGTTCCCTTAAAGAGCAGTGACATGAACTCGGCACATGTTACGTCTTTTGCGTCAACTTGTAGTTATCGATCTCTTAGTAACGATTCGATAGTGATAATGCAGCAGAGAGACAAATAATAACTTCAATATTTATTAGTACGGCAATTATAACCGAATTCAAAACAGGTGAAAAACCCGCCAATTTTCCGCAGTTTCAGCGCTGCCAAGCGGTCATTTCCCGTGGTCACGCCCCATCTTAACACGCGGCCACACAAAATGGTGACGCGAGTTGCAGCTGACATTTCGTCTGCTTGACTCGCCGCCCCTGATGCCGTCGTCACCATCATCAGCATCCACAAACGACGATAAGAACATTAAGAAATATGGAATCATGGCGATTGGTGGCGTGTCAAATCGTTTTCGGTTCGATCCTCTTCTGGGAAGTGATTCCGAAGTCGACGCCAGACCGAGCAGCGACGAGGCAGCTGGAGACCCACGTTTGGGCCGTGATGCTGTTTAGTCATAAGAACGCTGCGTGCGTGTTACTTGTTCATGATTAACATAGCTTCAAACAATCACATTTGCGCTCACGAGTCCATGAAAAATACCCCCAAGCAGCACCACGAAAACGCAGGATTCACACGAACGTGCAGCACGAACCAGGCAAAACAAAGCAAGTGAAGCCGTTACAAGGCAGCCAGGCTCGACGTAATCGCTGTTCGCTCATCGCCACTCAGCACCTGAGGCGCATAGTCGCTGAAGACGTCAAAAAACAGTTGGTGTTTCATAGCCATGAACGCGCCGTTGAGCCTTTGGACACCCTTTGCGCTCGAAACAGTATAGACATTTTAGTTGGGCGTACGTAACGAGCCTATGTACGCTACATGCGAAGTGCTCAACGACACCTTTAGTTTACCGTAATGACCGTACCAAGACACGTTTGGTTCAACCATAGACGTATGTTAGACAGCAACAGGTCCTGGTGCTCGCGCACACAGTGCGCTGTAAATGTTTTTTTTGAGGACTTCCCTGATGCGGCAAGCAATTCCTTCCCACTGCTCTAGTTGCCTAAACAGATCGCTGGTTTGTACTTCCGCTAGAAGCGCCACATTGTGACTCAAAGTAAAAATATACTCGATTTAGGCTGGCATTCTCGCTCTCTGCGTTCGACACCATCGCTGCCGTTTTGCTATCTGGTTCCTATTTCAATCGAGATATCGCGAGAGCATCAAGCCGCATATACGCTTCGCGTCGACATGTTTACGCACGACGCGTTTTTTTTTTTCGGGCGTACGCGCACATCTCTGAGATCGATACGCTACGTAATGCACATGCGCAGTTCTCTCTCGTGGCAGCACTGCGTACGTGGGCACGTTACGCACGCCCAACAAAATGTGTCTAATAATTTCTACGTGACAGACGCCATTCAGAGTTCGCTAAAAACTAATGCAGACCAAGCAATCGAAGGAACGCCATATCTCGAGTTAGAAATTTGGTGCCACTGTCCCTCTGATGTTTAGAAAAAAGCTGACGGGATAGTGGTGATGAGAATCCAAGTCAATAAAGCCGACAATCGGGTGGTCGGGCATCAGAGAACGGGGCAGCTAGTAGTCGTGCTGTGGTCTACCCGCCACGGTGGTCTAGTGGTTACGGTACGCGACTGCTGACCCGCAGATCACGGTATCGAATCACGGCCGCGACGGCCGCGTTTTCGACGGTGGCGAAAATGCTTGAGGCCCGTGTACTTCTATTTAAGTGCACGTTAGAGAACCCCAGGTAGTCCGAACTTCCAGAGTCCTCCACTACGGTGTCCCTTATATATCGCGGTTTTTGGATGTTCAACCCCAATAACTACTCTTATTAAAACGTGCTGCGGCCGAAGCGCACGCGTTACGCTCATAAAAGTGACATGGTCAGGTTATGCTGCACCCGTGGCCGCGCTGTATGTTATGTGCACCCAAGCGACACGGGCAGACGGCGCGTCCCCATAGGGTTACCCACTGGCCGCCTATAATTTCTGTTCATGCGACGGCTTCCTTCAGTAATCAGAGCTACACATAAAGAATCGTTCTTTACGTTCATAATAAACTACATCTGTTTCTAATTCCCCATTGCTAAATAAATTAGCAATGGGGAATTAGAAACAGATGTAGTTTATTATGAACACACACACACACACACACACACACACACACGCACGCACGCACGCACACGCACACACTGCTGACTGTGCTCTGATAGCCAACGTTTCACATTAACCTTAAAAAACTCTGCAAAATAAGGATGACGCATGCGCACCTATCGGAGCACCTCGAGCATGCGCCCATCTTAAACAATAGCACGACAAAAACAGAGACGGGAAAAAAAAGACAAACTAGTTTGTCCTTTTTCCCGCCTCTGTTTTCGTCACGCTATTATTCGTTTACGATAGACGTGCACCAACTCGCCAAATTGTTTCTTCTGATGCGAGCATGCGTGCTCGCTCATGTGATATGGGCATATAAGGACCATTCAGCGCAGTTCACGAGTAATGTTAGCCGAAATTCTGGTTTACGATGGTTCACACGGCTTCCTAAAGACTTATAAGCTGCAAAAAAAAGTGATGAGTGACGACTGCACACATGGGCCTGCATCGGTGAATCTCAGTATCACCCGATTCGGCAGAAAGAGCCTATCAGGAGCACCGCAGTGCTGCATCGTACGAAAGGCCAGTTTTTTAAAGGTAAACGTTTGGCAGATGTCTGCCTGGTTAGAATTGAAGTGAGACAATTGAAAAACTCCAACCGAAACTGTATTAAAAAACCCGGCGTTTCGAAGCCAGACCGGATTCTTTCTCAGGGATAAGAAAAGCCCGAGATCTGCGGTGCTTCTATAGGCTTGCTCGCCTTGCGTGAGAGATTCGCCGCGACTCGTCGTAAACCCTGGCAGTAGAGGGAGGACATGTCCTAGTGGAGCGCTTGATGTTCCGCGCTGTGCGCTGAAAGTGCCAGGATTCGAGGAGAAGTCGCCGACGGGTGTTCCTTTTTTCAGAATCGCTGCGTCGTACGGGTGAACTTCCATGAAAGGATACAACAGCATATAAGACCGACCTCCGTACACCGAACAGCCAACGGAGCACAGTATAGCAGAACACCGTGAGCGGTTGGACCTCCCCATCCATTCAGACGACGCAGTGATTCTGGAAAAAGAAAGGGACACTCGCCGGCGAGTCCTCCTCGAATCCTGGTACATTCAGCAGACAGCGGGGAGCATCTACCGCTTCACCGGGACATTGTGCTCCCTTTACTCCCAGGGTTTGCGACGGGTCGCGGCGTACCTCTCACGCTAGGCGACCAAGCGTATATAAGCGTCGCACATCTCTGGCTTCTTCCTTCTAGAGGAAGAAGCTGGTGTGGCTTCGAAACGTAGGTTTCCTGAATACAGTTTTTGCTGGGAGTTTTTTAATCGTTTCAGTTTTTTTCAATTTTTTCGCTTAACTATTGTTCTTTTGATGCAGTTATGTTGTGAAGTTCAACATTTCGTTTTGGTATCCTGCACAGGATAAAAAAAAAGACTAGTGATATGCGCACAGAAATGCTTCTCTTAATAGAGAAAGGAATTGGATGACATATCTGCAGAAGCTTTCTGAAATAGTAGAAGTCATGTAATATTTTTATTTTATTTGTTCCTGAAATGTCTAGATGCTGTCCATCACACTGGAGCATTCATTAAGGTGCTCGGCTGCTGACCTGAAGGTCGCGGGTTCAATTCCTGCCACGGCAGTCGCACTTCGACGGAGGCGATATAGTAGAAGCCCGAGCACTGCGCGATGTCAATGCTAATGTCAACACTAATGATGGTCGAGATTACAGAGCCCCCACTATGGCTTCTTCCATAATCATAATTTTGGGACGTATAATCTCAAATAATAATAATAATAATAATAATAATAATAATAATAATAATAATAATAATAATAATAATAATAATAATAATATAATAATAATAATAATAATAATAATAATAATAATAATAATAATGGTTTTCAAAGAAATGTGGGGGTGCACCAAAGCCATAAAATATTTATATTTCACATGACTGATGCTCTCTCGGTTACAGTGCCTTTCGTCTCCGCGTCACACGTAGCCTCACTTATCCCACAGGTTGTCCAACGAGTTAACACGATCCTGTTACGGTAGTGACAACAACTGCAAGAGTGGTGTTTACTCCTGTATTGCTCGAAAGGAAGGAAAATGGGAGGAAAAGAATGGCAGGGAGGTTAACCAGCCTATAGGCAGCCGGTTTGCTACCCTGCGCATGGGAGGGGAAGGGGGAGATGAAAGATAGAGAGGAGAGAGGGAAGAGAGATAAACACAGCACATTAGGCAGCACACGCGCATGCATTGCTCGAAAGGTATACAGTTGCGTGTTAGCGCTTCTTACGCTTTCACAGAATCTGCACGTTTTCCAGCTCCCTTCAGATAAGTACCGTTCCAAACTTTTGTTCTGATTTTGACTTTTTTTGTTCATTCGTTGCATCGTTGATTGACTTACACTACTTCGAGGACTCCAGAAATGGGTTTTTACCAGAGGGTGTGGCTATTGCAATAGGATCAAGTACAAGTGCACAGATGCTCCACCCCTCCTTTGAAGATAATGGTATTTGAGTTCATCAAAATATAGACGTATTATGACTATACAGTTATCAAAAGGGGACCGTAAAAGAATATTTAAGAAGTCCTGGATGTAACCGGCTGTCAACCCCGCCAACACGCTGGCGAGAACAACATTGTTCCCAGTGGTTAATATTATTCGTCGGAATGGAACAATATTGTTCGTCGGAATGCAGACACTCGCACAGGCAGCTGCTTGTGACGCCACGACTGGCGAGTGCGCCAGTGTTGCACGACTTTCATTCATCTGACGCGCTCATAAAAATATTTATATAAATTTAATTGATCAAATGCGCTCGAATATCGTAAGGTTATTTATTTATTTGTTTATTTATGATTGATTGATTGATATTTGGGGCTTAACGTCCCAAAACCACCATACGATTATGAGAGACACCGTAGTAGAGGGCTCCAGAAAATTTTGATCACCTAGAGTTCTTTAACGTGCACCCAGCTTAATTATGAATGCACGCTGAATAAAACATGTAACTCAGGTTATGATTAAAATTTGGGTGTTGTGGCCGCTTAAAAAAAGCAAGACAAAGTTTCCAGGATGCGCAGTTATATTTCTGCCCATGCTACATTTTGCGGCAATGTGCGATACGTTTGCCACATGGTGCAAGCAGTCGTGTGTATCAGGATGACATCAGGCGTACCAAAACGTACACGAGGGAAGAGAACCGGACAACATGAACAATGAATATCATCCGAAAAGGCACACTGTCACGGTAAAGCAAAGAAGTAGTCTCACACTTATCTGTGCACGCTCAGATGTGGTAGCACGGTGCAACCTGTAGATAAGGCACGAGCCCACGTCCGCATTATAGAGATAATTGTTTAGGCCTTAATTTCTTCTTTGTCAATGTCTGAAATAAGAGCGCACTACGTAGACGCGGACAGTATGGACAGGGACAAACGTTTGTCCGCGTTTACGTAGTGCGCTCTTATTTGAAACAATCATGTATCACCAACTCGCCCAAGCAACCATATTGACAAGTTACATTTCTAACCTGAAGGCTGTCCCACCGCGGTGGTCTAGTGGCTTAGGTACTCGGCTGCTGACCCGCAGGTCGCGGGATCAAATCCCGGCTGCGGCGACTGCATTTCCTATGGAGGCGGAAATGTTGTAGGCCCGTGTGCTCAGATTTGGGTGCACGTTAAAGAACCCCAGGTGGTCAAAATTTCTGGAGCCCTCCACTACGGCGTCTCTCATAATCGTATGGTGGTTTTGGGACGTTAAACCCCACATATCAATCAATCAATCATCACCCTGAAGGCTAGCTCATCCACGAGCTTAAACATTTACTAATTTATTTATTTTTTAAAATGCGAAGCAATTTTTAGCGAACTTCAGAGACTTTGAGCGTATCTATCTATCTATCTATCTATCTATCTATCTATCTATCTATCTATCTATCTATCTATCTATCTATCTATCTATCTATCTATCTATCTATCTATCTATCTATCTATCTATCTATCTATCTATCTGTCTGTCTGTCTGTCTGTCTGTCTGTCTGTCTGTCTGTCTGTCTGTCTGTCTGTCTGTCTGTCTATCTATCTATCTATCTATCTATCTATCTATCTATCTATCTATCTATCTATCTATCTATCTATCTATCTATCTATCTATCTATCTATCTATCTATCTATCTATCTATCTATCTATCTATCTATCTATCTATCTATCTATCTGTGTGTGTGTCTGTGTGTGTGTTTCTGTGTGTGTATCTGTGTGTCTACGAATTTTAGCTCTCCAGGCCATTTCTATAATGGTATTGATACCAAAATTGGTATTGCATAAGATGACTGTATTACGAGCATAAGTGACTAGTCGTAACATGAAAATCAAGACATGTATGTCATGATTTACATTTCATGATCTTGGTGCAGTTGCGGTGGTTTCTTTCACATGAGATGTTGCAAAACTTGTATGTTATGACATGACTGCATGGCGAACAGAAGCGACATATTCTAACATGAAAATCATGACATGCATGTCATGTAACAAAATGACATGCCACGCTCATGATGCACTCGTGGCCGTTTCGCTAGCTTCACATATACCAAATTTGTTATTACGGCACGTGAATAGATGACGAAGGTATGTGACTGGTGCAAATTTGATAATAATGAGACGCGTGTCATGTGCTAACATGACTACATGCCACGTTCATGATGCACTCGTGGCCGTTTCGCTAGCTTCACATATACTAAACTTGTTAATAAGTGACGCGAACGAACGACGAAGGTAAATGACACGACTAAACATGATAATCACGACATGCGTGTCATGCAACAACATGACTACATGCCACACTCATGATGCGTTCGCGGTCGTTTCGATAACTTCACTTATAGAAAATTTGGTATTACGGGATGTGAATGGATGACGAAGGTATGTGACTGGTGAAAACTTAATGAGCATGAGATGCGCGTGATGCAACAACATGACTACATGCAACGCTCATAACTTGCTCACGACCGTTTCGCTAGTTCCACATATACCAAACTTGCTGTTACGTGACGTGAATAGACGACAAAGTTATCTGAAACGTTCAAACATGATAATCATGATATGCGTGTCATATAAAACATGACTGCATGTTACCTTCATAGCAAGCTCACGGCCGTTTCGCTAGCTCCACATGTACAAAATTTAGTATCACGCGGCGGTGAATAGACGACGAAGGTAAATGAGACGTCCAAACATGATTATCATGACATAGAAGTCTTGTACGGCATAATTTACGTCCACCTAGTAACCTTGTGCTTATTATAAGGTGACATATCAACCTTCATTCGTGCTTCGCATATCATCAATTCCCGCTGTACGTGGGATTGGGCAGTATTTATTTATTTATTTACAAGAAATTTCTTACAGGTCTGTTGGGCACTGTGTAAGGGGGACTCTAAAATAACATCGAGGGGCAAAAAAATGTAAACATACATAAGCAAAGTAAAAGAAAAAAATACTTGCATGGTAGGTAGAGTAGTAACAAGTAATTGAAGTATTGAAGAGGTGGTGGGTAGAACTCCATCCCCCGCTTCTGGTATGCTCCCCGTCGTTATACATAAATAGAACGTCATTGGTACTGAAGTGGGCTTCTTCTTACAAAACTGTATATTGTGGAGAAGCCAGTTTTAACGGCATGGCTAACCAGTCCTTTTCGTATGTACAAGAGCTGCCGCAGTTCAAGTTTTGTATACCACATTGGTATGGCATGGGCTCTCACAACTCACAAACGTTATTTCTTTCACACACACACACACACACACACACACACACACACACACACACACACACACACACACACACACACACACACACACACACACACACACACACGCGCGCGCGCGCACACGCACACACACACACACACACACACACACACACACATACATACACATAGACATACACATACACACACACACACGAGAGAGAGAGAGAGATAGAGAGAGACAGACGCAACTCAGAACAGCAATTCACTCACCTTGGCAGCTTAGCATTAGAGTGCACAAAATAAGGCGCTATAGCGGGAGCCATGGCTACAGCACTGGCGATTTGAGACGTTCAAAACCAGAGTAAGTTAGCTCACATCGCTGGTGCTTGAAATGTGGTCAGGGAGACTAATATGGGAAAAAGCTTTTTTTGAAGCCACACTGCGCCTTGTGACAACGACCCCGTTTTTTTGCTTCACCGCATAACATTTGTGCATTGCGGCAGACATAATTTACGTTACCTCCATGATATGGCTGCAAATATTTTGTTGCAGTTTTCTACAATACAACCTATGCATAGCAAGCTTTTCCAGGCGTGTATACTTGAAAAGGGAACCAAGCCTAAACTGATTGAACAAGGTTGCAGGCCACGTAACTAAACGACAAGCTGTTGAAATTAAACTGGCATGGCGCTTCAGTTAGACTGTTCTTTGCCACGCAGAAAACTGTTTTATGCTGCAAATTTGTGTTAATTTATGATTTACACTTTCTCTCGCCAGAAGAGGTCCTAAGTTCACTTAAAGCTGTCCACAATGGGTTTCCCATGCATACGTAGTGGATAATTACTCGCTTGCGCACTTACAGGTACCTATGACGCCTGCCGACTTCTCGTTCGAAAACTTCCACCGGTTGGCCCCGCCGTGGTGGTCTAGTGGCTAAGATACTGGCATAGCGAACCAATGCTCCACCTCATCCTAAACTCAGAGGCTACATTCCCCGTACTTTCGTACTTTCTTCTAATTTTAAAGCTAGGCATTTTTTCATGATGGTAGCTTTAAAATCGTCTGTGTTTGTTCTATTTGTAGGCCGGCTTGTTCTCAGTGGGTAATCTTGTTGTTAATATATCCAGGTTAAGGGCTATGCAGGGCCTCGCTAGTTATTGATCACTGCATTTTACTTCGCCTATAACCTTTATATTCTGGACTTTGACTACATCTGTACATAACACAAACTCTAATTAACTTTGTTCCTACGTTCGCGCTTTTGCATGTCAACTTCCCTTTCTTATCTTTCTTGAAGGAATGGTAAATGTGTGAAGTTGATTTCGTTCACCTAATTCCACTAACTTTTGAAGTTATCTATTTTGGTATCTGCGTACAAGGCTAGATTATGATATACGTGGCGTGCGTGCCATAGTTTTCCTGTTATAACCAGAATTGCCAGTTTTGTCTACTTTGCGCCAATTCGGCTACTTTTTGCGGTATTTTTTTAGGCCGGTGGTTTTTTTGGCTGCTTTATTGTTCTTCCATTTGAAGGAAATCATGAATATTTGTTTACATAGCAGTAGGTGAAGTTTGAGCATGCGGGGTGAAAACATGGCTGTTACGGCGTTTCTCGAGCTCCTATAATTGAATGGGGCAGTTGCATTGTATACAAAGAAATGACTTCAGAAGCATAGCTTGAACTTGGGAGAAATGTTGCGTGGGGCTTTGTTTTCCAGATCATTTTCAGTCTTCAGAGTTGATCATCACGCAAGAAGTGATTGCGATAATGATTACGATTCATGCTTCAATGACATTATTCTTCCAACTGTGATCTTCAGCACAGTGTTGCCACACTCATTTTCGATGCCGCAATCAGCCTGTCACTTCTACGCCTATTCAGAAAAATCGCGTATGACGAGTGAATAGAGTGTCATTAGTTTCAGAATGCGGTTGCATTTCAACGGTGCACACACTATATTTGTTGCATTACGTGCGTAGCCAAGAGATCAGCATATGACGTATGCGCAGCGCGAATCTTAGGACTACATGCCTACGTGAACGCCTTTGACTTTTTTCTTCTTTGCATGCCATATTACAAAACCCTCAGTTATTGCAACAGTGCAAGAGAATTCTTTATCCTGCAGAAAAACACAGCTAAAGTGAAACATTTTTGCTTAGATGCCAGCTATTCTATTATTGAAAGGTGAATGGTCTAGGTATTTAGTTTTTCCACAAAAGTTTTTTTATTCAGGCATTTGAATAAGAATGTCACCATTGTTTTTTCACACGCGTGGCTAATTTTGGATACTTGAACTGCCCTTGGTTGAATTTCGCTACTTTAGCTGTTTACCTTTACCCATTCTTTAGCCATTTAATATTATTCTGTCTATGAAGCCCTGGTTATGACCTCTGATTTATGTTCCTCGTGAGATTGTCATGATATGCAAACATCGTACTCATCAAATTAAGGGAACCATCAGATAGACAATTATATATATATATATATATATATATATATATATATATATATATATATATATATATATATATATATATATATATATATATGTGTGTGTGTGTGTGTGTGTGTGTGTGTGTTTGTGTGTGTGTGTACGAGGAAACGCCACATATAAATTATTTGTTGGAAAGCAAGGCTTGTGATAAACCGCTATAGCGGGTTATACAATACATATATATTTCCCAGAACGTAGCTAATACACCTCCACACGATTAGGGCAATATTGCTGTGCAGTCTTGTTTTGTCCGAAAGCGTATCACAATTTTCGTAATACCGTACAAAGCAGCATGCCCCAACAGCAGGGTTAGAGATATTGCTTGTAACGCTTCGTATGAAGACGACTAACTATAGATACGTCGTCAGCGCTCACAATTCGTGAAAGACGTACGAGTGACATCGTTTTTTATGTGCTGGCGTAAAGCATTCGTTAGCAAAATATTCAGTAATGCGTCATCTTGTACTACTTTTTCTTCGAGAAACAACCAAAGTGAATAAGTATACATGGCTCTTCACGTAATATACTAAAAATATTTTTAAAAATTCGTCACATTCCACGTACCTTGGGAATCAATGTTATGCGAAACATTGCTACGAAAGATGACTGTGCAGTAATTTTTTTATTGTGTGAAACGTTAGAAAGTAGCACTAAAGATATGTACAAATGCACGTACAGACACACATTAAGCAATCGCATATGTTTTGTATAGCTAGTTGTTTACAGTTGCGTAACGATGGCAGCAACAGCATGGATATTTGGAACACCATAAGCGGTAAGCTAATATGAAGCGCTGGTGGTCGCAAGAATAATATAGCCCTATATAGAGATCGCTACATATATCAACTTTGGTGGATAGCGATTAACTACAATTGACTTTAATACACTGTGACCGCTGCATCATATGAGTACATATGTAATGTTATATACTTATAAAGATTATACTTATAAAGTTTGCTCTGGAACCATCATACTCTGTTCGCCAACACTACACCGGCATAGCTTCCTTTTAGAAAACAGTTTCGAGACCTGGCATAATTATGTGGCAGAATTGTTGATTGCCTTACATAATGAGGGGGTTTGATTCCTGCTGGGACTCTGACACTTTCGTTCGCACTCGTCGAATCAATTCTGCCATTGTCAGCTTTTTCTTCAAGGGGCCCTGAAACACTTTTTTGTGTAATCACGGAATTAATTCACTGGAAAAGCGTATTGCCTCACAAACTCAAGCCTTCCAAAATTTTAAGAATCCGTACAGTACGAGCGATGTTACAAAGATTTGTCACACGCTGCAATCGCATTCTCTCTTCTCTCGTCCCTACAAAAGCGCTGAAAGCTAAAGAAGGAGAGATGGGAGGGGCAAACAAAAAGCTTCACGCTCGCCTCGTGACCTTGAGCACTATTTTTTTTTTCATCGAATGCGCGGCTTTCTCAGTGCGATCGCGTGCGCACGCATGGACAAGTGACAGCCTCTCACGGCGATTTCTGTAACAACCGAGCACGCCATGTTCAAATCAGCCAATGGCTGATAGATGGGTCATCTACGTTTCACTTTTGGACATATTCCGCGATTTGTCGAGGGAAAAGAAAGCAATTTCTAGTTGACTTTCATAATTTATTGGGAATTCCAGGCCATGTGCTGCGCTATAACCTTTGGCTCATGTGTTGTCGGAAGCCTCTACTAACGATCGGCAGCGTTTACTGATTATGCTAAAAATCACAGCATATCAACGGAGTGAATGATAATGAGTGGGGTGAAGCGTACGTCAGCCCGTCCGTGCTTCCGTCCTTCCGAGCGACTATCTGTGCGTCTAACCATGCGTCCGTCCGTGAGACCGTCCATCCATCTGTCTGTCTGTCTGTCTGTCTGTCTGTCTGTCTGTCTGTCTGTCTGTCTGTCTGTCTGTCTGTCTGTCTGTCTGTCTGTCTGTCTGTTCGTGTGTCCATCCGTCCGTACGCCCGTGCATCTACTGATCCGTCCGTCCGTCTGCTAGTCCGTCTGTCCGTCCATCCGTGCGTCCATGTGAACACTCCAAGTACGGCCATCTCCTATCTCGCATCACCTGTGGCAGCTATACCCACTCCAGAGCGGGTATGTGCCACCGGTGGCTACGTACTGCTACATACATACATGGGATGGACAGACCCACGCCTCAAGAAGCTTCGCCCCTAAACGTGTTGCCGGGACCCTTTAAAACTCTCATGTTTAAAATGACAATGTCGGTTCTCGCTATTCCTGGGCAGATATAAATGACCTGTGGCACATAGCCACCTTTGGTATGCGGGTATGTGCCGCAGGTGTCTGGTGTAGATGATCTGACGATGTACGCGACGGGGTTGTGTCATTATTCCTGCCATGACCATCGAATCATAATCGTCAAGCCAACTTACTCTCTCATACTAATTTTGGTTCACGCCAAGTAAAGTGGGTGATGACGAGAGCACCTTTAATATATATATATATATATATATATATATATATATATAAATGAGATCTAACAGACAGTAATGCCAAGGAATGTACAGGAAAAGTTATTAGAACCAATGGAATGTAAATAAGAAGAAAGAAAAGTGGGTGAAAAAATAACCAGCCGTGAGCAGGAATCGAACCTACGACCTCGTTATTCGAAGGTCGTAGGCTCGATTCCTGCTCACGGCTGGTTATTTTTTCACCCACTTTTCTTTCTTCTTATTTACATTCCATTGGTTCTAATAACTTTTCCTGTACATTCCTTGGCATTACTGTCTGTTAGATCTCATTAATATTGTGTCAAAACATGGAAAAACGAGCCCTTAGGTATACACTTCTTTCCCTTATATATATATATATATATATAAATATATATATATATATATATATATATATATATATATATATATATATATATATATATATATATATATATATATATATTGTAAAGAAGCTTCCGAACACTGAAATTGGTGGAACTCTCAGGTGCCTTCTAGTGGGTCTACCCAAAAGGGATGCCGCTCGCGCTGAGAGCCCGTGCTTGGCCGTGACTGTCGCCATTGTGCTTTGTGCTTGCTCACTGTGGACCGGCTAATAAACGCCTTAACATTTTGGTGGAGAGTGCTGTGCCCTTCAAACATCATCGATTCACATTCGATGCCCTTGGAGCTTAGATCCCGTACCGTGCCTTCAACCATGCAACAAGACGCCGCCCAGCAAACGCTTCCTCCTGCGCCGACGCCATGTTCCGGTGTCCCCCGCATCCGCGACCCACCTGTCTTCACCGGCGCGGATGGCACCGACGTCGAGGACTGGCTCGCCATGTACGAACGCGTCAGCGTCCCCAATCATTGGGACGAGGCAGGTAAACTCGGCAACCTGGTTTTCTACCTCGCGGGTGTGGCCGGCATGTGGTATAACAACCACGCGTCTGATTTCGCAACCTGGTCCGATTTTAAGACCGCTATCACCAACGTTTTTGGCCGCCCTGCCGTTCGTAAGCTGCAAGCCGAGCAGCGCTTACGCGAACGCGCTCAGCAGGCTGGTGAATCATTCACCAGTTACATTGAGGACGTCCTGGACCTATGCAAGAAATCCAACGACAGCATGTCCGAATCAGACAAGATCCGGAACGTCATGAAGGGCATTGCCGATGATGCCTTCACGATGCTGCTTGCCAAAAACCCAGGCACAGTAGCTGAGGTCATCACGCTGTGCCAGAGCTACGAGGAGCTCCGCCGGCAGCGTTCGATGACCCGTCGCTCCACACCACGAGATGCAGGGCTTGCAGGCTTGGAGGCGAGCTGTGACCAGGTGGCACTGCTGGCAGACCTCAAGTCCTTCATACGTGAGGAAATCGCACGGCAGTTCTCTCTCCTGCCCTTTGCCCACCCACCGGCTGCTTAACAATCGGCCACTACCATTCCCCCCCCCCCATCCGCCGAGCGATTGAGCAGAAAATAGCGGAGGTCATGCCTGCGTACCACCCACAACAGATTCCGGCTCCTGTACCCCCCAGTTACGCCCAAGTGTTCGCCAGGCCGCCTCCAGTCGTTCAAGCGCCCGCCCCAATGACTTACGCCGAAGCTGCCGCACGACCTCCATCCTTTGCAGCGGGTATGCCGGCTACGTATGTTGACGTGACCTCTCAGACTCAGCTCCAGCACCCCCTGCAGCCTTTCCAGCCACCGTTCCGTCCATCGGCTCTTGCGTCATGGACAAGACCTACCCCGGCGAACCGATGGCGCACATCCGACAACCGGCCCATTTGCTTTGCCTGCGGTTACGCCGGCCACGTAGCACGTTATTGCACTCGCGTACAGACGCCCCATATCTCGTCGCCTGTTGCTGGCCAGATCAGGCGTACCTATCACGAGGAAACGCCGTCTATGCCACCGCCAACTCGCTTAGCTTCATCTTCTCGTAGGTCACCGTCTCCACGACGTCGTTCCCCGTCCCCCATGCGGCCAAGTTCAGCTGCTCACGAGCGGGAAAACTAGCCGTCGCAGTCCCCGAGGCAAGGACTGCGATGCTATCGCATTGTGAAAGCCCTCAGAGCCGCCCATCTAATGTCATTGACGTGCTTGTGGACGGTGTTCACGCATCTGCTCTTATTGACACAGGAGCTGCAGTATCCGTTATGGACGAAAAATTTTGCCGCTTGCTTCGTAAAGTGACGACGCCAATTTCTGGATTGTCCCTTCGTACCGCCGGTTTGCAGCGTATCCATCCTACAGCAGAGTGCACAGCTCGCGTTGTCGTTCAGGACGTTCTGTATGTCGCCCAATTCATCATCATTCCCGCATGCTTTCATGACGTCATCCTGGGGTGGGATTTCCTCTCCCGCAACGACGCCGTCATCCATTGGGCCGCCGCCGAAATTGAACTCTCCCCCTTCTCGCATTTGACGCCGGAAGACAGTTCTTCGAAAGTGAGCAAGATTCTCGTGAAAGACGATACCATAGTGCCTCCAAGCTCCACGATGGGTGTATCTGTCTACTGCGCTGGACTCTCCGACACAATTGCACTCGTTTCGCCATCCGACCGTGCTTGCCGAAGGAAAGGGTTGCTAGTACCTTTCGCGACCGTGCAAATCACCCAGGGCAACGCCTCTCTTTTCGTGACCAACCCATCCCCGTACACTGTTACCTTGGTTCGAGGGGAATGTCTCGGCAGAGTGGAACCAGTGGATAACGCACAAGTCCTGGACGTACCTGATGACTCGCGTTGTCCCAATTTGCGTACCATCAGTGCTGTTTCCACTTCTGATTCATCATCTCCTGATGTATTTGGCCCTTACATTGATGACAACCTCACATCGGTACAGCGTTCCCAGCTTCTGAACCTGTTGCGAGAATATCGTTCTTCTTTCGATGTCGGGCGAAGTTCTCTCGGTCGTGCGTCCGCTGTTACGCATCGTATCGACACTGGTGCCCATCCACCATTACGGCAACGTCCCTACCGCGTGTCGCCTGCTGAACGTCGGGAAATTAACGAGCAGGTTGATGATATGCTCAGACGCGACGTTATTCGGCCCTCGGACAGTCCATGGGCGTCTCCTGTTGTTCTTGTTGCGAAGAAAGATGGTTCTGCGCGGTTCTGTGTGGACTACAGACGGCTCAATAAGATCACTCGCAAGGATGTTTACCCACTGCCGCGCATCGATGACGCAATTGACAGCCTTCACGGAGCCGAATTTGTTTCTTCTCTCGATCTGCGCTCGGGGTACTGGCAAGTACCCATGGCTGATGACGCTCGACCGAAGACTGCGTTCATCACACCCGACGGCTTGTACGAATTCAACGTCATGCCGTTTGGTCTATGTAATGCACCTGCGACCTTTGAGCGCATGATGGACACCGTTCTCCGCAACTTGAAATGGCACACGTGCTTGTGTTACCTCGATGACGTTGTTGTGTTCGCTCCAGATTTCTCCACGCACCTCCAACGTCTGAAAGAAGTTTTTGCACGTGTCAGCAATGCCGGCTTGCAACTAAATCTGAAGAAGTGCCGCTTTGCAGCACGGCAACTCACCATCCTTGGGTACGTCGTGTCCAAGGATGGCATTCTTCCTGACCCAGCCAAGCTTCGGGCCGTGGCCGAATTCCCCAAACCTGCGTCCGTCAAAGAACTGCGTAGTTTCTTGGGCCTGTGCTCATACTTCCGACGCTTCATACGAAACTTTGCCACGATCATATCACCGCTGACGAAGCTCCTTGGAAGTAACGGGTCCCTCAATTCGTGGTCGTCTGAGTGCGACGACGCGTTCGCGAAACTCCGCCATGTGTTGACGTCTCCTCCCATTCTACGCCACTACGACCCTACGGCCCCGACGGAGGTGCACACAGACGCCAGCGGTGTAGGCCTCGGCGCTGTCCTGGCGCAGCGCAAACCCGGATTCCCTGAATATGTCGTAGCATATGCAAGCCGTACGCTCACGAGAGCTGAGACAAACTACACCGTCACGGAGAAAGAGTGCCTGGCGATCGTCTGGGCTCTTACAAAGTTTCGACCGTATTTGTATGGTCGCCCATTCGATGTCGTCACCGACCATCATGCACTATGCTGGCTTTCATCATTGAAGGATCCCTCAGGCCGTCTCGCCCGTTGGGCTCTTCGTTTACAAGACTACGACATCCGCGTGCTGTACCGCAACGGACGCCAGCATGCTGACGCCGACGCCCTCTCGCGCTCCCCTCTGCCTGAAGGTGATGTGCTCTGCTCAGTATCCTCGGCTGCTGTTTCTGCCATTGACGTTGACATAATCGCTACCGAACAGCGAAAGGATAATTGGATCGGCCCGCTGATCGACTTGCTCTCTGATCCATCCGCAACGCCATCCACGCGTGCCTTGCGTCGTCGAGCTCGCCATTTCACCATCCGTGACGGCCTTCTACACCGACGCAATTACGACACCGATGGCCGACAGTGGTTACTCGTGATACCCCGCAGTCTGCGGTCAGAGATATGTGAATCCTTTCATTCTGATCCGCAATGCGCGCACTCTGGGGTATTCAAAACCTACCATCGCATTCGGCAACGCTACTTCTGGCGCGGGATGTACCGCTACGTGCAGCAGTTCATTCGCTCCTGCCTCGCTTGCCAACGCCGCAAACCGTCAGCACACACGTCGCCAGCCAGTCTGCAACCGTTACCTTGCCCTGAGCGTCCGTTTGGGCGCATAGGTATCGATTTGTATGGACCACTTCCTCTGACGTCGGCTGGTAACCGCTGGGCCATCGTCGCCGTAGATCATTTAACGCGATACGCCGAAACCGCCGCTATCCCTGCGGCTACTGCGCGTGATGTCGCATCCTTCCTACTGCATCGATTCATACTGCGGCAGGGTCCACCTCAGGAGCTTCTCAGCGATCGAGGCCGTGTCTTCTTGTCAGAAGTCGTCGAAGCCATTCTCACAGAGTGCCATTCTGTCCACCGCAAAACTACTGCTTACCACCCGCAGACGAATGGTCTCACCGAACGCTTTAACCGCACCCTCGGTGACATGCTTTCGATGTACGTCGCCGCCAACCACACGAATTGGGATACTATACTGCCCTTCGTCACATACGCCTACAACACCGCCCCTCAGAGCACAACCGGGTTTTCACCTTTCTTCTTGTTGTACGGAAGGCATCCCTCACACACTATCGACACAATACTCCCGTACACGCCGGATGCATCTGAATGTGCACCTATTTCTGAGACAGCCAGGCTTGCTGAAGAGTGTCGAGAGCTTTCCAAGACATTTACGACGCATGAGCAAGAGCGGCAGAAGAGTATTCGTGATGGCTCCGCCACTTCTGAGCCCACGTTCCTTCCTGGCTCTCTTGTATGGCTCTCAATCCCGACCTCTGTAGCTGGCCTTTCTTCCAAACTACTCCCGAAATACGAAGGCCCCTACCGTGTCATCGAGCGCACATCTCCGGTCAACTATCTGATCGAACCAATTGAACAAACTTCGGACATGCGCCGTCGCGGGTGCGACATAGTCAACGTGGAGTGCCTGAAGGCTTACTATGACCCGCTCATAGTGACAAGCTGTTAGGTCGCCAGGCGGCTCCCTCTTCGACCCCGGGGTAATTGTAAAGAAGCTTCCGAACACTGAAATTGGTGGAACTCTCAGGTGCCTTCTAGTGGGTCTACCCAAAAGGGATGCCGCTCGCGCTGAGAGCCCGTGCTTGGCCGTGACTGTCGCCATTGTGCTTTGTGCTTGCTCACTGTGGACCGGCTAATAAACGCCTTAACAATATATATATATATATATATATATATATATATATATATATATATATATATATATATATATATATATATATATATATATATATATATATATATATATATATATATATATATATATATATATATATAGGTATGGGATATGGCACAACGGGAGCATTGTCAACAAGGATAAATATATTTACTTCCTAACAGTTTCGGGAGGGGTCCTCCCTTCATCAGGGGAGGAGTTATACTGACATGAACTTCCAAACTTCGTTGCTGCCGCGTCCCTCTCGCCTTGAAAGATGTTTGCGAGAGTGAGAGGGAACTAAAAAAAGGAAAGAAAAAACAAAAAGGGGAAGAAAAAAGACGAAAAAGAAAAAAAAAGAAAGAGGAAGAACCACTGTCAACACTGAGAACGAAAGCAACTGTCCGTGTACGTCCACATACGGTTCTTATCACGTGCTGTTCAGTTCTCGACGTGTGTCGGGCCACCCAAGATTGTCGCCGCGGTGGCGGCAGGGTCCGTGACGGCGTGCGTAAAGAAAGGGTTTCCCTTTAATGGCGTCGGTCGGCGTGCGGCGGGCGTAAAGAAAGGTTTTCCCTTTAATGGGTCGGTCGGCTCTTTTACCTTTAATCTTGGTCCGTTTCTCTTCAATGGTAATCAAGTGGTAGGCGAACGTAAACACTTTGTATGTGCATGTGGAAAAAAAAGGAAGAGGGAAAAAGAAGAAAAACAAAAACAAGAAAGGACAGTGTACACGTACGAGTCAGAAAAAAGCATGGTCTCCAGCTATCGATCTTTGTCACCAATTTCCTCCTGGCTTATTTCTCGGAGGCAGTTGAGTTTTCCGGGGTCCTCGTTGATGCCGGCTACTAATGTTCGAAATTTGAAAATAAAATATGCCTCACGCTGTTCGCGCTTGCGTCTGTTTGAGAAACCAGACTGCAAAAGAGTTACGCTGATATTTTCAAAACTGTGGTTTGGCAGGCGCAGATGTCTAGATAAAGGTAACTTCGGCAGTGAAGTGGCGTGGTACCGGTGATTATTGAACCGCAGCCGAAATGGCGTGTCTGTTTGGCCGATATATTCTTGTCCGCAGATGTTGCAATGTAGCATGTATATTACGTTACTGGAGTTACAATTAAGGGTTTCAGTTTTGCAGAATTTGAAATCAGAGAAGTTCGCTTTGGATTCACGTGTTGTGACCATCTGTGGGCATACTTTGCATCGAGCTTTTCCGCAGGGATGGCACCCTGATTGAATTTTGGGGGTGTTTGTTTTGCTCTGACAAGAATGTCCTTCAGATTGTCATCCCTGCGGTACACCACGTGAGGGGGCTTCGCGAAAACAGAAGTTAGTCGTTTGCTTTGCCTGATTATGTTGAAATGGCGGGAAAGTATGTTGTTGATTCGTGACGCTGATGAGGAGTAAGTTAGTACAAGGTTCGTTTGGGAAGTCGTTTTAGATACTCTGTTAGGTCGCCTAATTATATCATTCCTGTTCACGTTGCGAGCACGTAGTATGGCATCGTCAATAATGTCTTCCGGATAATTTTGATTCAATAAGGAATGCTTTAGGTGTTCCGCGTGTCTGTCAAATTCCCGCATATCGGTGCATATTCTTCGGTACCAGTAGGCCTGAGAATATGGAATACCCGTTTTGCAATGCTTTGGGTGGCTGCTGTTGAAATGTAGGTACATTTGACGGTCTGTAGGCTTTTTGTAAAGGTTTGTTGACAAGCGGTCATTTTTGACCGTGACAGTGACGTCCAAAAAGTTAATGCTAGTTTTGGAAATTTTGTGCGTGAATTTTATTGACGGGTGGCACTTGTTAAAATCCTCTATGAAGCGGAAAAGACTTCCCTCATCATGGTTCCATATCATGAAAATATCGTCTAAGTATCTTCTGTAGTAGAAAGGTTTCAAGGTACGTCCCTCAATGAATGGGATTTCAAGTGAAGCCATAAAGGTGCTCGCGAAGTTTGGATCATTTTCGTGCCAATTGCAGTGCCACTGACCTGAAGGAAATGCTTGCCATTGAACTCAAAATGGTTATAATTTAGTACAAGTTCAAGAAGGTCAAACAGTACCTCGCCACTTACACTGGTTGATGAGTCAGATTTTACATATTTAGAAGCCATAGCCGCTATTCCGTCATGGTGGGGTATGTTGGTGTACAGTGAGCAGACGTCCATGGTCACCAGAAAACTGCCGCCTGGGATGTCGTGACTTGAATTTTCGCAGATGAAGTGGTTTGTGTCCTTTACGTATTAGGGAAAATTTGGGGGAATGTTTTTTATTAAGGAATTGATGAATTCTGATATATTTTCTGTTGATGTGCTGTTACTGGATACTATCGGACGTCCCGGATTGCCTGCCTTGTGTATTTTGGGGAGCAAATAGAATCGACCGGGAACAGAATGGGCCGGTAACATTGCTTTTAACACTTTGCCGGTAATTTTCTCGTCCCGGCGGAGATTGTTTAGGGTTACTTTTATCTCCCTTTCGAATTCGGGAGTCGGGTCCGTTGGAAGTTCTTTGTAGAATTTTGTGTCTGATAGTTGTCGTTCCCCTTCCTTTAAGTAGTCCTTTAAGTATATATATATATATATATATATATATATATATATATATATATATATATATATATATATATATATTTGAGTGAGTTGGATGGCGTACTACGCATTGTTTAGCGGCTACTAATGCAACAATGAAAAAGAAATCAGTAGCTCTAAAGGCAAAGCCAAACAGACAACATACATTTCCTCTACAGCACTCAAATTTATAAAGCTGCATGATCAAGGTGCTGTGCATATTACACAAGAGAAGGCTCATAAAAAGGAGCACGCTGGTTTGTTGGAGAACTCGTTGATGAACCAAGTCACGAGCCTCCGTCTCTTGCTGCTTTGATGTGTTGCAGGGAAAACCAGAGAACTGCTGTCGATCAAATAAAAGTACCTGACAAAAAAATAAAAAGAAAAGAAAGTAAAACACACGCTCACATGGAGATACTAAACTTTTGTGAAAGTCAAACAGAAACGAGGAAACATCCACAACAAGTGAGAACTGATGCTTTGACCATAATTATGCGAATGGTACTATTGTTCTATTGTTTTATATATACGGCACCTCAAGCTCCCTTTGGCGAGTTGGTTAAAATGCGTCCTGTTAGTTTTGTAAATAAATGAATAAATAAATAAATGTTGCAACAATTACTTTGCTGATATAATTAGTTTGTGTAGTACGCAGCCTTTCTCATCTTCTCATGAACACCGCATATATTATCACTTGTAAGCAGCGATACAGCATATACATCGGTCCTTGTTATCGCATGGCGATATGTCACTGTCAACACAAAATGAAAATAATTCGCTCGAGTCAGTATCGTGAACTCGTACAAAGTGAATACTACAAACGTTTGATCTTTTTGACTCAACACCGCTTCAAGAGAAAAAAAAAGCCTGGGAAAGTAAAGTGGGTGCGTTTCGATTCAGGTGTCGAAAGAATCGCGGTGACTTCATCGGTGTAAGTGTTGCGCTTGCTAATGCGTTACATGACAGATTCAGTGTGAATTTTTTCTCTGCTTGTGAGTTGCCTGCTGCGTAACTCAACATAGGTGATCCATGAAAGGGCTCATAAACCCACCAGAAGCCGAAGTTAAGCTGTGGTGTTGCAATTGTGCACGAGTCTAAAATGAACACATAACCGAGAGCATTTTCACGAACGGTGCCTGTTACGCCGGACCCTGAAATTCATCATGGTTGACGCCATTGTGCGTTGACCTGTCGGTCACAAAACGTTTTCTTGAAATAAGCGCTTGGACGGAGCCACGGACCCCACATTTTCCTGGAAGGTGCTTATGCACCTGTGATAACCTGTGGCCGGGCGATCAAGGTGGCCTGATAGAGGAACGGCGTCGCTGGAGAAGTTCGCCTCGAATCAGGGCATGTCTTCACCCGAACGCGGACATGCACTTTTGCAGGGGCTCGAGCGGACTGCCGCCAACTCCATCGAAGCCGACGACCCGCCTCCCCTTGCCCTGCTCGAACTTATCTTTCTCGCCCAGTGTTTTCGACATCAGGTCGCCTAAAGCCTGGAACTCGTACGTTGACGTTGTGGGGTGCAGTTGCGGCTCCATTAACATCGATCTCGACAATGCTCATGACCAGGTGTATTCAGTGGATCTCTTCACCCTTCCCGCTGGATGGAGCACTAAGACGCCAAGACACCGAATTGGCGGGAGCTGCTGTCATCGCTTCCCGAGTGTCTCGGTATTAGCAGACGCAGGGCTAAAGAAGCAGAAAAATTTGATCTCTCTCGCTTGTACCTATGTAAATAGACCAATGTTCTCTTGACTCTTGTAAAAGCGCGCCTTCCTTTTTGTAGAAGATGGTCAGAAAATGAGGTCCACCAGCTTCACGGTGGACCCGAGTCACAAATGCCGTAATAGAGGAGTAACATGTGACGCGTTCGATGACACAAAAGAGGCCCTCGCTCGTTTCGCTCTTTTCTTTGCTATGCTCTATTCGTCGGCTCGCCTCTCATACGGGTCGAGTGCCCCTCCTCCCCGTGCGAAGTGGAAGAGCGGTTAGCGCACGTACCCACGAGAGGACACACTTCTTTCTTGTGTCCGTAATTGCACACCCCATCTTTCAGATTCAATACTCACCAACTAGCTCAAGCCTGTTAGACAAACAACTATAGTAGATGACCAGCAGGCGACATACATGTGGCCGTATAACAGCGAATGCTCTCAGGGGGTGACGACTGCCGAGAGACACGAACATGAGAAGGAATTGATTCTTGGAATTTGTGGGGCGCCTACGGCTCGTAGGGCTGCCGATTGTGGCATTGTTGATTGTGACGGTATTCCGTACTTGATGCGCGCATTTACTTGAAATATTAAAGAAAATTATATGATCAGAATCGGTTTAGGGGCCCTTGAAATAATGATTTGTGGAGTTTAACGTCCCAAAACCACCATATGATTATGAGAGACGCCGTAGTGGAGGGCTCCGGATATTTCGACCACCTGGGGTTCTTTAACGTGCACCCAAATCTGAGTACACGGGCCTACAACATTTCCGCCTCCATCGTAAACGCAGCCGCCGCCGCCGGGATTCGAACCCGCGACCTGCGGGTCAGCAGCCGAGTACCTTAGCCACTAGACCACCACGGCGGGGGGGGGGGGGGGCTTGAAATATGCGCAGAGTTCATCAGCGCTGCGCACCAAGTTGATTCAGCGCTTTCACAGGTGATATCACGTTTTTTTTTCACTCTTCATGTTGTCCATTTTTACCGCAATAGCAAATGCTTCCCGTCACTAATAGATCGTTTCTTTTCATTTATATTTATTGGCTTTTCATTTTGCAACGCCGCGACCCGTAAAAGTGATGTAGATATTTGAATGCCACGGGATTGAACCCAGGCCGCTGCAGCCGCATTTCGATGTACGTGAGATGTTAAAGGGCGGTGAACTTAGGTATATGTCCACGTTAAAGAATATGAACTGGTCAAAATTTTCGGAGCACTGGCCTGCAGCGCCCCTCACAATCATATTGTGGCACGCAAAAGGACGCCAGTTATTAATAATGTCGTGAACACTTTGCGTGGTAACCTGCTTTCCGCTGCACATTGTTAACTGTATTTCTGTATTTTTCATGTCTGAATGCTTTACACATTATAAATCGGAAACGTTTTTCGTGTCACATGGCGTAAGGCATCCCAGCGTTTTTCCTCCCTTTGTTGACTTCGAGTATACATTGATTTTTCAAGCAGTTGCAAAGGAGGAGAAAAAAGTGAAGGACGAAGAGGAAAGCAAAGAAAAAGACTGAGCTCTGGAAATGCAGCGAAAAAGAAAAAAAGTTTAATTGAACATAACTAATGATTTAGTTAGTGGGAAGGTAAAAAATAGCTCCAATAACTACAAGCTAGCGCAAAGAGAATGTTTTTGGTTCAAATTCAAATATATTCTAATGCGCCTTCATTTTTTTAAACTCTTGGTTCTAGTTTATATGAATCGCAATGAACGCAAGGGTTGTGTTAGCATAAATTGTTCTTGTAGATGAAGTATTCAACACTGTTGTTTACGTGATTTTCGCACTAAGACTCATCCTGCGATTACGGGTTTATCTGTTTCATTGCATATTCAGCTGTGTGTGTGGCTTCAGTTTCATTTAGCAGCTGTTGTCAAAGTATCACCTTCAATACTACAGTCCGTGCTGTATTTCGACCTAGAGTTGCAAAATATGTCGAAGGCACAACAGTTGCTGCGAGATGATCTCAGTTTACATAACTGCGACATTTTTTGTCCAATAAAAGTAATTATTTCTTTCCTGATGTTTGACAATATCTGCTTGAAATGAAACCTTGCGGAATTCTAGCGCTGCTTTCAAAATAGTTGGCTCGGTATTCAATAACTATTAGGAAGTCGGGAACGTATTCGATTCGCATTTCAATTTCATTTATTATTAAGTATTCGCTGACACGTAACGAGGATTTATTTGAGGAAGCAGTAAGTCTGAAAAAAAATGTTAAAATTGATGTTGGGTCGCCGAAATTTTGGTGTGAACCAAGTCAACATTGGTAGTGAGTGAGGTCGTTCTCGAATGCGGGTCCACTCAACTTTCCATTAGGCCGAATTCCTTTTGAATGTGGACCAGGTAGGTTTTAATTGACATTGAAATGCGACCTAACTGCTATGTTTCAATTACAATACAGACTTGTCCTTACAGCGTAATGTTTGGTGCGTGTGTATTAGGCATATGCTGCAAGGCCTGTGTTGTTGGTGGATTGAAGACGTAATGTGTTGGTAAAAAGTTCGCATGCCATGACCCCATAGAAATACATGGAATAGTGGCCTGTGAACTTTTAACGCACTCCCTTCTCTACGTTTTTGAGGAATTAATCACACATTCAATAGCATATAGCTGGTCGTTGCACTGGAGCTGAGCCGGCTTGCAGTAAGAAATGGGAGCATGTTCCGATTGCGTGCACATCCATATTGGTCATGGGGGTTCTGTTACGATCGGATATTATGCCGCGGTGGTCTAGTGACTAAGGTACTCGGCTGCTGATACGCAGGTCGCGGGTTTGAATCTTGGCTGTGGTGGCTGCATTTCCGATGGAGGCGGAAAGGGTGTAGGCTTGTGTGCTCACATTTGGGTGCACGTTAAAAAAAACCCAGGTGGTCGAAACTTTCGGAGCCCTCCACTACGGCGTCTCCCATATTTATTTAGTGGTTTTGGGGTGTTAAACTCCACAAATCAGTATTATTGCGGGACGGTAGCCGTATGGGCCGTTTCATAGGGAATATATTGATTTTCATTAGTAAAGTAGCCCCAAAACTACGGCCTGAATATCGCATTGCGATGAAAGGGACAGGTGAGGAGCACCCATGTTCGTATATTTAGGTGGACGTTAAAGAAACACAGATAGCCTCAATTATTCCAAAGTTACGGCATGCCTCGTAATCAAATCGGGCATTTGCTACGCAAAACCCACGCAATTATTATTATTACTTCATGAATATAAGATAGCGCTCATGGTCTACAGGTGTCTCGATGAGGACCAGTTTGTGGAGCATGCCTCTATGGCATGTATGTTGCGTCACTCGGGCGATTTACACAAGGGCACTGACACGTGAATGCTGCATACATTATGCAGACTTTGCATGTGCACTAAAAACTGTTCATTAGTGCACTTGATTGTTGTAAGTCAAATACATTCACCTTAGATTGATAGTGGAAAGAACACTGGTACACAGATGCAGTTGAAAAAATTCCCAGCTTTGGTCGCTGTTGGGCCGGACGAAAAGAAAAACAAGCTTGTGGTGCTCATGACAAATATTTGGAAAGAAAAATTAGTAGGAGTGTTTCTTTATCAGAGAACGGTGCGGCCACACTTCTTCAGTGCACAGCCGATGCTCTCTGCTTTAGACGGCTGTCTCAGGCCTTTTGAAGCAAGCTTTTTTTCCTCGGACAATAGGCGACCGTTAATATGGGTAGTCGCAGGGAACTGTGGAATACGACAGCTTCCGGTTCGATGCGACTAACGGGTTAGCAGCAGACACACCCGAATTTTCGAACCGCTCTATTAAAAAAAGCACCTCTCCGTGAAATGTCAGTGCTTTAGAAGGTGGTTTTTTTGTTTCTGGTAACCGTGACTGTGACGATGACAAGCTACGAAAGCCATGAACGGTAAGGAAACTTTTTTATCACACTAAAATGATCTGCAATGCTTTTTTGCTGCACGGGGGTACTGTCAGTTTGGCTAGCAGATCAGTCAATACAGCAAACAGTTTTCATTGTATAAAACGCTACTGCAGATAAAAAATCGCCATTTTAACGATCTCAGGGGATGGGGATGACAGTAGCAGTGTGTTAAGAGTTTCGGAATCGCTGCTTCGGCCGACGTCGTAGGTCGATCGGCATGAAGCGCAGCACTTATTGAGCACGTTCAGATATCTTTTTTTGGTTCTAGCCTTCAGCGCGCTATAAGAGGCATTTCTTAGTCGAAGACAGATGCTTATTTTAACGCTGATCTTGATCATTCTGCGCGGCACGGCGGCACATAAACAATACAGTCAGACATAAATGGCGCCGAATAATCGTAACCCTGCACTCGTTTAACGCACTTCTTCCTTTGGGTGCCGTCCTGGCGCACAGCTTGACCAAAATAAAAGCAAATGTACTCGTCTAGCGCTTCGTGTAAACTTACTCTTGAGTGAAGCTTTCGCGTTTTTGTCATATATATGGGTGCAATGGCCAGCGCTCATCTCGTATAACAGGTAGATTTCACCAGCGTGTTCCCATATAATCTTTGCTAGGCGTGCCTGCGTGACAATTTATTTCTCAATATACTATTCACAGCAAATTCACGCGTAAACTTTTTTAGTGTGTAATACAGACGTACCTATAATAAAATGGTTTTCGCACACTCTGGCTTCAGTGTTCCGTACTCGAAGGCTGCCTGTCGCTGTGGCTCTCTTCACAGCCTCGGCCCACCTCATTTTAGATGCGGAAGCATCTTATACTCGCGCCTTGTAGTGCGCCGTCCGCGCCGTCCGCACCGCTTCTCGAACATTCGACAGCTGACGCGCGCGCATGCGCCGTCGCGCCGTCGCCCACCATCTGTGCCGCGCGCGCTTCTCCTTCGAGAACATTCGACAGCTGACAGCGCATGCGCCGTCGCGCTGTATATATACTCAAGGTCGGCGCTCGCTCGCTCAGTTGCCGCTCGTCGGTTGGTTTGTACGGCGCGTCGACGTCCAAGGTCGCGGTGAAATGAATTCCAACGAATCCACAAACACAATGATCGACGTCCCTTCGACCAGCGCCGCCCTTTCGCATACGTGTGTACATGTTCACTCATTTAACACCCCCTCCTACAACCACGTTAACCAATTTAGCCATCGACCCAAGTAAGTCGCAATTTAACACCCCATTTCACAACCACGTTAACCAATTTAGCCATCGACCCAAGTAAGTCGCACTTTAACACCCCGTTAACCAATTATATGCTCCGCATGCTCCTCAGTGTTCCCCCGAGGGAAGCTGCGGGCAATTTTTTCTTTCTTTATTCCATGGGAATCGATACCTGTGTTTGTCTTTCACGCTCGAGTTTGAGCAGCCAACGGCTGAACAACCGACCATGGTTTGTCAAGACGAAGATAAACGGGCGACCACGCACACGAATCCCGAATAATCAGAGGCTTGCGGCAGGGCGGTTTGCCGTCTACTCTTCTCGAACCAGAAGCCGGCAGCAGACGGTGAATCCCACAATACCTCGCTCTTTTACTGGTCACCTATTCTGCATTGGCATGGCAGTTCTTGCATATGGGCTCCATCGCAATACAGCGCACACCACCACCTTCGAGTTCCTTCGTGCTAATCGCAGGTAATCTTGTGGGTTATTTTTCATCAAGCGAATTCATAATTCAACGTGAAATTAATAAGTAAGCGTCATGCTGAGGGCGCACTTTTAGATTTATTTCCATTTCTCACTTTATTTTTCTCTTCCAAATTTGTTGCCGGCTATTGTGACACGTAACTGCATCCACGACGCCGCAAATTCTATCGATATGTGACCACGTATGCGTGAATGTTAGCACAAGGAACCATTGATCGAAAACTATATTGTTAAAATATATCGTTAAAAGTTTTTACACATTTATATGTAGGAAGATATAAAACTAGTGGTATTTAAAGATGTTCTCCATTCCAAATAATTAATTATAAAAGGCAACTCTCTATCGATGCGACTGTTATACTGCACCCGCATATATATTGAGTTATAAAAAGTAACTACGCCTTTCGAAGAATGATCACATACTCTCAATAACAAATACAATCAGTTGGTTTTATTTATGGTAGGTTTTTGCGAAAACTTCACGCCCTTTAATAGCTATCTTACATGAAATTAGTATTGTGATTCACTATTTCATAATATGCATTATAATACCTGGCTTCAGTTTTAGCTGCTTTTTTAAAAACAGGTACAAACATTATGGGGTATCTTACCACCACAACAAAAAAAGCTCTAACCCCTCTTTCATTCCCCTGCTTAAAATTTACAAAAAAAGGGCAATGACCCTTAAGCTGCGTCTTTAAAGGGGTACTGACACAAAAACTTTGGCCTCGCGTTTTTCTGCTGCAATGCGTTGCTGGGGGCTTGTTAGTCATGACACGACACATCGTTTGCTGCAGCACGCAACAGATAAATAACTGCAGGCCCCTCATCATCAATGAGTTTCAGTTTCGGTTAGAGAGTTCCAAAAACTGGGTGCAACTGTCGCCACCTAGCGTGTGCAGCTCTTGACCACGTCAGCACATAGAACTGTGACGCACTTCCACACGGTACGCATCAAGAATTACCTTCGAATAGGAAACGGGACTGGAATTCCTCCAAACACAAAACTTTCTAAGCGTGCGCCATGGCCACGTACTCGCAACCAGCCGCCGAGAAATATAGACTTCGGGAACTAACGCGGCAAAAGAAAAATGGCAGCCATGACGTCATCATAACTTGTTTTGTAGACCGCAGCAGGGTGATGGGAGGGAAGTAGGGGGTCACCTTGGGGTCAACTCTGAGGGTGTCTATAGAGCAAAGGAGTTGGTCGCTCACGCAAACTTTAAAATGAATTTAAAATACCTTCCAAGCTATGTTAGCAGTTGATATCTTGTAGATGATATACGAATGTTCACGAGAATCAACCCAGCATGCTAACTCGGCCCCAAAATTTTGTGTCAGTGTACCTTTAAGAGTTGAACGCAATAGCTATATCCTGTCCCTAGTGCGCACTGAGTTCAAAATGGCTTATGTCAGTGAAGCTTTCGCACACGGCTGCATTATGTGTAGTGGGTAGCATGCATGCTTCAAACCACGGAAAATTGTGCGCGTGAAATCTTTTCCAACTTGCTATGCACCCACTACGTGGTCTTAAGGAAAAAGGTGCTGTAACGTGTGTGCCTTTTTTAGTGGATGGTGCACTTTGAACCATGAATACATCAAAATGGTATGTTCTGATGTCTGATCGCAGCAGCAAGATCAACACTGTACACCAAACTAAGATCTCTCTCTCTCTTTTTTTTTTGGTCCAGTTCGACTTGGGCAGGAGACTATTTCTCTTGCACATCCTTCTCCCTCAAAATTTTCCTTGACTCTGTCCTGTTCATTTTTCTTTTCTAATTGGCAATGTCTGCTATATGTTTATGGTGTGGGCGAGGATTTAAAGAATGATGTCTGATCACAATGTACGCTTGTACCACGCAATATTACAGCGACATTAATGTTGCATTGTGAAGCATGCATACAGGACGCCTGTGTTTGTAAAGCGTGCAAGTTACTTTCGCTGCATTTCCAAGCAGATGAAGTTATTTTCGCTCCATTTCTAAGCAGAAACGTGGCTCATTGGTAGAACACTTGCTTGTCACGCAAACGACCTCAGTTCAATCCTCATTCAGTCCTAGATTTTAAAACAGTTTTTTATTTGCATCTTTATTAACTTTTGGCTCACGCACGAAAAGATAATTTTTCGCTCCCAACCAATGACGCCGACACCAGAAATTCCGCGAAACGAGCTCTTCAACGCTATTGCGTTAGAAGTTTGCAAGCTGCGTCGTAAGACCCGCTTTCAAACACGAACATTAAACGAACACTGAGAACCAAATATTTTGACATACTAGTTCAGAACACTAAAGACACAAAAATTGGCCATTTGACTCACTGTTTCTGCTTGCATTCATCTTCTTCAATATACCCGGAGTCTTTTCCCATGATGATGAATTCTTTGTCGTTGGGCATATTGAAAGTAGCACCGCAGTGATCGCGCGCCTTGATACGGCGTGTCTTATTTTCCAAGCAGTTCTCGTAACCTAAAAAGAAGAGCAAAAAAAACGTGATAGATCCCACTTTTTAGGAATCCGTACAACACGAAAGTGAAACGTGTCCTCGCAGAGACCTTTGAGCACTCATTGTGAATTGTTTCGCCACCAAGTCGAAGGAATGAATGCTGCAGTTACAAATTGCAATGTCACGCGCACAGGTCAGCAAAACTTGTGGAGCTCACTCAGGCTCACTCACTCATGAGTGAGTGAAACAACTTTATTTTTGATCTGGCATAAAGGGGAAGAGGTAGAGGAATTAAAGGAAGACTCTAGCGTGCTAGGACGTCCCGGAGCAGTGACCTACTCGCGTCAAACCCGTGGGGGCGCCGCTTTCGGGCGCTTGCGTTCCAGGATACCAAGCAAGCTCAGAGTTTTGGTTCTGCACCTCGAGGATCTGAACCGCAACAACGTGACGGTACAGAAGCTCCACGCAAAGCTCTCGCTGGCCACCCGCTTACTCAAGAAGGTGACCACGCGGTACCAGGCTCACTCATGAAATATGTTTTGAGCTTTCGACTTAATCGGACTCAGATTCACCAAAATTTTCTTCAGCTGGACTCACTCGGACTCAAACTCACCAAAACATTAGTGACCCAGACTCGCTCAGACTCACACTCATGGCTCGATCTGAGTCTTAGTGAGTCTCAGTAGGTCAACTCATGAGTCCGTCAGCCAAGAATTAGCTTCTTCATTCGTGATGTGGATGCTCTTTAACACCAATACTCACTTAATCGGTGCTCTTCTTGGTGTCATTTGGCATAGTATCTTCGAAAAAAAAAAGTTCTGAGGGCTTCAAAACCACTGATTGATTGATATGTGGGGTTTAACGTCCCAAAACCACCATATGATTATGAGAGACGCCGTAGTAGAGGGCTCCGGAAATTTAGACCACCTGGGGTTCTTTAACGTGCAGCCAAATCTGAGCACACGGGCCTACAACATTTCCGCCTCCATCGGAAATGCAGTCACCGAAGCCGGGATTTGAACCCGCGCCCTGCGGGTCAGCAGCCGAGAACCTTAGCCACTAGACCACCGCGGCGGGGCTCAAAACCACTGCAGTAATTTTTCTTGGAAGAGATGACATCATGAGATATAATAATGAAGAAACTTCCTGGAAGATTTGGTGGGGGAGGTAAAGGCACCCCGCTTACGTAATTTACGCATTTAAATAATAGTGTATGAATGACACCGCCTTGAAATACATGTGACTAGACGTGAGTATAAATGTAAATCTAGGTTAGGCTAATAGAAGTGCTGAATATCACTAGATAGAAGTTTAAGTCAGCAGCAAAAAGTGTAACTCACTTAGCCTCACCCAAGAAAAACATCCGAAAATTTTGACCACCTGGGGGTTCTTTAACGCGTATCCAAATCTAAGCACACGGGCCTACAACATTTCCGCCTCCATCAGAAATGCAGCCGGGATTCAATCCCGCGACCTGCGGATCAGCAGCCGAGTACCTTAGCCGCTAGACCACCACGGCGGGGCGAGCGAGCCACCTCGCTAGACAACTTTTATAGACCGTTTCCTGCTGCTAGTTTGTCTATGCAAAACTAGATGGCGCCACTGCAATGAATTAAGCGCCACGGCCTTCTCCTCGGTGGCGTGGCTGCGATGTGGCGTGTGATGGACGTTGCCCTGCAGCGTATATGGCGAGAAACAGTGGTAGTAGTGATTCTTGAAGAAGGAAAAAGGCACCTAGTTTCTGTCAGCCATAAAGTAACACAGCGCAGCGCCTTAGAGAAAAAAATAGAAACGGGGGGCGCGTACTATGCGCTGCGCCCGCTTTGCTGATGTTGAACCCGGGAGCGGCGACGGCCAATCGGCCAGCCATCGGCAACAGTGACGAAGTGGAAAGCAGAAGGGCATAAGATCAGGTGTTCGAACGTGGCAGCACCCGTTCGCCGCTGCGGTGAACCGTGTATACGTATTTTTACCAGGCCGTCCCCGGAAACTCTGCGCTAGTTTTGGTTTCAATGAACCTGCATGCTCGTAGCGGTTGCTGGGCATCCTAAGATTTTGTTGAATGGAGTGAGGTTGTTGGGAATGTTCGCATTTCTTGACTTCAAGTGTTTACAAATAAAGAAATTCAATACCACTATAAATGACTTCTTTTGTTAGTTTCTTTTTCTTTCTTATTTTGTGAATTTGAAACCAGGCGAAGAGCGGGAAGTGGTTGACGAGTTCGTAGCGCTTGCCTCCACCTCCTTCTCGCTTCTACATTCTCTTACTGAGTGAGATTACAATCTAATCGCGCTCAATTATCTCGCTCGGTTGTCGTGTCAGCTACGGGAAAGCAAGTTGTGCATAGCGGACAGCATAGAGTATCATAAAATAATACCTAGAAAGGAATGTGGCGCTGCGATCGTGTACCTTCATTGGAATTATGGGAAGTACAGTCTTCGGATTGGATAGTGTTAGCTAGCGAAATTTTTTCTACAGTTTACGCTTCGTTCTTTGAGCAGCGTGGGTAGGGTGCGGGGGAAAAAGCCGAAGCAGTGCCTTTGTTGTTCAAAGAGGCTGACGACCACCAGATCTTCTGATTTGCTGCGACGTTGTAGTTTTACGAGTCGTATTTTACAGTTTAAACGAAGCGTCGTCCACTAACCGCTGCACATAGATGTAGCGTCTCATGCCAGTGCAAAATATTGCTTCGAGTTCATGTTTTTCACGAGCACGTCTTGCCTAAATTCATTTCAAATCAACTGAAAACAATGACGAAGTTAAGTAGACGCAACGTCACGTTCCGCTGACTTGACTTCACAACAAAACCAGAAGTGCGTTGGGGGCACAAAACTGGTACCGCTGAGACAGACGCACCTAGTGTAGCAGAAGACAAAAGTTGAGACCAATATCCAGTTCCGCGAACGCTTTTCAGGTTTTCTATAGTGGCAACGAGTGAGCACAACTATTTGGACCCATTATTTTAGCAAGCATTGATTTAGCATGAGTACATGAGTAAACCCATGCACTTCTTTGCAAGCCTGAGTGGACTGACAGAAGTGCAGTGTCGCTAGACTAATTGGTCAATACGGCAGCCAAGCTGCTGTCGGAAGAATGCATTTAATGAAAGGCTTGAATTTCTGTTGGCTCGGCTACATTGTTAGCGCTTCTTTCACTTTTGGCATGTAGTTCAAATGATGTCCAGTAATTATATAGGCTCCTTCCTGTTCATGAAAATCACGTAGCTGCGGTTTGAAAATTTGTGAGTCCTTACTTCTAATACTGTCTATCGAGTGAATGTGATGGACTAAATGATTATAAAAGATATTACAAAGAATGTCGATGGAGCCAACTTTTTGGCAAGTAAACTTTTCTTCGTCAAGGCAACGTGGTTGCCCTGACGAAGAAAAGTCAACTTGCCGAAACACAGTTATCATGTGACGTTCTTTCTCCGAAAACTTCTCATCGCTTCAAGCCTCTCCATGCGTCCGAACTTTATTCTCGTTTGATACTTAATTTCCGTGAGAAAACCATGTGCGGCCGTCCTAACAAACGTGATTGAGTCAAATACGACGGGTCGAACTCGTGATATTTGATCATCTTTGCATTGGTACGGATATTTCAGGTTCAATGTTTACTCATTACGTCCATATGTTAGTTGTTAATGAAAGCTGCTTTTATAGATTAACACTTTCGTACTAAGTGTATGTCTCGGTATTTCTACAAATTTGCAATAAAAATGTTCATTTTACTTGTGTTGTCTTACTGAGACGGCACAAATAGCTTCGTCTTATTGAGAAATTGGTCAACATAACTTGCGTCACTTGACTAGACACCAACAAAATTAGTGAAAATGGTTAACAAAATCCTACGAATGGCCACGCATTGCCCAAGCAGCCAGCGGACCAGATGAAGGCACGAGCGCATTCCGCCTGCATGCGAAGTTGGAAAGGAGAGCTTCCGTGGCAACCATCCTGTTCTTGATCTTTCGCCTTTCTCTCTTTTCAATTACCTAACCAGTGACGTCATGAAAGAAATGTTCTGTTCGTGATTTATTTCTAATTGGCATGGAGGAAAAAAAAAAAGGAGGGAGCGTGACGTCTCGCGGGCAGCCTCGGCAAGCCATGCCGTTTTGAAGCCAGCATTGTTGGCCCAACACGTGACCTTTTCCACGAAATCACGCCAGCAATGAGACTAGCCGATACTTCGGAGTACGGCACCCAGATAGCTTCTAATCGACACGCGCTGGTTCGGTGCAGACCGGCCAATTCACGCAGGTGGTTCGAAGACGATTGATTGATTTGTGGGGTTTAACGTCGCAAAACCACCATATGATTATGAGAGACGCCGTAGTGGAGGGGTCCGGAAATTTAGACCACCTGTGGTTCTTTAATGTGCACCCAAATCTGAGCACACGGGCCTACAACATTTCCGCCTCCATCGGAAATGCAGCCGCCGCAGCCGGGATTTGAACCCGCGACCTGCGGGTCAGCAGCCGAGTACCTTAGCCACTAGACCGCCGCGGCGGGGCATGGTTCGAAGACGGAACAGCGCTGAGAGTACTGAAACACACCACAAGCTGTGCCGTTTTGATCACGTGTTGGGCCGACATGGCGCGGTTCACTCGTGTGGCGCGATGCTCCCTGTTTTCTTTTTATTCCACCATGCTAGTTGCATGCCCGGCAGTCGTATCTGGTAAAAGTGGCGCTGCCACTGCATTCAGCATGTGAGAGTGCTTACATGGGAAGTATAGGGATATAACTTAGTAGAGTGAAACTTTGGGCTAGTGGGTTTTGCGTAATGAAGTACCTGCAGCGCGAATTCGACGGGGACACTAAAGAGGAGACACAGACAAGCGCTGACGAGCAACTGAATTTTTATTAACACGAATGAAAATATATAGGAAAAAACATAAAAAAGAGAATTAAAAATAAAAACATGACAAGATTTTCCCCAAGGAATGGTTACATGCGCTCTTCCAAAAAGAAGAATGGAATAAATCGGCTAACTATAAATGCCAGCGAAATACAAAAAAATACCACGTGACAAAGCCCGCCCACGCGCCCTTGCGCACGATGATTCTAGTGCTCCCTAACGTTCCACGTGCGAACGACCATAGCATTTGCCCGATTGTGCTGTCTCGACAAGGCCGCAACGCCCCGCCGCGGTGGTCTAGTGGCTATGGTACTCGGCTGCTGACCCGCAGGTCGTGGGATCGAATCCCGGCTGCACACCTGCATTTGCGATAAAGGCGGAAATGCTGTAGGCCCGTGTGCTCATATTTGGGTGCACGTTAAAGAACCCCAGGTGGTCGAAATTTCCGGAGCCCTCTACTACAGCGTCTCTCATAATCATATGGTGGTTTTGGGACATTGATTGATATGTGGGGTTTAACGTCCCAAAATCACCATATCATTATAAGAGACGCCGTAGTGGAGTGCTCCGGACATTGGTTTTGGGACGTTACACCCCCCCCCCCCCCCATATCGTTCAAATCGCAAGGCCGCAGCGATGGTAGCGGCTTTGCGATGAACACGTTTTGCTGTCGGCCACAAAAGCGATAAAACTGTCACTGCTTATCGCTGTCATGAACCGGTATGAGGGAAGCGTGTCGTTCATACGCGGGACATTCGAAAGCACTAGAATCATCGCGCGTGAGTGAGTTTGTCACGTGGTATTATTGTGATAGCAATTATATGGACACTCTCGGCTGGATTTTGCCGCCGGCGTCGACGTCGATGTCATGCACCGTATATGTATACGTATCTATATATAGAAAAACGCAAGAAAGAAAAAAAATCCAGAAATAAAAACCCACTTCGGTGCGCGGAATCGAACGTGGGAACTCTGCGTCGTTCTCCGGGGTGGCTCAGCGATAACCACTGAGCCACCCCGGAGAACGTTGTGCAGGGTTCAAACGGCAAGCTATTTATATCTACCACTTACCGCTGCTGTGTTAGCGACATTACTAGAAAAATGGCGCAATGAGCGCACGTAGCCACATCGCGCAGCGACGCCCGCTCTAATATCCTACGCGTATATACTTTGCCCGGCTTAGAGAAGAGTAGCGACGCTCCCTCGCGCACCTTTATCTCGCGGTGGTGACGCGGGCAGGATCGTATCCCTTGGTTGGCCTCGGGCTTTACGTAGAACAATTCTGCTGTAGTTACCAGATGCACAAAGATCAGTGTAATCATTGCAGTCACTGTTCGCGAAAAGCGCGGGATTTTTCCCACTCAGCGAAGTAACAAATGAGACGCTTATTCGCATGCATCCGTACCTGTGAGTATGTTTCATGCGTAAATTGTGCGCGAAAAACGCGGGGCACGTTTTGATCGGCTTTCCATTCTGCGCGTGACCTTTCAAATCCTTGCTATCGCGTTCATTGATTCGCCTTTGCGGCAAAGCTGTGACTTTTTGGTGTTTCGCGAGGATTTGTAATTAGCAGAAAAAAACCAATACTTAACAGATATAAAGTTCAAAACAGTCTAGTTGGACGTTTTGCAAAACAATATACAACCTTCTCATTGAATTTTTTATTCATTTTTGTTCCTTTAAAAGTTAGTTAATTAAACAGATATAATTAAAACATATTTTAGAACCCACAAAATAGTTTAAATAACTCTAAGCAACGGTCAGCAACACGCATTTGGTCGCGTCTTGATTGCGTGTGTCGGCATAGTTTCAAACTATGGCTAAAGTCAGCTGGGGCACCCTGTATATTGACGCACTGAGGCAATGGAAGAACTACGTATTGCTCGAAGTCTACAGATGAAGATTCAGAGGAGGAGAGATACACTCAAATCGCAACGTTAGACTGGTTTTTGTGATTTTTTTGTAAGGTTGCTTTCAATTTTGAAACTCAGAAGAAACATTGGATCCTTCAGCGTGCGACATGGTCACGCATCGATTGAAATCGATGAAAGCGCCATATACACTTTCCTAAATTACGCACGTATACTTTAGACGGTGATGTTTTTAAAGAACAGGTTGCCTGCGATCCTCAACTTTTTGAATTAAAAAAAGTAGAAATTTGCTTGCGTGTGTTTCCTACAAAAATAAAAAATAATAAAAATTGGCAGATTCCACGTACCTGGGAATCGACGTGATGCGAAGCATGCGGAGGGAAGGTTGCAATTTTTTTACTGAGCGACACGTCATAAAATGATGCTAAATATATCTACAAATCTAGCATGCGCATATATATGTTGAAGAGTTGCAGATGTTTATATAACCACTTGTTTGCACTTCCGCAACAATGTCAACTGGGACATGCGTATTAGCAGCACGAAAAGCTGATATGAAGCGCTGATGCTCGCGAAGATGCTGGCCCTGGATACCGCTACATAAACTTCAGTACATGGCACGTAGCCAAAATTGACGTTAAGCCGATGTGACGGCTGTATCAAAGGAGTACATATGTAATGTTTATAAAATTGTGTAAGCAGCACTGCAACCACTATTGATGTTTCACGAAGATTAGCGTCTACTTGAAAAATAGTTCCGAGACCTGGCGTAGCTATGTGGTAGACTGCTTGACTGGCACGCAAAATGCTTTGGTTCAATTCCTGCTGGGACCCTAAAATATATTATTTGCATTCGTCGGGGGGTCAACGCTGCCAATGTGAGGTTTTTCTTAACACTGACATTTTTTCTATGCCTTCGTAGGGTCGACTCTACCGATGTCGGGTATTGCTTGACTCCCCCACGTTAATATGTGTGCTCGTCGTTCCTGGGTAGATACAAAGTGTCAATCACCTGTGGCACATAGCCGCATACCAGCGCTACATACCCGCCCGTGGGTATGTGCCACCGTCTGGCGGGAAGTGTTTGACGACGTACGCGACGGGATTGTGACATTATTGTGTATTGACCAGTGCGCCATATTCGTCAAATCATCTTACCTTCCCATGATAACTTTTGTTCACGCCAAGTTAAGGGGATAACCCCGAGAGCACCCAAACGTAAGCGGCTAGACCGATAGATACATAGATACGCTCAAAGTCACCGAAGTTCACTAGGAAATGCTTCGCATTTAAAAAACCTCCAGAGTACAAAATGAAACTTATGACAACTGAGTGGACTGAGATGACGATAAAGTGCGCTGCAACGGAAAGTGCGAATGGTGAAGGCTAAAGCCTCTGTAAAGTGCTCCCCTTGATTTATTTGCCTGCATGACTATACGCAGACTTTTCGTACCTATATGGCGTACTCTTTTCATGTTTGTTAATAATTGTTGCACCATTCCAGTTAGCGAATGAATTCATTCTCGCCATATAGCATGGGCAAGCCTGCCAATTGAAATTTTTGCAGACGGACTGCTTCACAAAGGCGCTTGTGCCTAGTTCGACAACAAGATGAGCACGAATGTTTGTTCAACTGCGACGCTTTTCTTCCAGGAAAGCTGTAAACGTGTTTATTTTGTATATACTTAGTGTTTAGGCTACTTTTGCTGTGAAGATAAATGCTTCATTGTCAATAGTTTCAATGTTAGATAGATGTTTAATTAGCTTACCAAATACTCATGAATGGATGATGAATAATCAAAGTGGACAAAGGGGATTCATGAAAGTTGTGATGCGCAGATTATTCCTGCACTTACGGCACATACAACTAAGGTAAAGTTTGCCAATAATTTATCTACACAAATCGCAACATTGAGGTGCTTGCAGTCCACAGTTCATTGCAACTCATCTCCTTATCTAATTTGGCGCGTGTTTTAAAGCTATTGACCGGTACGATTCATTCTATGCATTTGTATAATCACTGATTTTCATAGATGAGGAGACGTGCTTTGCTTTGATAAAAGGTAGAAAAATAAACTTCCGAGACGTACTTAAACTCCTTCCGGAAGAAAGAGTTAGAATATAAAAACGTCCGCGGTTATTTTTGGCATCTTCGACAATCAGGACAGTCACCCTATCTATTAACGCCTTTACAGCTTAAAGACTATCCGAAGATTATATGCAATAAAGACTTCGCGACGTGACGCTACAGTGCTGTATCGCTAGTGGGTCGGCGTAGCCTTTACCAATTCATTCATTCATCGCATTGGTATGACTGACTCCTTAAATTGATAACTGCAATGGCGTAGAAACCTTCGAACATGCCCTGTGCCGTTGTCCCGACTTCGAACAACTTCGCCGGGCTCTCCAGTGTGCCTTGAGCAGACTGAATGGTTGTCCCTTTACTCTGGAGAAGACCTTAGGTGCGTGGTCTTTTGTTAAATCACCCCAAAAAAGTCACACGAGTCTTTCTACAGTTCTTGAAAACAAGATCACTGAGTGACCATCTGTGAAACCCTGCACCATGGGGGCGGTGCGCAATGTCCATCTCCTCCTCTCTTTCTCTACGTTATTTATTCTGTCTACATCTTAACGATAATTGTTCGCTCTTCTACAGAACAGACCATGGCAATAACTTGCTGCAACTACTTCACTTCACTTCACTTCACTCGAAGTACAGACCATTTTATTCGTCAAGCCTAATGTACCGTGACAGAGTGCAAAGTGCTTACCTGGTTTAAGAACTTGCGTGATTAGGAAAGTCACTTCTATGAATCCATCTCTGGAAACATTCTTCTTCGCCTTTCCTTTCCACACTGTTCATGAAACGAAACAATGCAGGGATTTTCCTATAATTCATACGTCGTGACATACCATATTAACACTTTCGATGTATAGCGCTCAGAGGACGGAACAGAGCAAGGGACACATAAAAAACACCACACAGCGCTAACTTTCAACAATGCGGTTTATTCCAAAAATCAACAGTAGATATACCCTATAACCCAGTGCATGCGTAGCAAGCCCCGGGCTCAAACAATCGTTCATTTATTGCATGTGCTCATGGCACACTCAAATATTTTATTTCTTAAACTAATAATGATACAGTGAATTTACGAATGCACGTGCTGCCAAATCTGGTGATGAACCACGATTAAATAATTAGCCTTGCCATTTCGTTACTGCTCTTTCCAATACACCCTTTTTGAAAAAGGGCGCGCCTAGCACCGCGGACACGAACTAGCCTGCCGCCATTGTGAGGGCACCGCAGCAGACGACGCAGGCTGTGTGTCCCAGTTGTGGCAGCTGAGACATCCAATCCCGGCTGTGGCAGCTGCATTTCCGATGGAGGCGGAAACGTTGTAGGCCCGTGTGTTCAGATTTGGGTGCACGTTAAAGAACCCCAGGCGGTCGAAATTTCCGGAGCCCTCCACTACTGCGTCTCTCTAAATCATATCGTGGTTGTGGGACGGTGAACTCCACATATAAATCACACAAACATTTTTCCACCCGTCCGAGTTTTTCCTTTTGGCAAAGGCTACTTTGCTTTCTATATCTATATAGAAATCTATATGCACGGTGCAACTCTGTGCTCTGTTACGTGAAACGCGATGCATGTACGAGGTGACAGATACGCTTTTCCTTGTAAGCGTATTGGGCACGCTTGTGTGGCTTCAATGCAAACAAGCCAATACTGCCATATAATTCTGCGCACTCTAAATTTGTCAAGCGAGGCATAGTTAAGTCATGCCTTACTAACACTTTGAAAAAGTCCTGCGAATATTGTTGGCCCCTAAGCGTCAGAGAGCAAACAAAACGTTTGGGTGACTCGGGGTACCCACAACACGTCATGACTTTGGTCGCTGAAAGCTTGCTTAAGGAACTCTACCCTAATGAGGCCTAACGAAGCAACAGACTCTCTAAATAATTGTATGACATGGTCACATCTTCTAAAGTGGCTAAATCGGAGCATTCTGGCTGCCATCTGTGTAACGAATCGTGCTGTAAAATAAGCACACATATGAAATCACTTTTAGTTCGGAGCACTACTATACTTCCGTTTTCAGCCTCAAAATAGACACTTTTGCTGGGACAAACCAAACGTAATCTATCTTCTAGAATGCTCTCTCTGTAACATTATTAATGAGAACTAATACAAAATAATGCCAGGAAAGGTATAGGAGATGTTATTAGAAGTAATTGTAATGCAAATTTGAAGAAAGAAAAGGGGACAAAAATATAACTTGCCACGGACAGGATGCAAACCTGCGACCTTCGAATAACGCGTCCGATGCTCTACTTTTGAGCTACAGTTGCGGTCATTCCCCTGTCCACTTTATATGGTATATAGGTGCATTTAAACGTAGAAGCGTCAGTCGGTGCCAGCTGCTGCATTAAGGTGAGTCTCTCTCTCTCTCTTTTTTTGCTTGCTTGACATCACGTATACATGATCTTATTACGAGAATGTAAGCTGCCATCTCGTATGCTGCCATCGAGAAACTTGTGGGGAGAGTTTTTAAAAAAATTATGCTAACGATGGGTACAAATGGAGTTGAAGTCAGAGCAACGAGACTGGCTGTGCTCTATAGAGTTTAGACGGTCGGTGCAGGCTCTCACCTGCATGATCTGTGGTTCTTTGGCCCAGAAAAATGTAAATTACACAATGAGGATGACGATAACAGCAACAACAATTTTTTCAACAGAGACACTAAATTGGCCTTCGAAAGCATCTGTAACTACCCGTTGCCTGCGGTTAAATTCAGCTTCATACTGATAGTCTTAACGGTAACTGCTTTCAGCTGAGTAGTCAAAGCGCTATCTGTTCTATTGCGGTGCAACGCTGGAGTGACGTTAGTGAAGCCTACTCTTTTTATTCATCTCTTTTTATTACTTTTGGTGAATCAGATTGTCATGAACATTACCACGCTGTTACATCGAATGGTGTGAAGGTATACAAATGCCTTTGTTTGTATCTGCAACAGCCGAATACCAACGCGTCGCGATGCCGAAAACTAGAGCGGTATGCTGGCATTGCAATGAATATGCCGCTGTTGGTAAGGTAAACAGGTTGGAACGAACAGCGTCCGTGAGTTTAGTCCTCCAAAGCGTATTCTCCGTAGCGATGACCAACAGCAATGGCACATTTCTTACCGTAGTCAACGTCATCGCAGACGAATTCTCTGAGAAGATCCTGCTGCTCCGTATCCTGAAGAAACTCGTTGTTCTTGTTTTTTAGAAACTGATTGAGCGGATCTGCTGGAGGACATCCACCTTGAGATAAAAGAAAAAGAGGTAATTGCCGATGGTGCTGCTTGTCGTCGAGGACAATGCGAAAAGACGAAATGTTGTAATATTCTCTTTACTAACCCAACGGACAGATCTAATGCAAATTTGTTACATTGAAGCAAGCTGTATGACTGTTGGACCCCCCTCCCCCCCCCCCAAAAAAAAAAAACAAACTCCGTAACTATCCGCGTCACTAAGAAATTTCACAAGTATTTTACTAGCATGAGTTTCAGTACATTACCCAAAATCCTGCCTAGCAGAGGCGTAGCCAGGGAAAGAGGGTGAGTGAGCTAAAACACCTAACAAAATTTCAATTTTGTTTGGCGTATATACACTCACGCATAAAAACACACGCACGAACACAGATAAAGTATAGTTGAACCCACCTCACCCCGAAAAACATTTCTGGCTATGTCACTGCTTCCTAGCAGATGCTGCCCTTTCAATACGGTCATATGATGAGAGTAGCCCGAAATTTAGTATTGTATACCGCTGCAACATTGTTCACACGACATATCGAGTGCTTGTCAATGAAGTAGTTGCGAGTGAAATATTCAGCGCTTGTGAACTCCTTCACCTGTGCGGTCTCCACCGTTCCGTGTGAAGATCAGACCATTGTCACAAGAATGCTCAAATCATCCTATCGCCGCGTACCCCTTTCCTATTGCCTAGTCGGGGTTGTCGATGACGTGATGTAGCCGACAGAAGATGATGCAATTTATTGTAATAATAAATTCACTGTCACTTAATGTGCTATATTATTGGGCTCACATGCTCACGAAAACCTCGAATACCGATCGCCGATCGGGAGCGTTTTTTGACGATGTCAAATAAGCGTTGCCTCGACCTTTTAAAAAATCGCCCGTGCAAGCAAGCGCGTTCAGACGTTTAGCGCGTTCGCCGCAAATCTGATGGGTTCCTCAAAAATTTTTATCGTGAAGGCCAGCGAGTTTAGACACTTCGTGAGTTTTCACAATGCTGACACAGTTTTATTGAGTTGTCGTGATGCTGCTATTTATGATTACGATTGAAACCAGCCAATTATTAACAATGCCGCTGTAACGTTTCTTCGATGAACTTATACATTCACCTTCGGCGCAAATACAGACGTCCTTCTGGTCACAGTGGAACTTCAAGAGTGGACTTGACTTGTCTGCCGTGTATAAACGTTCGCAGGAAAAATCTGCAACAGGAAGCAGTACGAAACTCTGAGCGTGGGTCTGTTTATCACGCTGAAACATGGCTGCCGCTATGGTGGCAATTCCTCTCGCTGCCACATTCTACGTGGAAAACGAATATATGAGCACCTAGCACACTATCCATGCCGATTTCGAAAGCACATCTAATACAGGAAACAAGTTGATGAAGTGTTAATGGGTATAGTTTTGGTAGATGACAAAATGTGCTCTGTGTATCTGTCGTGCTCACGGTTCAGTCATGAAAGTGTACTATTCAAATGTTTCAGTAAAACCTTTTTTCTAATTCTCAAAACATTCCTCACCAGGACTGCTATAGAATAGAACAGCAATGAAACTAACACCAAAGGTGTCAGTTTCATGCAGAATGCACACAGTGTTTCCTGGACATTCCTGTGAACTACAAGATGTGCAAAAAAGCGCCACTGTAGTGCAAAGTTTAGGAAGCGAGGTAGCAAAATGGACGCAATAAGCTATGTGGTCCAAATTTCATATGGGCACTAAGCGAGAATTTTCCGCAATAACTGTTTTTTTTCTGGCGGGCGAGTCATGATTTGTTCCACGAGGTAGTGTTTGACGCAATAACCTGCAAGAACGCTTGCCTTACACACTGAGGGAAACGTTGAAAACACCGATGCATTTGGTGGTTACTATTGGAGAAGGAACAAATTGAAGCTGAACAATTGAAGTTGAACGAATAGACAATTTCGGCAAAAGTTGTGTTAACAAAACATCACTGTCCTTGAGTAAAAAGGAATGACACTACTTGCGCATGTGAGAAGGCCTGTCTTGTAGGCGGCTATCAAGAAGCGTTCAATTTCATCGCATGATGTTGCCAGTCCCGCCATATTTTGATGTGTTGTTGGTTTTTTGTGTTTGTGTAGTATGCGTGTGTACATTTTTTTTCTTCGTCCTTGTCTTTTCGTGCCTATATCTAAGAAGCATGACAGACCAAGAAGCTCGCATCGCTATCCTCGTCCTGTTGGAGACTAACCTTTCTCAGATGTCTCAAAACTGCTGCATGGTAAACTCAAAATCGCCACATTTTAGTAAATGTAGTACGCGCATGAACTTACCAGCACCTGTAACACCGTTTCAAGGGTATGTAGTTGGGAGTGTTGGTAATTTATAACTAATAATATTGTAGCGCTCCACTTTTGCCCCTTCCCTTTTCCTGTATCTCAGTGTTTACGCGCTACGATATTATTAGCCATTTCAAGACTAGTGGTATGTCAGAGAAGGTGATAAACTTGGAAGTAATTAGTGTACCGCGTGTTTATTTCCATCTTGTGCAATAAGTGTTGCTATTTAGGACATATGTCATCGAAATGATAAACTTATTTTGTGGGAACGTTTTGAACAGTCCCTTAAATAAGCCCTGTATGAAATCATATGCTGCGAATGCGTGCGACGTACAAGATTGAGCTGGTATTTCTGCCGTAATAAGGCCACAACTTCGGTTGTATTAGCTGTCAAAATGACAAAAACATCTGTGTCCTGCACTCTAATTAGTCTACACTAGGTAATCCCAAGATATTTATTCGCGTAAAATTCTACCTTTCTCATGTTCTTCGTAAAAAAAGCTGCTTATTTTCACTTTTGCTGCTTCACTGCTGTAATGCAAGCAAAAGCCAGGTGATAGTTAATTACAATTTACGGTAATAAAATATATCAAATGGGTATACGTACCGGGTTCATAGTAAGCATACACTTTCACATAGCTTGACTGAAGTTGGCCAACATTAAATTCTTGTTCGAGGGAGAAATGAACACATCTTCTTGTGTTTCTTCGAATAGAACGGACATAAATGTCGACCTTGTGGTTTGATACAGCGAAGGAGTCAATCTCTCCGTCATTGACGAGCTGCGAACGCGTAGAGAAGAAACCAGAACATTATGCAGCAGAAAATTGAAGACATTCAACGTTATAACTGTGTAAATGAGATTTCAAATGCAATTAAAGGACAGTGATGTGTAGTTTGGAGGCTTACGGATAAGATTCTTCTTAAAATTGACGGGCTTTAACGCAAAGTAGGATTTCGTTTAGCATTTTAATAAAACCTAACGTAAATAGTATTCCTCTTTTTCTGTCTCATGTGCTATACTGTGTTTGACCATTTACTTATCAATAAAGAGTAATTATCAGTAGCGTTTTGTTGTAAATAACCAGAAAAAAAAAGCGTTGTAGTTGACGCAGCTGGCTCGCACAGATCGTGGTTTTGATTTACTGGTTCGCGATGTTCACGTGTCCAGGCTTCGTGAAGGCGCTCGCAAGGACCAGGTATGCAATAATTGTTGTTTGTGTTAAGGCAACTGTCTCATGCCAAAAATAAAAAAAAAACAGGTCGTCTCAATCACGCTCTTCAATTTGTAAACCATTCGTTTTGGGAAAGCAGACTATAGCAACTTGAATGTGTTAACTATGGACTAAAAATAAGAAAACATCAGTTTAGTTTTCAGGAAATTTGCCTCAAACAAAACCAAGGAGAAGCCAGATGAATTGTCAGTATTGTGAATTGTGGACGCACTTTGTCCCACAATGTATAAAAGACTCAAGTGTACTCCTGCGTACCGTTTTGTTTTTTTACAGCACAGCTCTTTATGCATCCACTCATGCCCCACGTACGTTGTAACTGAACGAACGATGACACAAGGAACGATGAGAGAGAACAACCATATAACGGTCGCGCTCTTCCGGAGCCCTATACTCGGTGACTACTTTCCTTGGCACTGAAGGCAAAGCTACGGAGGCGGAGCCAAAACGCGTCAAAACGCTTAGCGCTTGAGTGCATGTAAAAAAGCGAAACTTGTTCACGCGTTCAAAAACGCGAAGTCGCAACAAATAAATTGAAAGAAATACGAATATCTTACTCGAATGAGCAGCGTCCTGTCTCAAGTAGTTCCACGTAGAAAATGAAGGAGGAACATTTATTCTTCACGTTGAAAATACGGGCACAACTTTGGAACTACCTCCACTGGTGGAAGGATGCACGTAATTTGGCTCTGTAGCTTTCCCTTCAGTGCCAAGAAAAGTTGTCGCCGAGTAGAGAAAACTGCGTGTGTGAGCCCCTCCCCCCCTTCTCTTACAAAAAAAAAACCCAGCAGGAAGAAAAGATGAAAGCTTGCGGTAAAAAAAAAAATCTGTAAACAGGGGTTGCGCCGAGCCAACGTTTCAATGAGTAATATTCTTTTTCTCAAGGCTAGAACAAAGTTGTTCTAGCCTTTAGGAAGACAAGTCTGCTTGTCGAAAAGCCGAGGAAGCTCGCGCTTTCCGGTTTCCTGTAAAGCTGCATCTTTCTGACACTCTTCACTCGTGCAAGTGGGACATACATTCGATTTAACAAATTCAATTTTTTTTTATCAAGGCTAAAGTAATGAAACTTAACGCGATGGTGCAGCTTGGATTCGAGTGGTGAAAGTTATGCCATGGCTGCTTAGCGCCCCACCTGAGCCATTATCGTAGGCAGGGGGTTCGAATGGTTCTACACCTCTCACCCCTCCAACCCCAAAATTTCACATTTATGTACATACAGGCGCACACATAAACACACTCACGAACATACATAGACGGGCGGGGGCGAAAAACAAAATTTAAAGAGCTACTGCCCTGGCCTAAGAGTGGTTCATTCCAGTCGATGCCAGAATACTGCTGCGCTCTAGTTTTTCATTACAAAGTATCGTAGTCTCAATGAAGTTTTAACGCAATAGCGTTAAAGAGCTTGTTATACTGAAATTCCGGCGTTGGCGATGGCATCGTTGGTTGTGGGCAAAAAATCATCTTATGCTAGACTGAAAAATCAAGAACGACGCAAATAAAATAAATGATCAAAAATCCTGGGGCAGTGTAGGAATCGAACTTGGGTCGTTTGGGTCTTATAGTTGGGATCGAACCCGGGTCGTTTGCGTGGCAAGAGGATGTTCCACCGGACGGTCACGCGTCTGCTTGTGAATGCAATGAAAAAATAACTTCATCTGCTTGAAAATGCAGTGAAAGTAACTCGTGCATTACAAAAACCCGTGTCCTGTATACATCCTTCGCAATACAACATGAAATGCTGCAGCAATCATGCGTGGTACAAGCACTCATTGACAGCGGACGGCAGAACATGTGATAATCATAATGGCTTCGTGCTTTAAAGCCGGTCATTCACTACAAAGGGCACACAGCTACTGCGACTATTCCATTAGGGCAACGTAGTGGGTGCATAAGCACGTTCGAAAAGGTTCCATTAACTAAGTGTATGAAGTACGCACAAGAAACAAGACATCATTATCACGCTCAACTTATAAAGGCAAAGCTTTAAGGTCCCCTAAATTTTTGGACATCTTGTTAGACTGGATAACCGACACTGTCCTCAACAATTTCTCGACTGGAGTGCAAGCACTCTTTCATAAACATAAGAAATGGCCAAAGGTGGCTGTATGTCAACCTTTACATAATACTGTGCAGTCATCGGTGAAAAATGACGTTAAAATGTATTCGCGTTCTTTTAAAGATTTTTCATTATCACTGAACCTTGTTGGATTAACAAGGCGCAGTGAAATTCGTCGACCTGTGAAATATGCACACTACGCAGCGTCTGGTGAACTGGTTGTATTTCGGTGTCCACCAACGATTGATTGCATGGGAGTGACGAATCGACAAGTCGGGCCTCCACGAAAACGGTGACATATACGTTTCTCCTACATTCAGAAGAAAATACTGCCGAAACACTTTTCACCCCCCCCCCCAAAAAAAAAACAAAAAAAACATGCAACTCTGGCCCACTGGAGGGATACGGACAGCGCGAAATATATTTATTTTATTTCCGCTAAATACCGAGAGAGTGAACGATCAACAAAAAGACTTTGAGGACGCTTAAACTCCACTTTCAAAAGTGTCGTAATCGGGCCCCGGAAGCATGAGGTTCTCAGCCTTACTTCGGTTCTCAATAGACACCTTAGCCTTGCCGCAAGAAAATGCAAGACTGTGGGTTTAACACTGGTCATTTTGAACTCTAGCCCATAAAATGCCTACGGCAAGTACACGGGCGAAATGCCCACTACACCATAATTTTCTTCTTGCGAGTTCACGAGGTACCCCGCATACACGTCCCCAAAGTGCTGCGGGCCCCAGCACACTTTGTTGACGTTACTGATAATGATGTCAATTATGCCTGAGTTATTTCTAATGAATGAGAATTTGAAACACCCACTTATTGCACAATTCACGTGCTCTGACGCCTGATGCTATTCTACGATTCATGCGTTAAGGAGACTCCTGCCACTATATGACATTCATATAGTTCGTTTTTAAATTTCATGCAGTGGCATCGTTCTATAATAGAAAACCTGTTTTTCCCGCAGAACGCCTGCAGATTCTATTCTTAATCAATATCGAAAATTTTGCTATTCCTTTATTTATGAAAAAATGGAGAAGGATACCAATGCATATTTCTTGAGTTTCTTCATCCGAGAACGCCGATTTTTCGTTCACAACCAACACCGACACAGAGAGTGACCCTGACACCACAATTTCTGCAAAACAAACTCATTTATATCCCGTTAAATTCGAACGCTAATAGAGCTCCACGGCGGCCACGCAATAGCACTGGCACGCATTTGTAATAAGTGGGGTTCCTTGTTTTCGGAATTGATTTTTCTGGAAGTTCAGAGAGTATTTTTCGGAGCTTTATTTCTCGGAGGGAATCGGGCATTGATGTCTCGTTATTATGCATGTATTCGAAATTCACTGTTTAATATTGCAATATAAGTTGTCCAGTGTGCTCTTATTCATTTATTTTTAACGAAAATGCGTTTCATTGATGCTGCCAATTCTGTTTTTCTAATGTTTCCTTTTTTACTAATACTGTTAGTGAGGCTGAATTGCACTGATGTAAAACAGCTCTATACTGCCGTGAACTCGCCGAAGTGTTTTTTTTTTTGGGGAGCAGGAGCTTTCCAAGCTGCTTGTTCTCTGCCATCTTCTCATTGAAAAATAGAGGACCTCTTCATAACATTACTCTCAATACAGCAAAATCTTTAACAAAATTATATTTAACACAAAAACATGCAAACGCACTAAATGTATTCGAGATGTCTTTTAGGTTTAAACGCACATATGTACACATGTGCATACCTATGAACACAAATGCACACAAGCCCAAATACTCGAATACAAAACACCTGTATTTGTTAGTGTTACAACCATAAACTTTTTTTTCAATATACACAAGCATACTCAACGAGATTGTCACCACTGATGGATGTTCACGCCATTTAGTTGACGAATGTCAGCTTTGAAAATGCTCTCACGTGAGCATGCTCCTTTAAAATGGAAGTTTACCGCATACACCCTATTTGCCAGAAGTTTTACCGGCAGATGTTTGTCGGATTCTGATATATATATATATATATATATATATATATATATATATATATATATATATATATATATATATATATATATATATATATATATATATATATATATATATATATATATATATATATATATATACATATATATAATATGAAGCCCTAGTGATAAGGCAACACTTACACCATTTGACAACAGCTGAATGCAACGAAAAGAGTAATACTACGTACATTCTCCAAGTCCGTAACGTTGGCCTTGAATCCTGTCAGCAGACCGACTTCGAAAATTACCATACCATCTGGAGTATCTTCGTTCGGGCTGTATATTCAGGTAAAACAGCAAAAAAAGTCAATGGTGCCTAATGTAACGTGCCAAAATGAAGTTACGTAGACAAGTGTGAACTTTAATCTATTAAGTATTATTGTTTTTCTGCTTACTACAGATTCCCTAAAGATAAAAAAAAATAGCACGGGACATGGCCGCTTGCGGGCCTATGCGCGCTTAGATCGCTGCGCTCCATAACGTTCTGCGTACAAACAAAACCCTTCCCTCGCGATGGTTCATGACAGTGAGAAGCGGTTGTGCCGGTCAACGCTTGTGTTGCCGCTCGTGAAACATGCTTCATCGTGAAGCCACCACTATCGTCACTAATCTGTCGAGGCAACACATGCGGTTAAATACTACGGTCGTTACATGTGCATGTGCTTATGTGTAATATTTCTGAAACTGGTTTTATAATAGTTGATAGTAGCAATAAGCGGTCTTACAATCTGTATTATGAAATTTCACTTTTCCAAATTGCTTGAGAATCACGGTATCCGTCGAACAAGCGACTTAGCAATCGTACTTCAAGACCTCACCTTGCGCAGATCTTCATGAGATAGTCAGGTGTGGGTTTTTTCTCTTGGTGTAAGCTTCCATTTTCGATACCTGAAGCATGAAGCAGATAGTTCTTAAATATGTTCCGTTACATGTCATTTTTATTTCCATCGTTCAAAATAAAATAAAAACAAGGGGGGGGGAATGACTAAAAGCCGCAGCAGCGACTTGACAAGGAACCTGACTCCCTCTTACATGACAAGTGTAGTGGACAGTCATAAGCAATACATGCATAGGAACACCTACAGTAATACAGTTAACTAAAAGGGACCATTATATAGTAGTCATGAAGAAACAGGACATACTTTAAGCACTTATGAAATTGTGTCTCTCTCTTTATATATATATATATATATATATATATATATATATATATATAGCAAAGATAAAAAACGTATAACACCAAGAGTTATTACGTTTCTGACAAATTGCGTGATTATCAAGAGGAACAAACAATAGTTGTGATAGATTTTTCTCCTTTGGGTTGATATATTCGCCTTTGCGTTGGGATGGCTGGCTGCCTTACTCTTCACAAGTTTTATTGCATCATTGGTTGTTGAGCCTAAAATGCATGCGGCTCGTGCACTTAGATTTAAATGCACATTAAAAAACCCAGGTGGTCGAAATTTTCGGAGTTCTTCACTATGGCGTCACTCATAGTTATCAGTTTTGGTATGTTAAACTCCAACAAATATTATTACATCATTGGTTCTTTTTACTACCCTACTTTCAGTTGCTCCTGAGCTCCTCAACTAAGTGGTGGTGTCAGGAGCGTATGCAACAAATTGCGTTAATTTTAATGTTTAGTATCTCATTATGTTTTATATTAATAGCTTTATATTGTATTTGTATTATATATATATATATATATATATATATATATATATATATATATATATATATATATATATATATAGTGGGAGTAATAATTCAATGGGCCAGTTAGTCTTCGTGAAGGTATAGGATATGGCACAACGGGAGCGTTGTCAACAAGGATAAACATATTTATTTCCCAACAGTTTCGGGAGAGGTCTTCCCTTCATCAGGGGATGAGTTATAACTCATCCCCTGATGAAGGGAGGACCTCTCCCGAAACTGTTGGGAAATAAATATATTTATCCTTGTTGACAACGCTCCCGTTGTGCCATATATATATATATATATATATATATATATATATATATATATATATATATATATAGAAGACTAACTTCGGTTGCCGCAAGGTTATAAATATGAAAGTAGATGCGCTTTCACATAACAACTGTTTATTGTGCCGACGTTTCGACAGGAACCCTGTCTTTTTCAAGGCATAACATAATACTATTTACACATGTTCCGTGCCTTTTTATATCCTGTCCAGACAGGTGGGGAGGGGTCCATTGAGAGAGAGAGAGAAAGAGAAAAAGAAGAAACAGCGAAACGGGAGGACAAACATTAAGTAAAATATAGAAAATCTAGGAGAAGAAGCAAGACCGACACGGCGTAATTAGAAAGGGGCAGCATTTCAACAGAGTAGGGCAGAGGTAGATGAGGAATGTCATCATTGTCAACAATACCTCCCCCGCACCCACACTTCCCCAAGTGGGCAGGGAGCCGCCGTTTTTGTATTCCACCTTTCGGTGTAGTCCGCTGGCGACTCGTTCCTCTTTGAAGTGTATGACAAGTTAATGGGGAGGGCTTAAGCGCTTTAAGTGCGTGCTGGTGGCGTCGGGAGGAGCGAAAAAGCCGGTGAATGAGGCACCGCCATCGATATTCATTATATGCATTGGCTCCTTGTCAGTGAAGGAACAGAATGTGCGTTAAAAATTAAAGAAGGAAAAAAAACAGGGGGGGAGGGGGGAGATTGTACGACATCCGAGACAGTCACCACACAGTTGCGGCTCACTGGGAAGACATGCGCGCATGCACGAAAAAGTTAACGAAACCACCTAGCTGTCAGCTCCTTGTCAGTGAAGGAACAGAATGTGCTTTGCAACTTAAAAATAAAAGAAGGGGGGGGGGGACCGTACGACATTCGGGAACACTTATCTGTGCGTTCCGGTTGAGCTTGATGAGGCAAATCATGTCTATGTTGTCAGATGCATAGGCCAAAAGCTTTGTTAGCGGGTGATATTATTGTCGTAATGAAACCGGACTGATTAGAGAGAAGCGTTTGCGTCTTTTAGCAGTCGTAACGCAGACAGAGTGCCTGGGTGTTCATTTATTCCGTATTTTGTCGTGTTAAATTTGTAGATAAAATAATATCCCCGTTGTTCCCGTTCTCTGATTGTTCGAAAGTTATTTTCTAGTAGTGTAACCCTGATGGCATCAAAGCTGTGGTCTTTTAATGTGCAGTGTTTTGAAAGTGGAAGGCCTGGCAGAGATCGTACATGTGCCCGATGGTTGTTGAATCTAATTCTAAACGGAGTGTCTGTCTGGCCCACGTATTGCTTGTTACGTACCCCACCTCCTGGAATGTGGGGTATGTAACAAGCATCTACCTCTACCTCTGCCCTACTCTGTTGAAATGCTGCCCCTTTCTAATTACGCCGTGTCGGTCTTGCTTCTTCTCCTAGATTTTCTATATTTTATGTAATGTTTGTCCTCCCGTTTCGCTGTTTCTTCTTTTTTTTCTCTTTCTCTCTCTCAATTGACCCCTTCCCACCTGTCTGGACAGGATATAAAAAGGCACGGAACATGTGTAAATAGTATTATGCCTTGAAAAAGACAGGGTTCCTGTCGAAACGTCGGCACAATAAACAGTTGTTATGTGAAAGCGCATCTACTTTCATATATATATATATATATATATATATATATATATATATATATATATATATATATATATATATATATATATATGTGTGTGTGTGACGCTACAAAACACGCCGTGGTCCAGATGCCATGCGTTTATTCTAAAGCACGCGCACTTCCTCTTCGTCGGCTTCTCCTAGAATCACCTTGTGAATGCGTTTATTCTAATGCACGCGCACTTCCTCTTCGTCGGCTTCTCCTGGAATCACCTTGTGAATGCGTCACACTTCCCCCTCCCCTCGAGAAAGTCTCAGTTCAGAAGGTTCAAAATAACGCCGCAGTTTGCTAACATGCACAATGTCAGAGTTTCTACGTAAGGGTGGCACGGAGCGGTTGATTTCATAGTTCACTGTTGAGACCTTGCGTAGAATCTTGTAGGGTCCTTCCATGACACAACTCAGTTTGCCGTTGTTGGGATGCCATGGTGTCTCGTAAAGGACAAAGTCACTGACTTGGAACTCAATCGGAAGAAATTTTCTATCATAAATGACTTTGTTCTTATTATGGTAGGCGATAGAATTGGTAACTGCAGTTTTTCGCGCTTCTTCGACGGTTTCTTCTCGTTGTTCCAGTACAGTAGGATAAGATGGAATTCCATACATCAGGAAGGAAGGTGCGTAGCCGGTCACTTCGTGGGGTGTTCTGTTGTATTCGTCAATTACCTCCGGAAGCAGCTTAGTCCAAGATTTCTGTGGTTCGTCATTGATCTTACATTTAAGTCTCGTTACGATAGTCTGGTTTGTCCGCTCGTTCATGCCGTTGCATTGTGGATGATGAGATGAGGTGAATAGTTGGTGTATACGATTATGTTTTAAAAACTGCTTGAATTTTCCTGCGGTAAATCCTGTTCCACGGTCTGAAAGGAGCTTCCGTGGTTTTCCAGAAGAAAAAATTGTTTTTAAGCATGAAATGTAGGCGTCGCTGTTCTCACTTTTATGAGCAAACGCCCATACGTAGCGAGTCGCATGATCAATAACCAAGTGTATAAACCTTTTTGACGAGCCATATCCAGAAAATCCTCCTATGGTGTCTATTGCAAAGAGGTCGAAGGGCTCTTCAGCTGGAGGCAGTGATTCAAGCGTCCCAAACTTTTTTGTTTTCGTCTTCTTGCATCTCTGGCATGTGTCACAATGCCGAATGTAAGTGGAAACATCGGTTACCATATGCGGCCAATAATATTGCGGAGACAGGAGTGATAGCGTCTTCTTCACACCGACATGCCCAAAATGTTGATGTGCATTCTTCAGAATGGTTGGGCGTAGTTCATGGGGCACGTATATTTTCCGTAGTCCTTTTCTTTTAACGATGATGATGTTATTTTCCAATGAGTGCGTTCCTTTTGGACGCTCATTGTTGCATCGCTGAAGGTCGTCGTGTGAAAGAAGATTAACTATTGGGGCTCTGGAGAGCGCATCTGCTTCGACATTACTTGTGCCCTTTTGATGTTTGATGTTCACATCATACATTGACAGTTTCAAAGACCACCGGAAGAGACGACCTTGAGGATTTTTAACATTCTTCAGCCACTGGAGTGCGGAGTGATCTGTTACAACAGTGAATGACTTTCCATGAAGGTAGCAATGCCATTTATCAATGGCATCTACAATAGCAAGACATTCTCTTTCTGTAATAGCATAGTTCACCTCATGCTTAAGTAGTTTGCGGGAATAGTAAGCAACAGGATGTTCTTTGCCTTTGTCATCAGGTTGTTTCAGCACTGCACCGATGCCTTCGCCAGATGCGTCACAGTACACAGTACATGGTCTCGAAGGGTCGTATATGCGAAGCACCGGTTCTTCAGTTATCCGCTCCTTCAGTTCACGAAAGGCTTGCTCGCATGCTTCTGTCCACACCCACTTGCTGCCTTTGTGGAGTAGTTTTGTGAGTGGAAGAGCGATATCGCTGAAGTGGGGGATGTACTGACGGTAGGTGTTTACAGTGCCCAGAAAACGCTGGAGATCTTTTTCTCGTTTTGGTGTAGGAAATTTGAGTATGGCAGCCACATTACTTTGCTTAGGTGTCACTGTTCCTTGTGAAATTTTGTGGCCCAAGTATTCAATGCTGCAGCGTGCAAATTGGCACTTTTTTCGTTTGAGTTTTACGTTCTCGGTTTTGAGAGCTTTCAATAGCGCCTCAAGGTGTCGTATATGATCATTAAATGTCTCTGAGTATACGACCACATCGTCAAAGTAATTAATAACATTGGTGAGCTGATGTTTCGCTATTATTGATTTCATGGCTCTTTCAAATGTGGCTGGAGCGTTCTTCAACCCAAACGGCATTACCAACCACTCAAAATGACCATCAGGCGTGACAAATGCAGTTTTCTGAACATCGTCAGGATGCATTTGCACATGCCAGTATCCCGACGTTACGTCCAACGTAGTGAAAAACTCCGCCTTTCCTAAGTGGTCAAGAATATCATCTATACGTGGAATTGGTTGAAAGTCGGGTACCGTTATGGCATTGAGTTTCCGGTAGTCAATACATAGACGAGTGCGTCCTTCACCTTTCTTTTCTGCTAAAATGACAGGTGCGGCGTAGGGCGATAATGAAGGCCTCACAACACCTTGCTTGAGGAGAGCGTTAACCTGTTTGTTGATCTCCACTTTGTCTGCCTGTGAACATCGATATGGTGCTCGACGAATAGGGACAGCATTGGTAAGTGCGATCCTATGTTTCTCAGTAGTGATGCACCCAATATCTGTCTGAGATTTCGAAAATATCTCGTCATACTTGCTTAAAAGAGAGTCGAGCACCACAGACTCATGCTCTGATAAGTTTTCTGAAGTCAGGGTTCGCATCACCGGGGCTTGAATGGTTTTCTTTTCATTGTGATGCGGAAGGTTCATATTCTCACGTGCTTGTGTCACTGACTTGCTTTCCAGATTTACAGAAAGATTGAAGTATGAAGCGCTGTCTAGGCCAAGAATTAATTGCGTTCTCATGCCTCGCAGCACATGTGCATAAACTTTCTTGATGACGTTCCCAATTTGTAACTGAATGTTTACGCGACCCAAAGTTCGAATGCTTGATGCAACTTGCTGGACCATGATGCTGGAGTCTCTCATCAACTGAAGCTTTAGCTGTTTATACACATCCTCGCTGATACAAGTAATTGTTGCTCCTGTATCGAGAATTGCATTTACTGGCTTTCCGTTGATGAGAGCACTGAAGTGTATTAATGAAACTCTGGGTCGCCTTCCTCGTTTCCCTGTTCAGTATCAATGGCGGACACATTGCCGCGACGCGGACATTCGTTGTGCCAGTGAAACTGTCGTGGGAAACCAGCAGCTGAGCAGTATCTACATTCGTTTTGCGGGGCACGCGGTTGAAGAGTTATTGTCGGTTGCTGCGATCTGCTGAAGAGACGTGGAGCTCTTGATGCGATACTAGCGTTACGAGTAAAGGAAACTCCTCTCACCCGTTTTAAAGATGTCTCGACCCGTTGAGCAGCGGTGAGCCACTCTAATGACGAGTTGAAAGACAGTCCAGCGAGCGCCAGTTCCACATCAGGAGGAACACCATCAGTCAGCCCAGAAATGATGTGGCACTCTTTCAGGTCAGCCAAGGAACCCAGTCGCTTTTTCTCGTCGTAGTAGTCCTTGATGGTCTGCCCTCCTTTCAGTCGGTAGTGAATGAAGAGACGGAAGGCATCTCCGTCAGTCGAAGCAAAGCGGGCTTGCATGTCACGCTTGATATCGCCCCAAGTTGTCTCGCCGTTGCCGAAAATCTCTGTCAGGTACCACTTGAACGCTTCCCCTTCAATGTATTCGTTGAAGTGAGTGACCCGATCGCGGTGAGTCCATGATGCCTCGGCTGCCTTCATGTCGAAAAGAAGAAGCCACTTGTCGATGGGGACGTCTTCTGGTGTTCCCTTGAACTTCTGTATGTTGAGCGGGGGCTTTGGCTTAGCCATGGCACGTTGATGAGGTCGATCCTGTCGGCTTGTGTGACGCTACAAAATGGAGACACGTCGTGGTCCAGATGCCATGCGTTTATTCTAAAGCACGCGCACTTCCTCTTCGTCGGCTTCTCCTAGAATCACCTTGTGAATGCGTTTATTCTAATGCACGCGCACTTCCTCTTCGTCGGCTTCTCCTGGAATCACCTTGTGAATGCGTCACACACACACACATATATATATATATATATATATATATATATATATATATATATATATATTGTATTTGTACTTTATATGTATTTATAGCTCATTCTACTCATTGTCACCATCAGTGCAGGGCAAACGCCTATCTGTTGTTTCACCAATCAACCCGGTCCTGCGCTTGACGCGGCCATGGTATATAGCTGCGAGCCTTCATCTGCCCACCCAACTTTCTGGCTCCGCTTGTGCATTTGCCTTGTCTTTGAATCCAGAATATTATTACTCTTAGTGAGCAGCAGTTATCTTGCGTACGTATTATATGTCCTGCCAATGTTTTTTTTATTTCGACTAAGATGTGCCTAACAGCTGTTTGTGCCATGATCTGTTCTGCTCTCATCTTATCTCGTAAAGTTACACCTATCATTTTCCCCCATCGCTTGCTGCGTCGTCGACAACCTAAACTGAACCCTCTTTGTAAGCCTCCAGAGTTGTTATGCGTAAGTACCGATGTCGTACAGCTATTATATGCCTTCCTCTTGAGGGATGGTAGTAAACTGCTATTCCTGATGTCAGGATTCTTGTCGGATGTGCTTTCCCAATCTTGATCTTCTAGTTATGGTCATCGTTTAGCTTCGCGGTCCTACCTGCCGTAAGTAGACGCATTTCTTTCCCACTCCCAGTGCCTCACTACCTATCGCAAAGTTCTGTTTTTTCCCGAGACTGTTCCACATTACTTCAGTGCATACACATTTTCAGACATACCATTCTCCTTTGCTTGTCGAAATCAGTAATCATGACTTGCAATTCGTTCCTTGAATTCCTCATCAGCGTAATGTAATCAGCGAAGCGCAGGTTACTAACGTACTTTCCGTTCATTCGTATCCCTAACTCTTTCAAATCTAGGATTCTGAAGAGCTCCTGTGACCATGCAGTCAATACCGCTGGGTAGATTGTGCCAGCCTGCCCCGTTCTTTATTGGTATTCTGTCGTATCATTTATGGAGTACTAGGGTGGTTGTAGAGTTTCTGTAAATTTCTTCCAGAACACACACACACACACACACACACGCACGCACACACACACACACACACATACACATACACATACACACACACATACACACACACATACACACACATACACACACATACACACACATACACATACACACACATACACACACATACCCACACATACACACACATACACACACACACATACACACACACCTACACACATACATACATACATATATATAGCTCGGTAGTTAGCACTAGTGTTGTATAGTTATCTCTGTTCGAATAACAGAGAGGTGAACTAGGTGGTACGTATTCATTATAAAAAAATAGACAGGAAGTACAAACAGACATCGCAAGGAAGTTAGGACACCATAAACGCCTACTCTAACAACTGAAACAACGCGCAGAAACACAAAGGTGGATAAGAAAAAAAAGACAGGGAAACCTCTCTGGGCATGCCCACGGAATACGCAAACCTATCAATCTGGCACACGTTCTGGTCTACGTGAAAGATAACTGTTGAGACATTTTAAGTTTCTTCTTTATGCAGATTATTCGACAGCTGGCTCGTGCACGTGGTACCACTGTTATCGATATGCCATGCCTCAATCATAAGACCCGTTTCTTCGTTTCTATGCCTGTGAAAAACTGCGCATTCATCGAACATTGGTGTGCACTTGCGTTCTCGTCATTGTAGAGAAAGATTAGAAGGCAAGCCTCCGGTTAACGATCTGTTATATTCCGATCTTTTCTGGTTAATGCAACCTCGATTAATGCAACGTAGAGGCGACCGCAGCTGAAAGGGGCTTCATAAACTACACTATAGTACAGAAATAAGCGAATTATCGGTACGCTTCTTGTCCTTTACTTGCTCATTGTTTTTCTGTACTGTGGTACAAATCTTACATATAGCTTGTTGGCAGCCATTTAAAAGAACGCCGTATCTACTTCCTATACTTTGTTTATCCTGTGAGGTACGCAATGAATGCACGGTATTCCTACGACAAGCTTCTTTTCATCGATTTCTACAACCATGCTCGGACTTAACATAACATAAACGGGTCGTTTTAAAAAAGGCATCTTTAGAAATTGTTTTTATTTTAAAAAGTCAACGCTGGCAGGTTGGAAGGAAGACGTTTATGTGCAGAAATCAGGAATATGCATTGGTTCAAAGCTGGTTCCAGTTCTAAGTTATTTATACCTTAGCAAGATTTACGAACATTTGCAAGGCGCCTTAGGCAATTCTATTATTAAAGTATTTCGTCTATGTGAGTGATTACTTCATATTTTTGTAATAGTGAGGTATTTTAAAGTGTAGTAACCTCTGTGATTGAAAATTCCGAATTAAATGAATGAGGAATAAACTTTATCAAATAATTAGCTAAGAAGAGTGAATTCCAATTTCAAGCAATTTCCTTACCCTTTCAGAAGAGCCACGTTGGCTGGCAGTATTCTCCGAGATCTTCTCGGAGGTTGTAAATGACGGTATACCTCTCATGCCTTCAAGTCGGCCCTCAAGAAGTCGTGTGAGCACGAAATGAGTGATAGCTTTTTATTTTATTTTTTTATTTTTTAACGTGCTTTTAACATGTGCTTTAACGCACATGTTACGCGTTTTATTTAGATGTAGATTATGTTCTCTTGATGCAGTGGCTACTGTCACTGAACGTTTAAAGAAGTCCGTTATGTCAAATCCGAGCATGGTAGCAGAAAGCGATAGGAAAAAACGTATCGTAGGTGCACCGTGCATTCATTGCGTACATCACAGGCCAAAGAAAGTAGTATAGGAAGTAGATACGGGGTTAATGTTGCTTTAACGGCTGCCAATAAACTATATGTGAGATTTGTGCCACAGTATAAAGAGAAAGAATGAGCGAGTGAAGGACAAGAAGCGGACCAATATCTGTTTCGTTAACCACACCAACAAATTGACGGATTGCCGTACTAGTTGTAATTAATGAGGTCCTTTTCGGCTGCGGCCACACCTACGTTGGACCGACGGTACGTTGCATTAACCGACGAAGATGATCGGAACAAACAGACACTCACTAAGCGAAGGCTCACCTTATTAAATTTCTTTACATTGTCGAGAATGTAAGTGCACGCCAATGTTCGATGCATGCGCAGTTTTCTTACGCATAGGAACGAAAAAAACGGTTCTTATGATTGAGGCATGGCATGTCGATAACAGTGGCACCACATGCGTGAGCCAAATGTCGAATAATCTGCATAAAGGTGGAACGAAATGCCTGAACAGTTGTCTTTCTCATAGACTCCAACGTGTGCCAGATTGACAGGTTTGCACGTTGCATGGGCATGCGCAAATAAGTTTCCGGGCCTTCTTTAGTTTCCGCCGTTGTGCTTCTGCGCGTTGTTTGATTGATTTGTAGGGTTTAACGTCCCAAAACCACCATATGATTATGAGAGACGTCGTAGTGGAGGGCTCCGAAAATTTCGACCACCTGGGGTTCTTTAACGTGCACCCAAATCTGAGCACACAGGCCTACAACATTTCCGCCTCGATCGGAAATGCAGCCGCCGCAGCCGGGATTTGAACCCGTGACCTGCGGGTCAGCAGTCGAGTACCTTAGCTGCGAATTGTTTCAGCTGTTGATGGACGTTCGTGGTCTCCTAACGTTCTCTTTATGTCAGCGCTTGCATTCCCTGTTTTTTCTTTCTATCTAGAATGAATAGCCCTGGTAATTCACTAAGTTGTAGACCTACACTTTAAATGATTACGAGTAACTATTCATTCCACATATTTGAGAGACATCACAGGTCCTATCACCAAATGCTGTATTTTCAATGCCTGTACGACCGTCATTTGATACTCAATTTTCTTACTTTTATTTTGCTTTAAATTTGGATTACAGTTGAGCTATTGAATCACACGTAATTTCTGGGAACACTTACTATGAGAATTGGCCGTCAGTATTTCACCTCCACTTGCTTGCTTCTGTTCAAAATTCGCTGTGATGTCGAACTGAAACGTACAGAAAGACATCTTGTGACACGCCAGTAAATACAGCTGTGGTCCCTACTTATGTTATGATTTACTTGCTTTTAAATTAGAAACATCTCTTTTATATAATCTTTTATTGCCCTCACCCCTTTTCCCAGGACAGGGTAGCAAGCCGGCCTAAGAACTGGCTCACCTCTCCGTCCTTCCGCTTATTTTTTCCTTTTGCTTTCGCATTGGAAGCCCAGAAAAAAAAACGAGACAGTAATGACATTTGGAAGTTATCGAATGAAGAGTAAAAACTCGAATGGTCATTTATGAGTTCTACTAAGACGACACGAGGGAGAAAGCCACCCGATGGGACTTTTTTCCTTTGCACACTATGTAATGCGAAGGTCCAGTTTTGTGGTTGCTAACAGGCAACTTGAATGCAAGGTGCTGTGATCCAACATGGTTTCTAGGCCACGCGGATGGCAAGAGCCCTAGCTGCGGGACAGAAAAGGAACCGAAGCGAGCAACAACTTCCCTGCTGCCTGCCCTTGTCCAAAAGGATTTGTTTCCTCTCCGGCGCATCCCGTCTAGCATTACGTCACTATTGTAAAATCATATTTAGGTTCATTCCACGTTCGCCTCTTGACATTCGTGGATTTGGGAACTCTGTCGACCAGTTTGGCACGGGATAAGAAGGTCGCTCTTTGCATACCCGTTGTAAAGCTCTCGGTTCAATCCACGCGCACCTGGTGATATGCGTGGATTGGTAGCATCTGTCAAACGGTTCGGCAGAGGTCACTGGAAAGCCAGACAATCAGACAGGGTGCGAGCATAGGAAGCTTACCGAGCAAGCTCCTAATAATAGCCGGGGCACTTGATCGAACATCTATCTGGCAGCGCGAAACGCCCCATGAAGTTAGCTTTCCCTCACGAAGATACGGCCTTTGCTCACGTAACGCACTTCCCTGCATGCATTTGGGAAAGCGAATGGTAGGATTAGGAGTGTGCCATGCGGAACGAGTCGAAATTATCACTTTAGATACTATGCTTTTACCCATCATTGCGTTGACGGCCCATTGTGCGGAGTCAGCGTTCGCTTATCCGCTCGGTTTGTTGAGGTGATGGAAGAACCGTAAAACGGAAACGTAAGCCGTAAAACGGAAGAATCTGCGTTCTCCGCGCAGCTGGCTATTATCAATATCGTCGAATTTAGGAGAAGCAGCCTTATGTCCCCGTGGCGAATAGAATCCAAGAAGAATGCTCTGACATTGAAAAACAAGGCCGACATTAGGCGAACAGAGTCCAAACGTCCTGTTCCTGACGAGTACGCGCTGCGGCGCACGAGGATTTTTGAGATGATTTTCACACCTAAACCCTATTTCCACACGTATAGCATAAAGAATTTTTTTCTGGGATGGAGGGGCACTATCAGATGGCCTTCAATATTTTATAAAAACTTCTCTGTTCATTTCATTTCGGAGGAGGGGGTGGGGCAGTCTTAATTTGAAACCACTGAAAAAAATTCCACAAAATTTAAAAGAAAACCTCGAATATTGTCGCCAAACGTGTTCCTTACGTTATCGGAAAGCAGTGCCGTGTAGTCAACTTCCGCTGTAAAATTCGCATAAAAAATTCAAGACTTCCATACACAGTTGTGTATCAAATTATCCAATATATCGAATTTTTTTTTGCGAATTCGATATATGCTGGTTCAGCTTCACTCACAAAAATTCCTAGGTTCGAGTAACGGCATTTTTGTCATCTGCAGCAGTAAAACAGTGGACAATCTTCATGAGGCTTTGTAGCGTCGCGATGTAGTCTTTGTCAGCTGCCACGCAAAAGAATTAAGAAGAGCGCCGCGTGGCTCGTGATGCGCGAACCACGAGATAGATTAGAACAATTTCTCGCGCCTGGCAGCTAAGACGCAGGCAGCCGTTGCCGCTCCGCTTTGATCCTGGATAATAAAGCGGCGACATCAGCACGGTCACGTCGGCCGCTGACACGTCGTCTGCCTCTCGCTACAGCTTCATTGAAAGGCTTCCTTTGTAGTTGCACAATTCAATGGCACATCGCATAATTAGTGTGCAACTGGGGCCGCGATCCCGCGTCTCTATTCGTGGGGGTCTGTCATCAATGGGTGGTGCTGTTTGGTTATTGTTTAGTTCACAACGAGGATTCACTGGCGCCTGCTCTTACGTGCAGTTGTCTCTGAAAAGTCAGTTATTGCCCTGTGTGACTCTTTCTTCATTCATTAAAGAGCTTCGACGGTGACGTTTACGTCGATTATATACATAAAAATAATCAAATCACACAATCATGAGGCACTCTCTTATGCTGCAACATATGTCATTCTGAAAGGCTTATCAATTAAGGGTTTTGGTGAAACGCACACAAAAATGGATATTAGATGGTTTAAGACTTCCATGTTGTGTATATAGTCTTTGATTATGAGAACTTGCAAAGTGAGTTACGTGACGGTGAACAGGACAAACTTAAGTATTTCTAAATTACATTTAGTGATTTTACGTGATGTGTGAGCGACAAAAAAAAAACGGTACCTTGCAAATGTCATCGGGGACTTTTACGTTGTAAGTGTAGTTGAAGAACAAAATGCCGGTGCCAGACCCTTTGACGTTGATTAATATCTTTTCTCCTGGTTCATTGATCTGGAACAAAATCGAAGAGTTACGATGAGCAGGTGTGGTGGTCTGAAAAAAAGGGGGGAGATTTAACTAGCTGCGGACGAAACAATGGAGCTAGTGGCATGCAGTGAAGTTGAATTAGGTGGGTAACTGAAGTAAGAGGAGTGGCACGAGTGGCCGTATAGTGGTGAGTTGTGGGTGCAGTGAGTATAGGGAGTGGTGGGAAGAGTGGCGCATAACCGTAGTGGGATTTATCCGCATTTTGTGAGTAAATCCCAAGACGAATCACGATGATCCCCGGCATGAAAATTTTGACCAAAACACCTTTGCTGTTAAAGAAAGAACCGTTATAAAGTAATGTCCCCTGGCGCCGCATGTCCCAACAAATATTTTGATCTTTAGTTCTTGGCATTATTCACTGGCACGCACAAAATCTCGTCATCGCCGTCTACGCATGATTAGCCTTTTAACGGGACGTATACAATGTGAAAAGAATAGAATCAAATTAAAATAAATTTAACGTATTATGCGCATGCCGTTCACAGTGGGAAGCAGTTCGGATAACATTGTTTTATGCCTTGGTAGGGTATAACCCGGGGCATGCTGCCATCAAATAATGACAACGTTTCATCGCTTCCGTTGTAAAAAAAAAACATTCAGCAATCGTTATTCGTTGTTTGATTATAGATTGCATATTCTGTGGGTATTCCAAGCGAAACAAACTCGGACTCGTTAGTCTTGCCTGTAGTACACCGGTGACAGCTACTTGACGCGTTAAAACGACTCACCTCAATTTTGTTAAGGACGGTGGCGTTGTCTCGCTTGATTCTTACGTGCTCCTTGAAATCCCTGTTGTCACTTACGGTCACTTCACATGACAAGTCAAGGTGGTTATCTTTGGTGTAAGTTGCGTACTTGGCTAGTGCTTGGAGAGCCATAACAGTGTCCTTGGGAGATGGGTGAGAGGAAGAAATAAGAAAGAAAGCAGCTCACTTGTCAGTCAGCTTACTGTGTGCAAAAATAAACCGATTCTCGTAGCGACCCCGCGAAAGGATATGTACAGCGAAACTGTTCAAAACTATACAATTGCGCAGGGGTGCGGGATATTTTCTTAGTACAGCATATAAAGCAAAAAATTCGGTTTTAATATGTGATGGTGCCGATATAGTTTGAATATTTGAAGGTCCCTTTGACAGTTTTTACTTTGGGACCTCCTGTATCTTACGTATTTTATGTTTTTATTACAAATTATTACTGTATTGCATATTGAATTATTTGAGTATTGAATTATGAGTATAAGTGGAGATGTCATATTTGAACTGACGACTAACGTGACAACGTTAACACGTGAACAAAAATTTTCACTAATTGTAGGTTAACGGATTCGCAATAAAAAATACTTAAAGAATACTGTGGTGTATTGTTGTGTACAAGTATAAACAAACAAGTATTTGAATGCATCCGTTGTCAAACTCTACCATGTATCTTTCGCTGTGGCGATCGTTTCATAGTACTTTGTGGACATGTATACTGAAGCAAACTTGGTGTAATTCATTTGTTGACGCCGCAGTGAGTGATACACTGGGTACATTCTTTTATACCTCAGTTATCCATCAAACATCTGTGAAGTTAGGAGCACCTTTGAGGTTTTGAGAGATCCGCTGGGGCTAATCCTTTTGCTCAGCCACTGCACAAAACTAGTGACATAACCGACGTCTTTCCTTTCCTTTATGAACGTCATGATGGCGTAAGATGTCGCCTGAGCGGAGTAGACATCGCTGTGTCCTGGTACATGACGCTCACCTTTATCCGAAAAAGAAAAAAAAGGCACGGTAGTTAGGAAAAAGTAAAGCCACAGTCACAGTGCAGCAAAGAAAAGAAGATGTAAAGAAGTTTAAGTATGCAACAATGCAGACAGTTCATTCATTCATTCATTCATTCATTCATTCATTCATTCATTCATTCATTCATTCATTCATTCATTCATTGTGGGTATAACGTGAAATACAAAACTTTCTATGCATAACGCATATAATTGGAGGTATAAGGACTTGCAAATACCCACCTTTTATATGTAATCTGCACTCGATTATTAATGTTCTAAAAAGTGGATTGCAAGCTCACATAAAGAGTTCATATCCTGAAATATGCTACTTGCTATAGTTAAAGCCAACTAACACTGTTTAACATTTGGGCAATAAGTCCTGCTTATATTCCTAAGTTATCGCTTGTTATACCTCTCGTCAACCGAAATACATAGTGCCTGGTCTTTACTTTTTTTTTGCTTAGAGTATTATTAATGTGTATCTCTTGAAAAATGAAACTGTTAAAGCTTTAGTCTCAATGACGGCCGTTTTTTGCATTAGAAATTATTAAAATAGTCAAAATAAGTTTTGTTCTTTATTGTTTTGTAACATCTGGACTTCTCTCTCGCGCAGAGCAAAAAATAATTTATTCGATAAAATAAATGCAGTAAGTGGTTGGGGTGAAATGAATGTGTGGTCATCCATCCTTCCCATAAGCTTGATACGAGGCTTGATAAGCAGCACGCTTTGGTTAAATAGACAGTGACTTCAAACTGGGAAAACAGATGGGGAAAAACGGGGAAAACTGGGAAAACAGATGCTTGATAGGTGGAGCATCTCGCTGCCACCTGCCGGACATGGGAGTTCAACATACGCTCACTGCTGCCGGCGTTGAGGGACCTATCCACAACAAGGGCTTCATGAACTGAATGAGAGACCTCTTCTCATCCGATGTTGTAAAGGGTAATGGGATTTAAATGGTGGCGCAACTTTCAAGAGCTCGACGGCAACTTGCAGCGAATCGGATCGGCGCTAGTAAATCAGTACCAAATGAAATGTACAGTGTTGCTATGTTTTGTATTGATGGAGTTTAACGAATTTTGTGGGTGGCCGTCTGACAGGGATATAATGTAAATAATGTATATATATAGCGTAAACTGCAGGGAAATTCTGTCACTGAGCTTTTTCACGAAATCGCCTGAAAACTGCCAACCTTTTTTTTTCTTTAAATCAAAGCATTTTTGGCGAACAAGAGCATCCGTTCACTTACGTCTTCGTGATATTTCGGCTTTTTCATGAAGTTCTTACATACAAAAATTTCAAAGGCCTCTTTGTTAGGCGAACATATTCGACAGGACATAACTATAAATAGAACAGACAAGAAAAGCAAGCAAATGCAATGGATGTTATTTTTTAGTAATCATGCTGCAAACATGAGTATATAGCAAAGGGGACGAAAAGGTAACTTGCGCTTGCCGGGACTGAATTTGTGACCTTCGCACAAGGTGTCTGAGGCTCTTCATGTCGTAACATGTGTATCATGATTTGCATGACACATACGTCATGATTTACACGGCGCGGAATTTTTGCTCTCACGGCTATTTGTCAGCTCCGTATATAAGCAAACTGACCTGGCATGATATGTATTACGAGCATAAAAGACAAGTCATTACACGGATATACTGCCATATTCATCATGGCATACGTAACACGGTCTTGGTACTCTTACTTCCTTTTAATTAATTGGATATATGCCAGAAATCACATGCAGGGGTATGACACATATAAGTAACACTTCATGCATGGTATATGTACACTAAAACAGGGGTCGGCAATGTATTGTCTGCGGGTAGTATAATGCGTCCCCGGCATGACGTCTGAACTCTACCCCTCCTCATGTCACCTGTTATCTTAAAGGGGCCCTGCAACACTTCTTGAGCATGGTCTGAAAACGCTGCCGATCGGTAGTAGAGGCTCCCGACAACACGCGAGCCAAATAATATAGCGCAGCACGTGGCCTGGAATTCACAATAAATGATCAAGGTCAGCTAAAAATCGCTTTCTATTCTCTCGATAAATCACGTCATATGCCCAAAAATTACACGTCAGCGACCCATCTATCAGCCATTGGCTGATTTGAACATGGCGCGCTCGCTTGTTACAGAGATCGCCGCGGGAGACCACTACTTGTCCACGCGTGCGCGCGGGATCAGGCTGAAAAAAACCGCGCATTGTAAGAAAAAAAAAAGAAAAACCGCTCAAGGTCGCGAAGCGCAAATGACGTTTTTCTGTGCCCCTTTGCATCCCTCCCTGCTTAGCTTCCAGTGCTTTCGTCGGGACGAGAGAAGAGAATGCAATTGCAGCATGCGACAAACCTTTGTAACTCCACTAGCACTGGACGGATTTTTAAAATTTTTGCGGCGTTGAATTTGTGAGGCAATAAGCTCACCTAGAGAAATTATTTTGTGGTTACTTGAAAAAGTGTTGCAGGGCCACTTTAATGCTAACATTACAGTTTTTACTCCAAATAGATTTTCGCTTGTAACGTTTTTTTGTAAATTGTAAATTGCCAAAAACAAACGTGATTTAATATTTCGATTCTAGTTTTTTACCTTTCGCTCCATTCACCTAATCCCCCTGTTCATCTGCCGTGCGCCCCCCGCGTGTTGGCTTCAAGCAACTCGGCCCTCCGCCTCCAGGTTGTGACCCTTATAATTGAATATAGGCTTCATTGGCATGGCATATACCAGAATGTACATGAATGCATGTATAACAAGCATGTCATAACGAATGACACCTCGTCACTTGAATAATTGATTGATTGATATCCGGGGTTTAATGTCCCAAACCTCATTGCGATTATGAGAGACGCCGTAGTGGAGGGCTTCGGAAATTTCGACCACCTGGGGTTCTTTAAGGCTCACCCAAATTAGAGCATAAATCCTGGCTGCGGTGGTTGCATTTTCGCCTCTATCTAAAATGCAGACGCCGCCGCCAGGATTCGATCCCACGACCTGCGGGTCAGCAGCCGAATACCTCAGCCACAGACCACCCTGGCGGGGCATCTCTTCACATGGATGCCTTCATTTGTGTCAAAGCAAACGAAAGCAGCGTGCGTAGCTTCTCACTGACTACTTCGCAATACATTGATTCCCACAGAGCGCGTAATCAGCCCGATTTGGTTTTGCATCTAGATAATACTGATTTTCATGGAGTGCTTATTTTTTGTTGCATGCAGTAACAGATTCAAGACACCGGCATCTCCTCACACGCATTAAATAATTTACAACAATGTTTTGTGATCTCAACTACTTAGTAACTTATGGATCAGGCATACTACACAATTTCACATTGTTTCACTCTGAGGTTCTCCGTACCTTGGTCGGGGTGTACGCTTTCTTCAAGCCACTGGATAACGTTTTGCCTTCCTGGGCTTTTGGCCAGCGATAAGGCGTAAGCGGCCAGAGCCAGTCCTCCGGGCGAGTCTCCTTGTCGTACATGTCGCTCCACAAACCAAGCTGCTCTCTGCTTTGAGCGTGCAGAAGCCTTGGAGGAAGAACGGGTGAGAAAATTGCGCTTAAGTCAAAACTGGTCTTTCGGAGCAAGCAGTCCATGTTGCTTGACTAGTGTTAGCCCCGAGAACGAACACTGGCGTCGCTGCTGTCACGGAGATGTGACGTCACCGCAAGGTCTGGCCTGCTACACCATCGCTTTTTGCCCTTTTTCACACCCGCTCTTTAGTGACGGGGTAATCATTACTGTTCTATTTGACGATTACTAGGTGGAAGGTTCCATGAGAAGTGAAACTTATCAAAGCTGCAGAAAGTTCTGATAGTGTAGCTTAGGATATGAAAACTCCTGTGTGAAGGAGAGATGCAATCTGAAAATTGTGATGCAGGACAGCAAGACATTTTTTCCCCCACTACGTACACCAACAAATCAAAGTGATGAAAATATCCTAAGTGGCATTAACTTCAGTACAACTAGGCATAGACTACGGAACAAGTGTGCCGAAATATAACAAATGGAATTTGTGTGTTTTCCATTCATTAACTGCGTTGTGGTTTACCCTAAATGTTACGACTGCCTCAGGAAAACCTGACCGAATGGCACTTTCTCGCACTGGAGACTTCACACGAATATGTCTGCTAGAAACAATTACTTAACATGTTCGAAAAATTACGCAGAGTTATGCGTCCTTACACACAACGACTTCACACAGTGATGTGGCCCGCATAATAATTGATTATACATCGCCTCACTGAGGCGATGACTAGTCTCACACGTCATGTCTACCTACAGGTTGATACTCAATGGGGAAATACTGAAAGGAAAACGAATTTAGAAGGTGGCTGTCTAAAGCCTGTTTCACATGCGAGCGATTTTGCTCCAAGAGCGGAGCGACAGCCGCCGCGCAAGGCTAAAACAGGTTTTTACCGCGGCGACTAGACGCCCTTGTGAAATTCGCCCGAGTTGGAAAAAATCGCTAGCGGCACAAGCGGCAGAGCGACCAGTGACGTCGTTTGACACGTGATGACGGGGGTGGAGTCGAGAAGCTGACGCGCGCGCTGCGAGGAACTGGTTCCACAGAACAACTCGCTCCGACTGAGTAGCAGACGACATCCGTCCTCTCCCCAGCCCACAAATTTCTCGCGCTACTTTCAATGAGTTGTTGATTGCTGAAGTTGCTAAACGACCTATTCTTTGGGACGTAAAGAGTAAGCATTTCCGGAATAAGCAGAAGAAGATGATCCTCTGGGAAGAAGTTGCCGAGATTCTTAAAGAAGTCGATGAATCCGGTAAGTAAACAATGTCTTTTTGCGTGTATACGACCATGTGTGCGTGTGTGCATAACTGAAGAACCAAGCATGGAACTATGGGGTGGCACTAAATTCCATCAGTTCATCATTTTGAATGCTCACACACGTTCCCATTTGCTTTTATAAAATTTAGGAACAAGATGCGTCACGTGTCACATGGGATTATTTCTCTACCGTTCGTGAACATTTTCTTTTCGTACACGTTGTTTATGTAAAGACTTATTTTTTAAACTTATAGTTTCAAAATAGATGTGCTAGGCATATATTATTCTAAAAGATTTGCTCTAATGTGAAATTTTTCTTATTCAGTGACAGCAGACGAACTTCAAGCACGTTGGAAGAACCTCAAGGACACATTCAGGAAAAAAAAATAAAAGAAAAAAATAAAAAAGACCGGTGCTGCAGCTCCATCGAAGACAGCATATTGGCCGCACACTGAACAGATGACTTTCCTCAGAGACGTATTGGAACCTAGGCGGTACGTGACGTAATTGTAAATATAAGGTGGCAATATTAAGCACAAGTTTCAAATAGCCAATGTAACATAGTACTCGTATGCTTGCTGTCGTCTTTATAATGTATAGTCATTTATTTACTGAATTATACATTGCTTTCAGGAGCATCAGTAACATGGATGCCAGCGAGGAAACAGCGGTTCCAACATCCTTGCCTGTGGAGCCACTCGACCTCCCATCGCAAGCTTTCCGGAATGGTTCAGATGTTGATAACTGCCCCGCCACAAGAAATCCGTTTGAACTTATATTCTAAGAACCTAGCGTACCAGAACGGGTTACAACACCACCTAATCCGCCACCCCACCATCCGCCTCCCTGCAATCCACCGCCTTCCAATCCACCACTTTCCAATCCATTACAGGCTGCCAGCTGCCCAAGAGAAAGTGAGGAAGTTTCATCGACGCCACAACAAAGGTCAAAGCGGCAGCGAAAAAGAGAATTGGAAACTGTCGACGACGAACTGAACGCAGTGCGCAACGTCATTGCGGCTCAAAAGCCGATGGACGCTAACGGGTTATTTCTTTTGTCTTTGAAACCATATCTGCAAAGCACGCCACAAGAAATGCTCACAGATTTGAAGATGGATCTACTCCATATTTGCTACACCTATAGCGAGGGGTGACGTCCTCTTTCACTGCCTTCATACGATTGGTGAGTGCAGATTGAAAATAAAATAGAAATAGGCAGTGAACTTCATGCGTCAGTATCTGTATTTATTGAATGGCCAATTCAAGCACATTGGTGTTCAAACTCGCGTCCCCACGTCCCCTACTGCGCTGCACAGCGCTCAAGCTGGCAGGCTGTCGACAAGTCCTGCGGCACTGGCCAGTTTCTATTGCCGGAATGCGTGGCTGGCCAGCAAACATACGTTGGGTAGCGAGCACAATGTACAATGCACTGATTACGAAGAACAGCCGTTGATTTCAGGCACCAGTACAGCAACACATGCCTAGGAGCATGCATTTATGTTACACTGCCGAAGGTTACCGATTGAATGTTAAATCGCTGAAAGCAAAAGCAATGAATCGGAGAAACATGGGAAGTGCTGCGCAAAACACGCTCGCAGTTCCTAAGCATTCACCTACCCAGAACAGCTGTATAATAAACCCATACAAGCAAACTCTTTCTTTTTTTTTTGCTTCTCCATGGTCGGTTATATGAGCGCGCAACACGAATCATACCTGAAAAAGCCAGGACAAAACAAAAAGCAACTGTAAACATTGCTCATTTGTTCTAAGATTCATGTTACAAATAGTTCAATCAGTGTACAGACGCGTAAAAGTCGAGCGGCTATTGATGAAGAACCTCGTAGCACGGGGCGCCAAAGGAAGGACACTTGGGGGAGAGCGCGGCTTTCAGATACCACAGAAAACAGCGGTCAACCGGCGGATTCCGCGGACAACACTGCCCGCTAGAGCGGCGGGCGTCGCGGAAGAGCAGCGGTAGTAGCGGCGCATGTGAAACGAACGCGCGTCCGCGCGTCCTCCCGCCGATAATCGCTGCGACCGCCGCCGCTCGTTCGCTCGCATGTGAAACAGGCTTAAAGTGGTACTTACGAGCGCACAGCAGCTACGATGCTGTTCGGTGACACATTCTGAGAGCAATAAGAACTTTCGCACTTCAACTCAAACACACTCAGTCAACCTAAGCTCAATTATTTTTGCGAAAAGAATCACAAAAATTGCGGGAAAAACGTGACACAAACGATCAGGCATGACTGAGACAGCATATGAAATAGATAAAAACTGACACAACAGATGTGATAGTATTCTAGGGTGTGCGCATTCGAGATATTTTGCGAGACTCGATACTGCAGGCATGTGTGGTGCTTGGCACACCGTCAATAACGCAGTCCGTAGACACGCGGGTGCGTTCGAGACAACAACTCCAGTGCAGGCGAAAGCCCTATGTTTCTTAAAAACACCCGTGAACAGCTTGACCTAATGATGTAGACATGATGTTTTGCGGGTCCAAACACAACATGATTATTCGGGAATAATTTCGCTGTATCCAAGTAGAAGAGTGTTGCTCTCCACTCCCGTCGGCTGCCGATGCCGTGAGTTAAACCCATCCTTAGCAGCGTGACACGAATTTGATTTTAATTTTAGTACTACCGAGCGGGGGCACCGTTCACAGTAACAAATGCAAAGTTTTTTATTCTTGTACCAGGAACATTATCGATACTGTTTTTGTTATTCATCTGTAGCCTGAGGTAAGAAAAAAAAATTGCCCGCAGCTTCCCTCGGGGGAACACTGAGGAGGATGCGGAGCATATAATTGGTTAACGGGGTGTTAAAGTGTGACTTACTTGGGTCGATGGCTAAATTGGTTAACGTGGTTGTGAAATGGGGTGTTAAATGAGTGAACACGTACACACGTATGCGAAAGGGCGGCGCTGGTCGAAGGGACGTCGATCATTGTGTTTGTGGATTCGTTGGAATTCATTTCACCGCGACCTTGGACGTCGACGCGCCGTACAAACCAACCGACGAGTGGCAACTGAGCGAGCGAGCGCCGACCTTGAGTATATATACAGCGCGACGGCGCATGCGCTGTCAGCTGTCGAATGTTCTCGAAGGAGAAGCGCGCGCGGCACAGATGGTGGGCGACGGCGCATGCGCGCGCGTCAGCTGTCGAATGTTCGAGAAGCGGTGCGGACGGCGCACTACAAGGCGCGAGTATAAGATGCTTCCGCATCTAAAAAGCGAATGCAAACAATGGAATCGCGTACTAAGCGAACACATGTTATGTAGGCGCGCAACGGTGGCCATTGAAGAGCTCTTGTCGTGACGTCAGTCAGGCCTCCCACCAGGCGGCGCCACTTCAACTTCTCGGGGCTAATAGGTAGTAGAAAGTGGCCGCATAGTTTCACAACTGTAATGCGCCATGGTTTAGATTACCATGGGATGACACACAAGGTCTGCGCGCAGTCATCACAAAGAAGACCTAGTCGGCCTGTCGGTATAAAACATCAGGAGTAAATTATTTGTTTCGTATCTCCTTCAGGCGCTGTTTGAACCCCTAGGGCGCTGCGCGAAGTTACCAGGGATTTCTAAGTAAATGAGGCAGCACGCTAAACTTTCCTTGGCCTCTTCTTCATGAAAAAGTCGTACAGTATCAGGCCGATGCAGCACACCTATCAACTTAGAACTTTTGAGCCGTCATAATTTTTTTGTATCTACTAAACAATGACTATCAAACTCTTTGTGATATTGCGTGTGACTTCCGTAAGGAAAGCAGGAAAGTAAAAACGACATATTTTACCATACTTACGTTAGTTAGTATTGTAGCGGAACCAATGAGTACGATTTCAGAAGCGAGCGAGAAAGAAAAATGAAGAGGAAAGGCAGGGAAGTTAACCAAGCTTTAGCTCAGTTGGCTGCTCTATACATGGGTGGAGTAAAGGGGAAGTAATAGATAACATAGAGAAGAAAAGACTAAGCAAAAGACGAAACAAACAGTTAGTGTAAACACACACTACACGAACTCGCGCTGGTAGTTCACAGACGCTCATCAAGTCCTGTCATTTTCAAGTAGCAGAATAGGGCTTTCATTTCTTTCTGCTTTTACTAAACCTTGTGGCAAGATATGAAGATCTCCCTGCCTGATTGTGAATTTGCATCAATGCGATAGAGTTTGGCTCTTCGAACACTTAGTCGAGTCTGGTAGCATTCCTCGAGTCATTACAGTTTAGCTCTTCAGCCAAGCATTGCCTCACCGAAAGAGCTAAGCAACGAGGCACGTATCAACAAAGTTCTTGCGTTACATTGAATTTTAGAGATTGTGACGGTAACTAATTTTATTGGCTGGACCTATCATTTGCCAGGACGACTTTTAAATGACAAGCTGTTCTCAGATAAATTATTAATTGCATTCAGCCCCAGGTGCTTTCCATTTCACAAACGTACGCATATCTCTGACGACGACGAAGTGCTTCTTTCATAGAACACTTAATCGTACTTGTGTCTCAAATGTTCTATTTGTTTTTCTGCAAATTCTGGGAGCTACCACACCCTCCTTGCGAGAATGTATGAAGAAGCCTCTCAGGACCTTCGCGGTGGACAACCACTACGTCTGGCAGCGGCTAGGACACGTGGTACCACCTCAAGCGACACAGACAGTGAGGCAATGGAGTTCAACTCAGACGACTTAGAGTCATCAGATGACGACTACACAGTAGTCCTGAGCTGCAATGCAAAAGGAGACAGCTACGAACATCGTCGGCGGCGAGTGTATCCACCGTGCAGGCTACCCAGCGGCGTTGGCCGCACACTATACACTTCATGGCCGTTGACCCTTCGGCCAACTTACGACTGCTTAACAGGCAAGTCCTCTCTGCATATCTCGAAGGACTCGCGCCAAATGAGAATAAAGGCGTCAAGATCAACTCACGGAAGAATGTTCTGGCAGTTTATGTTCTACATCTTAGTGCGCTGCAAAGCCTACATAACATCACGAAAATGGACAGAGTCAAAGCTAAATCAGTGATCCCCGCAGGCTTAACAGCAGTGTTAGCGTCATTTACGACGTGGACATTTCCACCCCCACTGACGATTTCCCTATCTTGATAAAGCAAACTACAGACGACATCCTCATCAGGCACATTGCAAGGCTCGGTCATTTCCGTTGCCTGAAGCTTGTTTTTGAGCGAGACAGTCTTCCACCACAGGTAAAAGTTGTCCAAGTTCGCCACCAGGTCCGTCCATACGTATACCAAAGCCCCAACAATGCTACAGATGTTTCAAGATGGGACACGTGAAAGAAGTCTGTACCAGCATTGTTGTGTGCCCGAGGGGTGCTGAACCTCATTAAGAAGACATCTGCCACGCAACTGTGTTCAAATGCTCCAACTGCCACGGCGCTCATAAAGCGTCGTCTAAAGATTGCTCGCGAGTGCGGATTGAAAGCTCGGTGCCCAAACGAATGGTGCACAACAATTCAACGCACATAGAAGCTGCTGCTAATGTCAAGCGATATCAGCATCACCACAAAATATCATCACAAAACGTGGTATTTTCCGATACAGACACGACATATTCCGCAAAAACAACTGGCCACTGATAATAAAGCTCTGCGAAGACGGATACATCGAAAACAAAAGCAAGGCCAACATTTCCACCTTGTGAAGCATGGCCTTCACTTTCACGAACACAGTCTGATTCAGAGGTATATCGAATCCCGCCAGCCTCGGTGCCCTCACGAACCACTGATGCAAAGACGACTGAGGACCGCCAGGTCATTAACATGTTCCAAACCCCAATGAGCGCAATGCGAATGCTCCTAAGCAACATGAACAGACCTTCAGTGCAAAGTGCACCACAGGTGCTGGACACTTTGAGTCCGGTGCTTGCAGCTCTATGGTAAAACTATGGCCCGTGACATGCTATCCTTTAGAGAGGAGGTCAAGAAAGCATCTGTACTTGAGTGGGATGCCAGAGGGCCTAGGGCGTGTATGTCCGACATCCGGCAATATGTATTCACGAGCCAGTTCTCCATAATTGTGATTTGGGAGCCGAACCTGTCAGCTCACATCAGACTGTCTGGATATGAGTGCTTTATGTCTTCTATCCACGGAGAGCGCAGCAAGGTTTTTGTGTTCATATGGCGTGTCTTGACTTATGTTCATCACCCTGTACCACCTGACGAAAAAACCAGTATGGTTGCCTAACAGCAAAAAGAACAAGACCACATTCACAATTATTGGAGCCTGCTTATATATATCAAGTCGTCTAGACCGCGAGCACTTGTGCGGAATTTTCAACTCAACTCTCCAGCAATAGGGGAGAACTGGCGATTTCAATGCCCACCACTACTTGTGGGGAAGCTCGAGGGTCCACACTAGAGGTAGACAGTTAGTGTATATTGATTCTGAGTGTGGACTAAGCCTCGTGATTGATGGCAGCCCTACTTATCTGCGAGGATCGGCCTATGGTAGTTGCCTGGACATCACTTTCGTCTCACTCTTGTTCGCCAAAAGAGTACACTGGTTTTCGGATTTGGAAAGAAGGGGAAGTGACCACATCCCAACATACCTGAAGATTGACGGCTTTCCAAGTCTGAAGTCTTCCAGAGCTGTCCAGTGCACCGATTGGCAAAAATACAAGCTAATCATGAAAGACTGGGTTGGCGGCTCACCCTTCAACCTAGAGGACGCGATAAAGAGTTCCCTACAGTCCACCACGCGTTTGATTTCGGTGAGCTCACCACACAGTGATATGGATATTGAACTCGAGAAACTTCGAGCAATTCATCGTCGTGCAGAACGACGTTATATATGCACGAAGTCTTTTGATGACCTGAGAGTGGCTAGACGCACACAAAAGAAAATACAGCGTCACTGGACAAAGTGGATAAGTGACGATGAGGATCTTTTAGCGAGTCCTTGAATCCAAGAAAGTCTCTGTCACTAATCTGGAGAACTGTCTGGGGTCTTCGCACAACCACTGCTCAGCGCTACCCATTTAAATGTCTGGCACTTCACTACGCTGTGGAGAAATTTACATCGCAGAACTTTTCTGCCGAAGGGTTGCCTGTGGGGCAAATTCAACTGGGACGAGGTTGCCCGACCGTTCTGTATCCTCATGTACAGCTTACCTGTAATATCTAACACGTGCAAACCTAACCTGTCCACACACCAAATCATTCAAGCCCATGCTTTTAGGATATGCCTTTGTTTACCGCGCTGTGCATCGACGGCTGAATTCATTGCCATCACACAGGACTACCTGATCATGACGCACATCACCATTGAAACGATGCGTACCTACCTCAGGCAACATGCTAGGAACCCTTCTCACCACTTGGTGAGCCTCGCTACAGAGAGGTCCCGCACAAAATTTAGTGGAATTATCTGTGCGCATCATGCATAGTTTACATCAGGTTTTACGCCTGCGGAGAAATCAGTGTATCCTCTGTGGTGCCCGACTCTTCCAAAAATACGTCTTACAATTCCAGGAATACAGAAAAAAATCTCATTTGCCTTCGTCAGCCCTAAAACAATTGAGCCTGCACCTCTTGCACGAAGTGCACCATAATTACGTGCCAATATACACCGATGGTTCAATGAAAGCGTGTAGTTCTGGCGGTGCGGCGGTTGTACCAGTTACAAGAATCACCCTGCGAATCAATATGTCAGACGTCACTACGTCTACAGTGGCAGAACTTTAGGCTTTGTGTGCCGCCCTAGAGTACATCACATCCCAGAGACCGAGTAAATGGGTGGTGTTTTCCGACTCAAAACCGGCCTTACAGAGCATGCAGCCAGTACTTCGACACTTAACGTACGGGGTTATCAAGCTTCTTCACCACGTCACAGAAATAGGTCACGGGGTCAATTTTTAGTGGCTGCCTGGTCCTTGTGGCATCAGTGGCAATGATTCCACTGACAACGCGGCTTGCACATCCCACCAGGAAGAGCACAACCTTCCGATTCCTTTGTCAAAAACAGACGCTGCATAGCAACTTCGTCACCTGGCACGTAGTATGTGTCTCCCGGAGTGGAACACCCCAAGCATAAGACATACAAGACTCCACCAAATAAACCCTCGAATAGAACTTCAACCTCCATCCAAACTTTGTCGACGTGAAGCTTCGCTTCTTTGGCAGCTTTGGTTGGGGGTTGCTACAAAAGCGTATGCAACCCTCATTGGATTGACCGACAGTGCGGAATGCGATGTCTGTGGCACCGAAGACATCAACCATCTGGTATGCCGTTGCCCTCAATTTGCCTCTGATAGACAAAAGATTTCTGACGCATAGCGAGAATTGGACAATCGGCCACTCTCTGTGAAGATGCTACTGCAGCATCGCCCTCGTCCTTCGTCGGCTGAAAAGGCAGTCAAAGCCATCTTGCGCTTTTTTGAGGACTACAGGTCTATGTGAACGCCTTTATCTTTTGTATAGTGCTACCGCTGCTTGCGCGTCAGCCCATTGAATTACAATATTTTTGTCTCTTTCTCTTCTTTTCCTTTCTCTCTCTCATCTTTATAGTCCCCCTTTCTATTCCCTCAGCATAGTGTAGCGAATTAGGCATGCGCCTGGTTAACCTCCATGCTTTCTCTGTTTTTCTTGTCCTTCCTTAATACACATATCGCTAGTGCCGAGTAATGTAGAGGACATTAGTTTTGTACCATTCCTTGGAAGTTCGCCAAGAGTTCCACTACATCACTTTGTGGTTAGTGAGGTATTAAGTCGTTCGAAAAGCCCGGTTTGAACTTTCATAATGTTATCCTCATTAAACTTACCTTAAAGCCGTTGTCATCACACTCCTGAAGGGTGATGAGCATATAGGCCGTCAGTGCTGTCGGGTGGTCCAAGTCTCCCTGAATATTCGAGGTTTTAAAAACAGTTGTACAGTTAGTGTCCATACACGATGAAGTAAGTGCAGTGTAGGAAGAAATGTAGCGTATATTGATTTTCGAGGCAATGTTTAGCAGTTTGTACCACTTGCCATAGTTCCTCTGAAAATTGTTCTGATCATGTCCATGAGCACTACAAAAACATTACACATGTAAACAACCCTTACTATACTCTTCAAAACGAGAAATTCCAAGAGTAATAAAGACTGACTTTTATAAAGCAGATAACACCTCGGTGTTATTTAAGAAATGTTCCTTCAGGTTCTGCTTCTTTAGTTCAGCTCATTACATTAGTACTCACCGAAAAGAACACTTCCTGCCAGATTAAGGTTGCCTCTCCTGACCATTTTTTCTTAGCTTATCAAAAAGAGTCAAGGTACAAAGAAGAGTACTTGGTGCTTATTTCGCGTTTCACAATAAAGAAGGGATAATCTTTTGGAGGGTTCTTTCTTCGTTTGACACTATGTTAATGAAGATCAGTAGTTATTGAAACTAAGAAAATTATAGGAGACACTAATTGCACTGTTTTAAGTGTATTGTAGTATTTGTATTATAAAATCGAAACACGTAAAGGGAACGAAAAGAGAACTTGCCACGGGCAGGGACCAAACCTGCAACCAAGAAGGATTCAATCTGTACGAACCACTAGCCTACTGTGCCACCTTCGTTCTCCATCAGTGAACTCTCCATTTGCTCCCTGCTTATGGGCAATGTAGCTCAGCCCGCTGGTAATAACCGCTTCGTCAACCATGATGACTTTGGTTGCTTGGCACAAAGTACGAATGACGTATGCGGTGAGCCTGTAAAAAAGAGTCGAAATCTGGGGCATCTCTGGCTGGATGTTAAAGAAATGTCTCACGCAAGAATTGCTTTTAGCAGAAAACTTTATCAGGTTTTCGTTGTTGAATTGTGATACGCGATGCCTGTCGGTGAAGGGCAATACGCATTTATAAGTGAAAATTTTGTGGATTCTGTCCCTGTTTAGCAAATAAATAAATAAATAAATAAATAAATAAATAAATAAATAAATAAATAAATAAATAAATAAATAAATAAATAAATAATTTAACTTGTAAATAAATACTATTTTCACATTTACGAGTTTTTCCACGTCATATTGTGTCCCGCATCTGGTGGTACAAAGGAACATGGAAACCGCAAAGTTCATTAGATTCAGCAAGATTGAGATATTGAGCGTAAGCGTGACGCAGCTGCAGCAGAACGATTTTACCAAGCTTCGCGATGATGAAAAGAATATTACCTCGAAGAAACCTTGAGCTCGAACACACAAGCTCATTAACCCCTAATTTCTGCCGCATGAGCAGGCATGGCCACATCGGCGACGAAACAGTCGTGTTAGCGTGGCAGCCCTCGGTCGCCCTGATGTTCACCAACTCTTCCGAGGTGCGCTGACACGCATGAGCGCGCGCCGCGTCTGTTCTCTGTTTCAGCTATGGCGCAGTCACGGACGTGCTGGATCGCTAGCAGCGCAGCGTTTTAGTGTTATGTGATCTATGAAGCCATGGCCGAGCTGGCAACAGCATTCCAGTGTACGCCACTATGGTATAGCGGGGTGCTCGGCTGCTAACCCGAAGGCCGCGGTTTCGATTTCTCGACTTGCATGAAAGACGCGTTCGATGGCAACACCGGCGTCCGCTGCGTGTCTTATTTTTGGCTGTTTTCACTATTATTTTGTTGGCATACCGTAGCCGCGTTCTCCGACTAAGTGTAATGTTTACTGTTCAGAAAATACATCATTTAGATATAGAAATTATCTCTATCTAAGGAACTCTCAAAAGGACACTTATTGCTTTTGGCCTTCACTCGTATGGCCTAGCTACCACCACATGAATATTGCACGCTATCTGTAGCGTCAAGCCAATAGAGAATGAACGGCATTTGTCATTACTACCACATGACATGACGTCACTTTTCATGACAAAAATAGACAACGTGGGCCACCGTAGTCCGAAATCAAGGTAGTTTGTCCCGTCCATTAAAGTACAGCAGCTTTGATTTCGGTGTTGCCACTTGCGCAACAATATTGGTGAATTCCACAGCACTAGAACAACCAATAAAAAAAGACATGCTTGAATTGCGTCACAGGGCTCCTTTAAAGGGGACCTGCAACACTTTTTCAAGTAGCCACGCAATGGCTGCACTAAAGAAGCTTCTTGCCTGACGATCACCGCGGCAAATTTTTTTTTAGAATCCGTCCAGTACGACTAGAGTACCAAAGATTTGCCGCACGCTGCAATCGCATTCTCTCTATTCCCGTCTTTTCCCAACAAAATCAATCGAAGCTAAACATAAAGCAATGTTATGGGCAAAGAAAATACGTCACGCGTGCCTTAAAAAATATGTACTCAAGGTCACGATCGTGACCTTGAGCACATATTCCTTTTTTCTTTTGGAATACGCAGCCTTTCCAGTGCGCCCCGCTGGCATACGTGGTGAAGTCCCAGCCTCCCGCGGCGATCCCTGTAATGACCGAGCGCACCATGTTCAAATCAGCCAATGGCTGATAGCATGGCTGTGACGAGTTGTTTTTGAGATTCTTCCGTCATTTGTCGAGAGAAGATAAATTGATTTTTAGCTGACTGAGAATTTATTATGAACTACAGGGCGTGTGCTGACACTACCGTATCTGGCTTGCGTGTTCTCGCAAGCCTCTACTACCGATCAGCAGTGTCTTCTTACCATGCTAAAATTGTCTTGCAGAACCCTTGAAAAGAACATCAGTGGGAAAAGTTTTCGGAGCCCTGCTTTATGGAAAGCTTTTTGCTGGGCTAGTTGACGTATAGCTATAATACAGGAAGGAGGCGCAACATGGGACAAAGACGGCTAACCACCTCTGGAATGGTTGTCATCAGCGCGCTTGGTGACAGCCAAGCGCAATGCCGAAACACCACAGGCACTCCAGCATGGTCGATGAGCTTACAACCATTAATAAAAAAATAAGAGGGGAGACGCGACACGCTTGTTTGCATTTCCCTCCTTTCCGGCGGGAACGAGGTTTTAGTGTGATAAAGGCACGTTTACACTAGAGCGACACGACACTAATTTTAGTCTGCTGATTGTCTTTAGTAGCGGCTTTAGTTTTGTCTTGTGACCGTCATATTTTCACTGAAACGACGCCAACAGTTTGCCAGTGGTTCGTGAAAAACTTCGTCTGCGCCTTATTGTAATGACAGCCTTTCGTCGGCCAATTCTCTAGTCGCACTAGGGGCACACGCAGCGTCACTGAATGAACTTGCAAGAAGAAATTGAAACAGAGGTACCACCTGCTATTCATTTTCAGTCGAGCTCCCTGCTCTGTCATTGTTCCTCTAGGGCTACGTGGTGCAGCCCCCGCCATCCACCAACAACATGGGAAATTCTCGCTCGGCCACTGATCTCCCGATAAGCTGCTGACTACAAGTCTGTCTATTCGTTTTGCTAGGGTTGTTAGTCTGCCATCACGTTGCACTACAACGACATGCTGTCTTTTGAGGCATCGCCGTAATCGTCGGCCTGGTGTGAGCAGATGGTCCGGTGACTTCGGCGGCCTCAGGTCTGCGTCTGTGTCATGTCGCTCTAGCGGAAACGTGCCTCAATAACATAACTGCTGTTCTTACCACAAAGTCGATGGTAGATGCGTAAAAATGCTGAAGGAACCGTCCGATTTTCGGTACTGGAGTATTGTACTGTACGCTAGAAGAAAAAGAAAAGAAAGCATATCGTTTCGAGCGATTCACGAGAACGTTTCCAGCAGAACAAATCTCATGAAGGCCGCTGCTTGTGCAGTTATTATTATACAAGGTCAGATAATAATCAACTGTCAACCAAAAGTTAGCCTAAATTAAAACCGCACACTGGGTTCGAATGTTTCTTAAAGACAGAGGCTCGTAAATTCACACACAGAACCTATTCAATATCTCCAAAAGGTACAGCAAGAATTATCTGAAAGTAAATGAAAATCAAGATCACAGAGGTGAAACAATAAAAAAGTAAAACAATCACATCAATAAATGAAACACGAATGTACAACTAATTTACCCGTTTACCCTTTCTTCCTTTTTATCCTGTTATATTCTAATATTGAATTCAATAACTATGCAAAATGAAAAAAAAATCTTTCTCTGCGAAGAAAGGCTGCATGTGTCAGTGCAAATGTCGTCAAAAGACGATAGTCTTGCGTGTGGAGAGAGTGAAAAAAACCTTTACTTGATGTTCTGAGCGAGAAAATTGGTGAATTGTATTCTGGGGGCACTGCGTGCTGCAATCCGTGCAGCGAAGGCAAACGAGCACATCGAGGCATGTGAAACGCGAGTGCTATCTGGCAGTTATCATCGAAAACAAAGGAAGGCGTGCGCGCCCACGGAGAAAGATGCGCACCTGTCTCGGAGGCCATAAGGTGTAGAACGCAAAGCGACGGGCAGGTGCCACCGTGTCATTTTAGCAAAATGTTGGAAACACTTGCATTTTTGAGCATCACGTTGCACTCTCAGCGCAGCGTGATAAAGGCAATGGTCCTTAGAATTACTTATTTGTGCCTTCTCTACTATAAAGCCACAGATACAAAATATTGACGTGTTGTTATGGTGCCTCAGATATGCGCAATAGTCACTTTTCAATTGACAATCGCACGAGTATGAACGATGAAACTTGAGCAATATTGAAGGGTGCTGCGGATAGGGTTGGCCGTTTGGCGTATCACTTGGTGCCGTTTGGGGTATCGTTGTGGCGGGTAAAACAGACAAGTGTACAGACAGACATACAGGAATACAGACAGACAAAAAGACCAAAATTTTTGTGCGAAGTACCCCAAGAAAGACTATTGTCTTTAAAACGTGTGACCCATTCCACTCTGTGAAGGTTTATGACCACGAAGCTGTTTGGCAGAGGTGTCACGGCTGAAGCCAGTTTGGTAAAAGGCCATGTTCTTAACGTGCCCTACAGTGTTTCAACCACTGTGCAGAGTATATCACGACACACGGGCAACGACATCGCCATCGAAGGGCGCATTAAAGGGACCCTGAAACGGGTTTTGATACTTTCTCCACGTTAACATCGTTATCATATCTCTCGCACCATAAACTAAGTGAAACATCTTGTATCAAGACAGCTATGGGCGATTATATATCACACTCCTTATCATCATTGTCTCTCTTCAAGTCCTCTAACGACCAGACGTCACTCTGCACGGAAGCAGACTCGATGAATTGGGCACCGCTACCAACTCCATGGCCCGAGCGGCGTGCCGCGAGACAGTGGAGACGAAGCAGATCGCGGAGTGGTTGACATCAGATCTGCCAGGTGTGGCAACATTACCAACCGTTCTGGGGTTACTGCATATGCTACCTAAAGGTCGCAGACATAGCAACTTTAAACCCCTTCTAACCTGTTCTTATCCTATTCTCCTGTTCACGGGCAATCGTCGTGGCGCGCCGCAGGCAGCGTGGCGTCATTTCGTGAAGAAGGCGGCCATACTATCAAAACTGGACGACAATCTGGCGCTGCGATCGTCCAACCACCACTGGAATGATGAAAATGACAGTCTTCGGTTCGTATTGCGTTAGTTAGCAAACTGTCTACAAGTATTCTTCAACAGGTCCAGTTTCTCTGTTTCATTTCCCGCTCAGCAGACAAGCAGCAGCTGTATCTTGTCGCAATGCGCATACGGTGTTCTCTGGCGTGGATATATACGGGTTGCATGGAGTGCCGTGCAATGGTTTGAAGCTGTGTAAAGCGGTTGAAGCGCACTTAGTCTCTTGGTTTGTGGTGATGTTACTGCTTTTCAAGTTCTGCACATCCTCACTGATGCACCGCTGCGGACGTATGTAGTGCCCTGAAGTTTGTGCCGGGAACCTCATCAATCTTTCTCCCTTTTTTTCCATGAGCTCGTATTTTCAAGGCACGGTTAACTTGGCTGCAAAACGACGACAAAACGAAGTGGGCGCAGCACCATGTCGGCCACAGCGGAGCGTGACATGCGTTGTACCACTGCGCGCACGATGCTCGCACGATTTTCCGGTGCTCGCATGATCGTTCGGTGCACAATCCGGTGCGGCTGGGGTCGCAGCAGAAGATGCGTTTAATGTTTATCACTAGACACAGTATTTTAGTTTTCATAAATGGATGATACACAATTCTGAGAGAGACAAACGCAGGTTTGTTTTCACAGTGATAAAAATCATGTTTCTGTTTACTGTGATAGCAATTACATAAGCACTCTTGGATGGACGATATATATATATATATATGTAATATATATATAATATATATATATATATATATATATATATATATATATATATATATATATATATATATATATATATATATATATATATATATATATATTGTAACGGGGTTTATTTGCAGCGCAGAACGCAGAAAGCGAAGCAGTCAGCAGCGTCCGGCCAAGCGCAGCAAGCACGAGCTTATGCTGATGGCGATGCCCCTGATGCGCCGAGAAATGCCGCTGAAGCTCCTCTTCTTCACTACAATCGCCCTCCGCACAAAAAGACGCCATCCTGGCGAATTAGGGAGAACAAACGACTAATGGGTCGTAATATGGCTTGAGACGAGAGACGTGGACAGTGTCGCGGCCGCGGTAGCGTAGGTCTGTGGATGGGATGATGGGCTCCACGATATAGTTGAGGAGTGACGTTTGCTCTACAACACGGTGTGGCCCGATGTATTTGGGAAGAAGTTTTGTGGAGCGGCCAGGCGCGGTAGCAGGTGCCCGAAGCCATACCAATGAACCAGGTGGAAAGTTTGGGGCCGAACGGTCCCCAGTCTGGCGGGATTGCTGCTGCCACTGGTCCTCGGTAGAAAAAGAGCGAGCAAGCTGGCGGCATTCTTCAGCATGTCGGGCAGCTTCGGACAGAGTTGTACTTTCGGACTCATAAGGTTTATATGGAAGAATAGTGTCTACTGTATTTGAAGGTTCTCGTCCGTACAAAAGAAAGTATGGCGAAAACCCAGTAGTAGCTTGTACGGCGGTATTATACGCGTAGGTGACGAACGGGAGAACTTGGTCCCAATTTGAATGATCAGAGGCGACGTACATCGACAGCATACTGCCAAGAGTACGGTTGAAGCGCTCCGTCATGCCATTAGTCTGAGGGTGGTACGCTGTGCTTGTGCGGTGCACGATTCGGCATTCGTTGAGTAATGCCTTCAAGGCGTCAGAAAGGAAGGCACGGCCTTTGTCACTTAAGAGCTCGCGAGGGGCACCATGACGCAGAACGAAACGTTGCAACAGAAACGTTCCAACGTCACGGGCTGTGGCAGTCGGCAGCGCGGCTGTTTCGGCATAGCGTGTCAGATGGTCTATCGCAACAATAATCCAGCGATTACCAGCTAGAGTTGATGGTAGTGGTCCGTAAATGTCAATGCCGACGCGATCAAAAGGTCGACTAGGACAAGGAAGAGGTTGTGACGGGTAGACTTGCCCGGGAGGTAACTTTTGTCGTTGGCACTGAGCACACGAGCAAATGAATTTCCGCACGTAGTTATACATGCCACGCCAATAAAATCTGAGTCGAAGCCTAGCGTATGTCTTGAAGAGGCCTGCGTGGGCGCACTGTGGGTCCGCGTAAAAAGCTTCGCAGATAGCAGCTCGAAGATGGCGGGGTATCACAAGGAGACACTTGCGACCGTCAGAAAGGTAGTTGCGTCGATAAAGAAGATCATCCCTTAGGCAAAAGTTGCTAGCCTGGCGGCGGAGAGCGCGAGACGGCGAAGGAGTGAGAGGATCAGAAAGAATGCTTATGAGGCCACTGATCCAGGGATCCTTTCGTTGTTCCACCGTCATGTTGCGCAAGGCGGATGACGCAAGTGCAGGCTCGAGGGAAGAGAGGCAAACGCCTTCATCCGATATGGGTGAGCGAGAAAGGGCGTCGGCGTCCGTGTGCTTACGACCAGATCTGTAAATAACGCGGATGCCGTATTCCTGAAGTTTGAGCGCCCAGCGAGCAAGTCGTCCGGAAGGGTCTTTAGGTGTGGATAGCCAACAAAGGGCGTGGTGGTCAGTGACGACGTCGAATGCGTGACCATACAGGTAGGGGCGAAATTTTCCAAGGGCCCAAATAATAGCTAAACACTCTTTCTCGGTCACGGAGTAGTTAGCCTCGGCTTTCGTTAAAGTTCGGCTTGCGTAGGCGACGACATATTCATCGAATCCTGCCTTTCGTTGCGCGAGCACAGCGCCAAGTCCAACACCGCTGGCATCAGTATGAACCTCCGTGGGAGCGGCAGGATCGTAGTGGCGGAGGATGGGTGGTGAAGTCAGCAGGTGGCGTAATTTGAATGCACCGTCGCATGCTGGTGACCAGGTGGAAAGGTCCTTGTCGCCGCTAAGAAGGTCCGTAAGGGGCGCACATACAGAAGCAAAATTTCTAATTAAGCGTCGGAAGTATGACGACAAGCCGACAAAACTTCTAAGTTCCTTCAAGTTCTTTGGCTTCGGAAAATCGGCGACTGCTCGAAGCTTGGCGGGGTCAGGAAGTATGCCGTCCCGCGATACCACGTGGCCAAGAATGGTGAGCTGCCGGGCACCAAAACGACACTTCTTGAGGTTGAGTTGAAGGCCGGCGTCGGTGAGACGTGTGAGGACGTGCTCGAGACGATTTAAATGGGTGTCAAAATCGGTGGAAAAGACAACTACGTCATCGAGGTAGCATAAACATGTGTTCCACTTGAGGCCTCGTAAAATAGTGTCCATCATTCTTTCAAAAGTGGCTGGAGCGTTACAAAGGCCGAAATGCATAACGGTAAACTCGTATAACCCATCAGGTGTGACAAATGCTGTTTTCGGTCGGTCAGATGCTTCCATAGGAACTTGCCAGTATCCAAACCGTAAATCCAGCGAAGAGAAGTATTCTGCTCCCTGCAAACAGTCAAGGGCGTCGTCTATTCGCGGTAACGGGTAAACGTTCTTGCGGGGGATCTTGTTTAAACGTCGATAGTCCACACAGAACCGAATGGAGCCGTCCTTCTTCTTAACAAGAACGACCGGTGACGCCCAGGGACTGTTAGAAGGCTGTACAATACCCCGCTGGAGCATGTCAGCAACCTGGTCGTCAATAACACGGCGCTCCGACGCTGAAACTCGGTAGGGGCGCTGCCGTAGAGGCGTATGGCTTCCTGTGTCAATCTTGTGAGATATGTTCGATGTGCGACTGAGGCCAGAAGCGTGGCTGTCAAAAGAAGTACGAAACTTTTGCAGCAGGTTAACTAACTGGCTTCGTTCTGAAGAAGACGTTGCGACATCGATGGAGCGGTGGAAAGCGTCAAGGAGTGACTGGTCAACAACAGAGTCAGAAATGAGTGCGCTGAGGCCCGTAGAAAGTAAACTAGATGGAGCGTCAAAAATGCAACGGGCGTCGATCGGATGCACGTGACCGAGACATTCACTATGGAATAAAGGTAAAGGCCCTTCTAGCGTATTGTACACGAGCGTCTTCGTGACGCCATGGTGGAGAGTAAGGAGAGCAATGGGCTGTGGAGAACATTTGCGTTGAATGAACAGGGCAGAGGGCGTAAATAAAACATCACCGTCTGAAATAGCGTCACACGACACAGTCACCAGCAGAGAAGAGCGCGGTGGTACGGTGGTGTCGTCGGAAACAAACAGTTTATAACACGGCAGGGAGGCTTCGACAGCGTCTACATCAGGAAGTGCAGATAGCTCAAGTTCAGCGCGACAGCAGTCAATGATGGCATTATTATTCGCAAGGAAGTCCCAGCCGAGTATCATGTCATGGGAACACGAGGGCAGCACTACAAATTCGACGATATACACAATCCCTTGGATGACGACTCGTGTGGTACAGGCTGCGAGAGGTGTTACACTTTGTGCGTTAGCCGTTCTAAGAGAGAGGCCGGATAATGGCGTCAGAACTTTGCGGAGTTTGCGGCACAGGTTGATGGAAACGACGGATAGAGCGGCTCCGGTGTCGAAAAGCGCCATGACGACGATACCATCGACTGACACTTCAATGACGTTAGCTGGACAGGAGCGAGGGCTTGTGCATGGCGACGGGGACGCAGTTCGTGCCTCGGGAACTGCGGCCGTTAGTTTTCCTGGTCGGTGGGTCCGGAACGGCGACGCATAGGGGAAAGCGAACGTCGACGTGGAGATGGGGAGCGGCGGGTCGGGCCGTGTGGACGATCAGAAGGAAAGGAAGAGGAAGGAGGGCTTGAATGCGTAAAAGAAAACTGAGGGTCGAAAGAGGGCATCCGTCGAATGTTCTGAGCAGCCTGGCGACGACGACAATAACGTGCCACGTGGCCAACACCACCACAAGAAAAACATATGGGACGGTTGTCGTGGGTACGCCATTGGTCGGAGTAGACTCCGACTTGCGGCTGGGGGGCAGAAAACTGCGGCCGAGGTGGTATTGGCATAGGCGGCGGTGAATAGATCGGCGGCGAAAAGGGCGGCGACGAATACGTAGGCGCTGGCTGGAACGCAGGCTGTTGAGGTCGAGCAACGGCCTCGGCGTACGTGAGAGGTGCGGCGACTGGCGGCGGTTCACGAGCGGAAGGAAGAACTTGTGCGACCTGGTCTTGAATGAAGTCGCGGAGTGTAGACGTCGATCTGCGTGGTTGATCGGGTACGCAGGACATCAAAGAGAGCTGACGAGCAACCTCAGCGCGGATGAACTCTTGGATCTTGGAGAAAAGAGGGGCATGGTCTTCTCCTATGCCAAGGGTGGACAGGCTGGACAAAGAGTTGTCGAGCACCGAGGGACGTCGGGTGGAAAGACGTTGCCTGCGCAACTCGTCAAAACTCTGGCATAACTCGGTCAGTTCTAGGACAGTGCGAGGACTCTTAGAAAGCAACATTTGGAAAGCGTCGTCCTCAATGCCCTTCATGATATGCTTGATCTTAAGCTCTTCGGACATGGACTCGTTGACTCGCTTGCAAAGGTCCAGAACGTCCTCAATATAGCTTGTGAAATTCTCACCAAGCTGCTGGGACCGAGTATGTAAGCGTTGTTCGGCACAGCTTTTGCGTACCTCAGGCCGCCCGAAAACTTGTGTGAGGCTCGTTTTGAAGACCGACCATGTAGGGAGTTCCGCTTCGTGGTTTATAAACCACAGCTTGGCCACGTCCGACAGGTAGAAGGAGACGTAGGCCAACTTGGCGGCGTCATCCCATTTGTTGTGAGTACTCACTCGCTCGTACATTGAAATCCAGTCGTCAACGTCCTTGTCTTCTGTGCCTGAGAAAACAGGGGGATCTCGCAGACGCAGAGAACCGGCGCAGAGAACGGTAGGCGGTGCCGATGGAGGAGTTGGAGCGGCGCTTGCGTCGGTAGGCATAGTGGATGGTAAAATGCGATTCCGAAGCTCCAGGGTGATCGAAACCCAGCAGAATCCACCACTTGTAACGGGGTTTATTTGCAGCGCAGAACGCAGAAAGCAAAGCAGTCAGCAGCGTCCGGCCAAGCGCAGCAAGCACGAGCTTATGCTGATGGCGATGCCCCTGGTGCGCCGAGAAATGCCGCTGAAGCTCCTCTTCTTCACTACAATATATATATATATATATATATATATATATATATATATATATATATATATATATATATATATATATATGAAAATGCAAGAAATACAAGAATCAAGAAAAGGACTCTGGCGCACGCAATCGAACTTGAGTCCTTTCAATCGTGAGTGCGAGGCATTAGCCACTATGAAGCACGTCATTGACCGTTCAAACGGCAAGCTATATATATCTACCACTTACCGCTGCTGATAGGCATTTCGGGAGTTGGGGGAACTATCGCGTTTTCAGAATTACCAGCAAGATGGCGCAATGAGCACGTGTAGCAACATTCTCACGCGGCGGCCGCTCTCGCATCTCCCACGCGCACTTTCCCCCCCCCCCCCCCCAAAGAGCAGGGGGTCCACGCTCACTCGCGCGCCCTTACCTCGCGGTAGGGTGGATCGTGCGTCTTGGCTGGTCTTCTGCTTTTACCGGAACGATTCTGTTCTAGTTGCCAGGCGCACAAAGGTCAATTCAATCGTTGCAAAGTATACGTTTGGGAAAAGAGCACGCTTTTCAGACATAGTGAAGCAACAACTGAGACGCTTAGTCACGTTCATCCGTAACTGTAAGTACGTTTCGTGCGTCATTTGTGCGTGGGAAATGCGTGGTACGTTTAGATCTGCTAGCCACTCTGCGCGTGACCTTCCAATTTGTTGATATCGCGTTCATTGCTTCGCCTTTGCGGCAAACCTGTGACTTATTTATAGTATTGCTGCGACAGGTTCGCCACATTCAAGTAGCCCGCCACAATCATCGTCACCAGCACCAGCAAGACCCGGCTCGGCTGGCATGCGCCACGCGTTCGTACGTTGAACAACGAGGAAGAGGAAGATAGTCGGATCTGTGCTACTCGGCTACTCGAACTTGACGGCCATAGTTTTTAGAATCGTGGGCACAAGTTCGCCCTAATAAAGACGCTTGTTTTTTTAACCTGTCGGCGTCAGCATCGCTACATTTCTGGTGGAAGTGCTGGGTTATGAATCGAAGCCCCACGAGCTCAAGACAGCGTAGCCCCGACGACCAGCGTATCAACCCCGTGGAAGTGACTCCTGTACACAAGAGGGCAAGTCGCCGTCTTCGAGGTGACTCACCTGAGTTCGGTCTTCTTCCCTTCACACCAAGGGGAATTCAAACGATGGATGCCACCACTATGACTACCCAGGTAACACCGGCACAAGTGTTCATTAGCCAACCGCACCAGCCGCCAGTTTTCCACGGCGACTCGTACGAGGATGTTGAAGATTGGTTGGACCTGTTCGAGAGAGTAGCGAGCTTGAATGGATGGGACGAAAGAGAGAAGCTCCGTCGCGTATACTTCGCCCTGGAAGACTTCGCGAAGACATGGTTTGAGAACCATGAAACCTCGTTGTCTACCTGGGAGGTATTTCGACGACAAGCGGTGGCTACGTTCGCGAACATAGACCGGAAAGAAAAGGCGGAGGCAGCTCTTCAATCGAGGAACCAGCTAACGAACGAGAGGTCTGCTATGTACATTGAGGACATGGTCCGCCTGTTCAAGCGTGCGGATTACAACATGGCTGAGGATAAGAAGGTGCGCCATCTAATGCGTGGAGTGAAGCAAGAGCTGTTCGCCGTTCTCGTCCGCAACCCTCCGAGCACGGTTGCTGAGTTTTACTCGGAAGCGACGGCCATCGAAAAAACACTGGAATAGCGGGCTCGGCAGTACAACCGGAATCTTAACTGCGCATCTGCACAGGTATTTCCCGGAGGCGTGCGAAACGACGTTGAAGCCCTGCGAGAGCTAATTAGATCAGTTATCAGAGAAGAACTGAGCAGACTGCATATGCCCCAGACTTCAACTGCACTATCTGGTACGGACGTTGTTCGTGACGAACTGAGGCAGGTGATACGAGAGCCAGAGCGTGAGCTGCAGCCGGTTCGACCTATCCGAACATACTCTGAGGTTGTCAGACAACCCACGGTACACAGCAATGCAGCAGTTGCGATGGCAACGACTCCTCTCCCACCTGCGGCACGCAGCGCACCTCGTCCACGGGAACCGACAGCTACCTATCTGCCCCCAGGAGCACGTAGCACACATCACTATGTGGAGCGTAGGCCCAGGAAAAGTGACGTCTGGCGTGATCACGAGCGCAGGCCTCTGTGTTTTCATTGTGGGGAAGCGGGTCATCTGTACAGATTCTGTCCTTACCGACAGGCTGGATTAAGAGGCTTCCCGTCATATGCACCGTGCCCCCGAAACGGCGAACGACCAGCGGAGATTGAGGAGTACTTGTCGACGCGCCAGAACTCGCCAACTCTACGCTACCACCGGTCACGGTCACCATCGCCTATGCGCTACCGGTCATCCAGCCCACGTACATCTTCAAGACAGCCTGGTCATCGCTCTCCAAGTCCACACCCGGAAAACTGAAGCAAGCGACCTGTGGAGGTGAGGCCGCTGATAACGTCAGTTACGAAGATCCTCCAATTTGGTTTGAGGGTGATGACGGTGTATTTCCGGTAGATGGGTGCAGCAACGAAAACGTTACTTCAGATTTGCGGTTGAGAATGGAAGGATGGGAGCTGAATGCCTTAGTCGACACCGGTGCTGATTATTCAGTGATAAGTCACAAGATGGTGAAAAAGCTAAACAAAGTTGTGACACAGTGGAGCGGATCGCAGATACGCACGGCAGACGGTCACATTATTACGCCCCTTGGCAGATGCACTGCAAGACTTGAAATACGGGGCTTTATTTACGTGGCCAATTTCATTGTGCTGCCAGAATGTTCAAGAGAACTCATTATAGGAATGGATTTTTTGCGAGCTAATGGCGCCGTAATTAACCTGCGTAGGTCCAGCGTGTCGTTTTCGACTGAACGAGCTATACCTGTGGAGGAATCTGAGGAACGACGCCTAACTGCTCTACGCGTTGTTCATGATGACGTAACTGTGCCGCCACGCTGCAGTATAATGGTGCTCGTAGAAAATGATGCATTGTACAACCGCGAAGGCATAGCGGATACAAATGTAGGACTGTTTTTGAACAAAGGTGTCTGCGTAGCTAGGGGTCTTGTTCACTTGACGAATGGCCGTGCAGATGTCCTACTCACAAATTTCTCCAATGAGCTTCAACACATCGCTCAAGGCACGGCTATCGCCTATTTACACGACTTCTGTATGGCGACCGAACTATGCAGCTTAACGACATCAACCACTCGACCCGTGGCCTGCAACATCGACACATCCGTGACCGTCAATCAGAGCCTTCCGGACAGTCAGAAGAAACGGATTTACGCCTTGGTAAAAGAATTCTCTGATTGCTTTTCAAGTACCTCGAAGGTTCAGCGCACGTCAATCACGAAACACAGAATTATAACGCAAGACAACACGAGGCCTATATGCCAGCATCCATATCGGGTGTCACAGAAAGAACGGGAAATTATCAAGAAGCAAGTGGAGGAGATGCTTTCTGATGATGTCATCCAGCCTTCGAATAGTCCATGGGCGTCTCCCGTAGTGCTCGTTAAGAAGAAAGACAACACACTTAGATTCTTCGTCGACTACAGAAAACTGAACAGTGTAACTAAACGGGACGTCTACCCCTTGCCACGTATCGACGATACACTAGATCGGTTGCGATCCGCAAAGTTTTTCTCCTCCTTAGATCTGAAAAGCGGATATTGGCAAATAGAGGTCGACGAGCGGGACCGTGAAAAAACGGCATTCGTAACACCAGATGGCCTCTACGAATTCAAAGCGCTTCCATTCGGCCTCTGTTCCGCACCAGCGACGTTTCAGCGAATGATGGACACTGTCCTCGCCGGATTGAAATGGCAGTCATGCCTAGTGTATTTGGATGACGTGGTGGTATTCTCTGCAACGTTCGACAAACATCTAGAGCGACTACGCACAGTATTGGAAGCCATCCGGTCAGCGAAATTGACGATCAAACCCGAAAAATGCCACTTCGGCTTCGAAGAGCTGCGATTCCTTGGACATGTCATTAGTTCCGAGGGTGTTCGTCCCGATCCCGAAAAGACAGCCGCTGTTCAGAGGTTCCCTACACCCAGAGACAAAAAGTCAGTGCGTCGATTTTTGGGTTTATGTGCCTATTATAGACGATTTGTGGAAAACTTCTCGAAGATTGCGGAACCTCTTACAAAACTGACAAAAGACGACGTGCCCTTCACGTGGGAAAGCGAACAACAGAAAGCTTTTGACGAATTAAGGAAATGACTACAGGGTTCACCAATACTTGCCCATTTTGATGAGACAGCCGACACAGAAGTCCATACCGATGCCAGCAATGTCGGCCTCGGCGCCATCCTTGTCCAGTGGCAAAATGGTCAAGAGAAAGTGTTAGCCTATGCCAGCCGCAAACTATCAAAAGCTGAGGCAAACTACTCTGCAACTGAAAAAGAGTGCCTCGCAGTCATCTGGGCCATAAACAAGTTTCGACCCTACCTTTATGGTAGACCGTTTAGAGCTGTCAGTGACCACCATGCTCTATGCTGGCTGGCAAATCTCAAGGACCCGTCAGGTCGACTAGCAAGATGGAGCCTTAGACTGCAGGAGTATGATATTACGGTCGTGTACAAATCGGGAAGAAAACACAGCGATGCCGACTGCCTGTCACGCTCTCCCGTCGATCCAAGTGTACCTGAAGAGGAAGACTTCCCGTTTCTAGGCGTTGTCGACAAATCCAAAATCGCTCAACTACAACGAGATGACCCGGATTTGCTGGCACTTATACAACACCTGCAGGGTCTCGACGTTCAAGTCCCTCGCATATTCTCCAGAGGGCTCTCCGCGTTCTGCCTTCGAGGAAGTGTCCTTTACAGGAGGAACTTCGAACCTAATGGTGAAACGTTTTTACTAGTCGTGCCCACAGCCATGCGAGAGGAAATTCTGCACGCATGCCACGACGAGCCAACATCTGGACACATGGGTGTGAGCCGAACATTCGCCAGGATTCGCCAGAAATACTATTGGCCTAAGTTGCTCGCATCAGTGCAGCGCTACGTGAAAACTTGTCGTCAATGTCAACGGCGCAAAACTCCACCCGTAAAACCAGCCGGCCTTCTCCAGCCAATAGACCCTCCAGATTCCCCATTCCAACAAGTCGGCATGGACTTCCTAGGACCTTTGCCGACATCGCGTGCAGGCAAGTAATAGATAGTCGTAGCCACAGACTATCTCACCCGTTATGCTGAAACTGACTCTCTATACAGTGCGACAGCTGCCGAAGTCGCCAAGTTCTTTGTGAACAACATAGTGCTCAGACATGGTGCGCCTATCGTCGTTATTATGGATCGGGGCACCGCATTTACCGCAGACCTAATGCAATGCCTGATGCGCATGACAAATACCGATCACAGAAGAACAACGGCGTATCACCCTCAGTCAAATGGCTTAACCGAACGCCTCAACAGAACTCTGACCGACATGCTATCAATGTATGTTGATGTTGAACATAAACAGTGGGACGAAATATTACCCTACGTAACATTCGCATATAATACAGCCGTTCAAGAAACAACCCACGTTGCCCCTTTCGAACTAGTATTCGGCCGAAGAGTGACCACCCCGCTGGATGCCATGTTACCCCTACAGGACGAAAACAGCTATCCACCTGACTTAGATGACTTCTTGCAAAGAGCCGAAGAAGCACGGCAAATGGCAAGATACCGAATACGCCACCAACAGCACGTCGATTCTAGTCGCTACAACAAGCGACGCAGTGACACACTTTATCATCCCGGTGACAAAGTGTGGATATGGATACCAGTGCGCCGCCGCGGACTCTCTGAAAAGCTTCTTTGCCGATACTTCGGCCCTTATGAAGTACTCAACCGTATCAGCAACGTCACTTATGAAGTTAGATCCGCTGGACGCGTGAGTTTAAGACGCCGCGATCCCACGGAAGTGGTCCACGTAGTCCGCATGAAGCCCTATCATGACAGATCGTCGAAAAACGAGTGAGAGCGCGCGTGTATCTTTTCACTGTCTTAAGCATCGGGACGATGCGTCTGAGGAGGGGGGCAATGCTGCGACAGGTTCGCCACATTCAAGTAGCCCGCCACAATCATCGTCACCAGCACCAGCAAGACCCGGCTCGGCTGGCATGCGCCACGCGTTCGTACGTTGAACAACGAGGAAGAGGAATATAGTCGGATCTGTGCTACTCGGCTACTCGAACTTGACGACCATAGTTTTTAGAATCGTGGGCACAAGTTCACCCTAATAAAGACGCTTGTTTTTTTAACCTGTCGGCGTCAGCATCGCTACAGTATGCAATTTTATGAAGGCGAAAATCCACACTGCGGAGCAATTGCCTCCTCGATAAGCTCATAGTGTTCTCAAGCGCTGGTATTCTTATATGAGCAGAGGACTGGGGCTAGCGTTTACTAATTGGGGGGCCCATCACGCACCATATATTTATTCAAATGGCTTCAAACGTGCTATACACGGTTGTGCAGGCTTCTTGAGTGGACGAATACTAGCTATTTAGCTTTTTTATGCTGCGTAATCCCGCAGAGGATCACTTTGCTGGCGACACTACCATGTTTGACGATCAGTTGACGGGCCATGTTCCAGGAACCTCGTCAAGAGTATTTTTCTTTCCTTGCTTGAACTGAATGCAACAACAACGAAAAAAAACTGTGCTTGCACTTGAGCCTAATATTTATTCTTTTATGTAAATATAATGCTGACTGATTAAATAATAATAACACACTTCATTACATGTGTATAAAGAATAATAATTGAAACTCACTCAAAACATAACATTCTTTCATTTTCTTTCTTGGAATGTAAGCCTGAGTGCCTTAGAATCATGTAATGCAAATTTGACATATTTGGAGACCGTGGATCATAATTTGCGTCTAAAGGGGATGAGAGCAAGCATCTGGTGCCCTGTATTCGCCTTTCAAACGCCACTAATAGAAATTGCAAATAGAACTTCAGCGTGTTGCCCCGCCGCGGTGGTGTAGTGGCTAAGGTACTCGGCTGCTGACCCGCCGGTCGTGGGATCGAATCCCGGCTGCGGCCGCTGCATTTCCGATGGAGGCGGAAATGTTGTAGGCCCGTGTGATCAGATTTGGGCACACGTTAAAGAACTACAGGTGGTCTAAATTTCCGAAGCCCTCCACTACGCCATCTCTCATAAGAATATGGTGGTTTTGGGACGTTAAACTCCACATATAAATCGACTTCAGCGTATTAGGTTTTACACCTTCAGTGATAGAGTGAAGAACAAGTGAGAAGAATGTGGAACGAATATCTTTGTGTTATTTGTTTGGAACATAGCTAGCGTATTCGATGCAGTAACGCACCAAAGGTTAGCAGCCAGGTTTCGCATCCTTTGGCTTTCTGTTGAGTTCCGCGATGTCCAAGTTTTGTACTCGCGTCCTTTTGTACAGACAGTTGTCAATAGAGTGCTCAAGCTAAAGCAACTTGGGGAGAGTGTATCGTGTTTGCCATAGCATTAATTAAGGATATGAAATCGGAACAAAATATGACTACGATGTACCTACAGTATAGAATCGGTCTGTATCCTGGTGTTTGATAAAATTCTTTTCCCGAAACGATGTCTGAATACTCTGAATGGCAGCGCTGACTTTTGAATCAAGGTCACTTGAAACCGACAACAGCAGCGAAAAGCGTTTCCTGCTTAAAAAGGGCAATCAATGGGTTTATCGAGCACCAACAGCCCTCTGTGCCATTGTAGCATCCATTTTAGCAGGAAGGCACCTTAGGGTCTCGGCGTGTCGGCGTCTAATTTTGTCATACTGTGCCATGTAATCACGGTCCATTGTAAACGAGTTTGTGCCACAAAAGTTGGGTAAATCCCAGTACTCGCCACCTATCCACTCAAAATGCAACCTACGACGCTAGTGGAGCTGAGACACACTCCCTTATATGACGTAAAGAACTGAAACTGGGCATGTAGGGAAGACGAAGCAGCAGCTCTTCAGAGCAAGTTACATTCTGACGCAGTTTTTCCGGTGGAGCTGGAACACTGTTACGCCTGGGAGTCCAGACCGAACATCATTGCCTCTGCAAAAGCAATTTGTGTCAAGGCCAGCGAGCGAGCCTGCCTCACGCAATGACCTCAACGACGTCATCTAGCCCGGTGGCGCTGGTCTGTCTTACGCAACGCATGGCGAGCTCCCTCAACCAGCGGGCCCAATAGCAGCCCGATGATGTAATTGGTGCCATCCAGTCTGGTGAATTTTACGCGTGGTAACATAACTCGTCCATGGGTGCAACCCAGCGGCCGTTCCTGACTGGAGGAATCTGACATTACGGCCAGCGGTACTTCTGATTGGATGTTGGTGACGTAAGAGCTCACCCGGGGCCTATAAAAAGCCAAGCGGCACGTCGACAAGCAGCCGACGTATGCGTAAGGGAGAAGACGAGATCTCAGCTCTTCGAGTCGCTAAGCTGTCACCCCCAGTGCCGAATATATAACACCTCTATTTCTATGCTGTACATAAGCATTGTCTTAACTCACCGTCATCCTGTCCTGTAGTCTATAAGCTCTGCGCTGAAGCAGCCACGAGCTGAGAAACGAGCTACGGAACAACCTTGGCGGCTCGTGAGCTCGGCGCTCTACGCAACAGTGTCGGCGGCGGTACGAGTCGTAACAACACACCCATCCTTACATGCTTAGCCTCTCCCCAGTTTCTACTTGGTTCGATCCTCAAGTTTCTTGACTACGCATTTCTGTCTGTCGCGCACCTCCGAGGTCTGTGCCTCGATAATATGGCATAGCATCGAAGCTGTGACTTTAATGGACCATCGCGCCTCCCTACGAAATATTGGTGTGACTCTCTCCTGATCCCTCTGGGATAGCAACATAAAGAAAATATGAGAATGCAGAATGATTATAGCATGATGAAGATGAGGACTGCGCATTATTCACGCAAACGTTCGCGCTTCAAAGTATATGTGCACCTTGGCGGGCTGCTGCAGTGGTGATGCGCAGAGCTGAATGAGTCAGACAATGCCGGAGTTCACGCGCTGCGCTATACCGCGATGTCACTTGTCCCGGCATATCGAGATGCTCCGTATACACGGCACTCACAAGCACGCCTTGAATGAATGCGGCTCTTCAAGTCCATCGAGTTAATGGTAGTAATGCCTTACGCTAAGACACCGTGCTTCATAACCCTGCCCGGCATAGGTAGGCAACAATTTTAGACCTCACTCAGACTCACTCACGAAACATACCTAAGCGTTAGGGCTTACTTGAACAAACTCACTGGCATTTTCCTCACCCAAGCTTGCTCAAACTCAGACTCACTGAAATTTTCTGCAAGCGAACTCATACTCAACAAAATATTATTAACACGGACTCAGACTCTGTCCGAGTTTGAGTGAGTCGACTCACGATTACGTTGGTTGTTTTGCGAAAAAGTGCCAATTCTTTTACAACGAAAGCTGTATATGGCTAGGAGAAACAAAAAAAAAACATTCAGAATTGGCTGTACTTTCAGTTACGTCATTCTAAGCGTCGTACACAGGCACACGCGCATTGGCTGCGTTGTGAGTGACGTCGTCCATCCCGTCGCAGCTGTGGCATCCAGATCACGCGCATAAGCTTTTACTGAGAGCTTTCACATGGGTAAACCACGGACAACTCTAGGTGAGCGCCGACAGGGGAAACGTGAGAAAGCTCGCATTTTCTGGGCTGATGGTGCAGTACGGCCACAAAAACAGGCCCGGAAGGTTGAGCGCCGACAGAAACCGCACACCGATTGTCCGACCGCCTTCCAAGCCACGCTAAATAGCTAACGGGAGAATGCAAGCGCTGGGGGCGGGCGGATCGTTGAAACCAACTCACGATGTCAAACACTCTCAACAATGGCACTCCGAACAAGCGGCGTTGCGGGCACAACAGCGCCAACATGATTTCGGGAGCAATCATGTGAGGCACAATGTGTGGCATGTGAAACAAACACTGTCCGGAAGCCAAATATGTGTGTAACCTCATTGAGAAGCACAAACATGTAACCAATATTTGTGAGAGGCTTCAGTGCAGTATCGGGTTGAATTCACTGCTAAAGACCGGGGCCGCACGTTTCAGTTTTCACTGGTTAACCATTTGTGAGGAGTGCTTAGGTGGTGATCTTTTTACCGCCGATATCTCGCGCAATCGGTGCTCTACTTGACGCTTTTGATATCGTATTTGTAAATACGAGCTATCAGGGATTGAAATCCACTAAAGACAGTTCCTTTGATGACTCATATTAGTTGTTTTTACGAGGCCTTCGTTTGAAAGAAAATCGAGGGGGGATCAACAAACCTCCCACCTCTCTATAACTCACACATCTGTTCAATTTATACTGAGCTGGCGTATGGACACTACTGCATTGATGTGTAAGTAGACATAATTATTATAAACGTAAGCCGACATAAGGGTAATAGTAATACTGAACTATAGTAGATGAGATGATAGGTCGGTGAAACAATGCGTTGCTCTTTGAGACTCACTAACGAAATATACCTCGCCCTTAGGGCTCACTCTGACTGATTAAAATTTCCTGAACCGGGCTCACTCGTAGTCAGACTCACTGATAATTTTCTCAATCCGACTCACTCGGAATAAGTCTTTCCAAGAGATTGCTCAACCGCACTATCTCAGGCTCACGGCTTGATCTGAGTGTGGGGGAGTCTGAGTGAGTCGACTCATGCCTCGAGTGAGTTTGCCGGCCTATGCACGGCAGCCTGGTGGTGGACCGAGGAACATGTGTGTGCATGTAGTGTAATTCGTTTCAGTAGAAGCTGCCTCATATAAAGGTCTAAGCACAGTTTAAAAAAAAATGACGCCATCAGCTGGCATGTGTGGCCTTCTACACCTCTGAAGTTGAGGCAACACTCTCTCAAAAGGAAAGGAACGTTCCAAGAGACTTTTGGTACACTTCATGAGCACTTAAATGCTCGTAAAATCTTAAAGTGTCAATATAGGCCGATATACTGCAAATTCATTTTGTATACAGCATTTGGCTATCGGCCATATTTCTCGTGCGAATAAAAGTGGAGATTTTTTTCCTAACGGGGGATGGGACATGTACAACCCTACGCAACAATAGGCGTGGTGTTTATAAAACATCAAACGAGCCGCTGAAAAGTACATTAAAACAAACATTAAACAAGCGCAAAAGATAATAAAACGAGCGCGCGCCACTAGTCGTTGGAAAGTGTCATGATGCTGTCTCTCTTCAGAGAACATTCAACTGGTTGGCGTTAGCCTAGCCGGGTCTGGTAATAAAGTATATAACTTTACATACCATAGTATATAAAGTTATCGTTCATTAATTGAGTTATTAGCTATACGGAGAATTACGAACAGCAACGACATGACGTTTAAATGCACATATGCAAGATATCATGGTATTACCTTTCTTGAAGAATGCAAGCGCGTTGGAATTTTCGCTGATGCTGATGTGCTTTGTAGTATTAAAGTACTCATAGGCGTACAGTGCTGGCAACAACTTGCTCGTAGCTTGCTCTCCACAGTCAGACGGCAAGATTACAGCCTCTTCTGGATGTTTGACAACAGTTTCCAATATTGCGCCTACTCCATCTCCTGCGCAGGATAGAAGAATCACAGCAAATCGTCGTTTTTCTGAACACCAGTTAGGTGACTCTACGCTGTGAAGTTAATTATTGTTATTGTGAATTAAGTACTAAATATACCATAAACACATTACGGCGGTAGATATTACCCTTTAAATCACTATATTAACTGTCTAGCCACACCCCGTTCCGCATGATTATTTTTTTTCGCCAGGAAAAAAAAAAGCCGCACTAAAACAGAAAATATAAAAAAAACAACCTGAATATAACCTATTACAGAGTCCAAGCTTGATTTTAAAAGAGCTTCAAAAGAATGTACCAAATCGGAAGCTGCCCAACCCGACCCATTGATTAGTACAACATTCTGTGGAATGAGATCAGTATAGCGACATTTCAGCCTTCATATTCGACATACTTATTTTGTGTTGTGACGTTAAGATCATAGATAAAGATGAATACATGATATGGGAAGACTTGTAAGTAATTCCAGATATTTGATGCCACATATTTTATTACAGATTTAAAAGACTGTAAAGTGACAATTAGCGTCTTCAAGATACACGTAAGAAGCCCCCCCCCCCCCCCCCGCAGTGGTCTAGTGGCTAAGGTACTCGGCTGCTGATCCGCAGGTCACGGGTTCAAATCCCGGCTGCGGCGGCTGCATTTCCGATGGAGGCGGAAATGTCTTAGGCCCGTGTGCTCAGATTCGGGTGCACGTTAAAGAACCCCAGGGGGTCAAAATTTCCGGAGCCCTCCACTACGGCGTCTTTCATAATCATATGGTGGATTTGGGACGTTAAACCCCACAAATCAATCAAGCTACACGTAAGAAACAGCCAATGGTGAGACGCATTGCACATTTTACTTCATTGTTTTGCGTGTATTGTGGAAGAATAAACCTTAATGTAGTTTTGAAGAAATGGAATGGCGAAGTTCTGCGTTTATATTGGTATTGCAGTGTTGAATTACAGCGATTATAGAGACAATTGCATTGTCTTCTGTTCCGATGGAAACGAAAATGTTGTAGACCCGTGTGCTCAGATTCGGGTGCACGTTAAAAAACCGCAGGTGGTCGAAACTTCCGGAGACCTCCACTACGGCGTCTTTCGTAACCATATGGTGCTTTTGGGGCGTTAAACCCCACATATCATCATAAATGTCTTCCGTTGTATTTCATTACAAAACGTGGACGCGTACTTACCTACAATATCGATTTGGCAGTGCTCTGTATTTGGCAAAATATGATCCGGACGTGGCCATGTTATGTCAATCACTTGGGTGCCATCAGAGTTAAAGATCGCTGAAAGCAGACGACACTTAATGAGCGTAATGTCAGCAAAATCTTGTGTACTAATTCTACAGTGTCCGACTGCTCGATAGCAAGGCAACACCTATACGCATGATTTCGACTTCATTTATCTGTTTTACATGATTTAACATTGGCGGAACAAAGTTCAGGAAAAGAGAGAACATTTTGCCCATTAACAACATGTTGTCATGATATGGTATCAGTCTGAAAACCTTCCTAAAGAGAATAAATATAATTATTTTATTCAATCACCTGTATAGGAGTCATGAACGTCTTGCTCTCTTCGCCCCTGTGAGTTCTGGGGATCCAAGATAACAGCGAATGACCTTGTCTTCGTAATACCAGGTGGCTGCGCGGATAAACAGTACAAAGCCTATGAGATCAACGAAAATTGATTTATTTTGCATTAACTACAATCATTTGGTTGTGCCTTCAGGTAGTTGAATCAGATTGTATGATGAGAAATTTAATAATTTATATGAGTGACAAAGAACAAATTGAGCCTGTATGTGGCATGCGATGCAAATATGTGCTTTGAAAAAAAAAAGAAAAGACGAGTTTTTAAGGTTGAGCTTTGAAGCACAAATCGCAAGCAGGAGGAACGCGAAACAAGGAAAACACACACAAAAAGTTTACAAGTGCGGAAATAGTTCTTCAAAGTGATTTGACTGCCAATTTCAAATGTTGCTTGAGTATTAAACGTTCAGTAATGCGATGCCTTGTCGCTATACTATAAAAAAATGTGTGCCTCTTGTTAATGATGGCAGAAGGCTTTCATTAATTCAGTGCACGTTGTAAAGGATATATTTAACAATGGAATGAAAACTAAGTGATTCAGTCTAAGTCTCAGCGAGCGATTTCTCCGACGCTTTTTCTTTGAAACGAGTGGTGGTGGTTGTGATGGTCATTATGTTGCCGCAGGCGGGGTAAGTCTGGCAGACCTGGCCGGCAATTGCTCCATCTTAGCGACTCTTTCTATGTAGTTCAGCTAACCATACATCGCTTAATCCTGTCTCTCGTACAAAAAAAAACAAAAACAAAAAAAACCACGTATGAGTGTGTTAGTCACTTGCGTTCGCATCAGCCGCATGCCTGCCGGAAACACAATGTCTTCCCATCATCTGCCTGTTTCACAATTATGGGAAATCTCGAAGCGCATGACATCACGACGCGGCCAGCGTTGCAGTCACGCGCCGGCAACAGCGCGCGCGTGCGCAGACACTCGAGGAGCGTACTGTTGAACCATGCCATCTGCTACGGTGACACACAACTACAGCACTGGCTGCACCACAAGTCATGCGCTCCGAGATTTCTAAGTGTGAAACAGACCATACATTCATTGCTCTTACTTTAAGTGAATCTTATCTCGATTTTTATTTCATAGAACTTATTGCCAATAGTTAGAGCATCAAAACCAGCATAAACAAAAAGACCTCACTGTTAGAATTAGTAGTAGTCGACGAGGTCGAACTTGTTACATAGTGCAACGTGACCGTGTACAAATATCATACAACAATTTTTGTTGGAGTGTATTTCAAATGATTTTTGTTGCAGACAGGAAGCCGCATCAGCGAGGAATCGCAGTGAAAAAAAAAGTCGCCACACTAAGTAGCTGCGAAGGTCGGTAAAAACAAGATGTACAGACCGCACTGTAGAGTTTTGATGGGCAACATTTTTGGTCTGCCATTTTTTAATGGAGTTGTGTGCTTGCATATATATGCATTGCTAGATTGGTCCCTGCAGTTACTTTTGTCAAGTTCATATGATCCTTATGGCTTGGTGTTGATTGAATGATTTGATTGATTGATATGTGGGGTTTTATGTCTCAAAAGGCTTGGTGTTGAGGCACCGAGTGGTCTTAACGTGTGTTAGAGATTTTGTGCGAGTATAATGCCGAAATCTTCGTTTGCTGGCTCTTACTGATGATGCATGATGTGTTGTGTGTATAGTTACGGACTTTTCGCGAATATGCCAAATATAATGGACAAGTATTACGAAAGAGCGAAATATGCAAAAACCGGCGAATATGTACCGAGGAATCTTTTTTCAAAACAGACTTTCACTCGTAAAGAAGGTGCTGTCATAATTAAAAGAAGCGCGCATCTGCTGCTTCCGTCAGAATTTTCCTCCTTAGCATTACGAGCAATCTTTAAAAATCAGTGCGACGCTGTTTATTTAATTGAAGCAACAGACTGAGCACGAAGCCAATGGTTGCGTCTAACCCGCAGTGGTTACCCATCCTCTCACCCGGACATTCAGCTCCACCTTGACTGCGTCACTTTCCCCGTTGCTGCTTGACGCTCGGACGTGGATGTGTCTCACTCCAGCGGAAAGAGGCACCACAGGAAATATGGCTGTACGACCGCGCCCAGGAGGAATGCTGAGCCTTTGAACCGCGGAAGGCTTGCCTAGCGTGGCACCAGAGCAGATGTCATTGGTTCCTAGTAGCACCACCCGTGCCTGAAATAGCAGTAAAGAGAAGGCCCAGCTTAAATTTTTCCTCTGAGGAGGTCCCAGAAATAGATAGATAGATAGATAGATATATAGATAGATAGAGATAAGATGAAACCATGAAGGTTAACGAGACAGTGGAACCAGGTATGCTATACCCTGCACTGGGGTGATGAAAGGGATAGGGAGAAGGCTTTATGTAGCCACTGTGGTAGTCAGACCACGAGAAAAAAAATGCACATTCAACAAAACGTTTTAATAATATCTGAGGTTTAACGTGCCAACACCATGATATGAACATGAGGCACGCCGCAGTGGAGGATTCCGGAAATTTCGACCATCTGGTGTTCTTCCCGTGCACTAACATCACACAGTATACGGGCCTCCAGCCTTTAGCCACGATGAAAATGCTTTGGGTGCACGTTAAAGAACCCCAGGTGGTCAAAATTTCCGGAGTCCTCCACTACGGCGTCTCTCATAATCAAATGGTGGTTTTGGGACATTAAACCCCACAAATCAATCAATCAATCACGATGAAAATGCGACTGCCATGGCTGGGGTCGAGCCCGTGAGCTTCGGGTCAGCAGGCGACCACTGTAACCACTACACCACTGCGGCGGACAAACACAATGACTTCGCGAGTAAGGCGTGCTATATGCAAGAGATTTTGAACGCTTTGGCGTCAAAAAGCTCGTTTCGCAGAAATTATGAAGTTGGTGCCGCTGTCGAAGCCGGTGTCACTGGTTGTAAGCGAAAAATCATGCTGTCTTTGACTGAAATATTGAGAAAGAGGCAGCTAAACCAAATAATCAGACTATTCGGTTCGAGTGCAAATCAGACCCAGGCATGCGTGGCAAGGAGGTGTTCATTAACAAAACCATGGGTGTCGGGACTGCTTGGAAAGGCTTTGGCAAAAAAAAAAAACGCTCTATGAGTGTCGTGTACAGTGAGGAGTCTCTTTAATGACTGTAAGACTGCGTGGCAAAAGCGCAGAATCGCACCAGGCGTCAAAGCCCGGGATTTGTAGAGAAGGGGTGTTTTAAAGGCCTGCCCATTACAAAGCCCTCCAACGTATTTAATCATGGTCATCATGATCATAAGAATGAACAAAGGCAGAGAGACAGAGACTAAACAATAATTTCTTGGCATTGTTGGGGTCATGAACAAAACGAGAAGCAGCGTCGGTTGGCGTGCTGCCACACTGACGCGCAGTGGGCCCTTTGCGTGACTTGCAAAAGCAGGAATTATGTTGTAGTGGGCATTCTAGAGTAGTTTGAAATGACCGGTGTTGGTAGCGTTTATGGGAGGTGATCTTGATGAGTAACTCAGGGGACGAGCTACACCTCATGATTGCTCAATTGGACACCGAAAGCAGAAGAGTAGGTTTAAAAATTATTACGCACAAAACAAATGTGCAACAGTGTAGGCAGAAAACAGCACTTTGCAATAGGTGGAGAGACGCTGGATGTTGTAAAGGAATATGTCTACTTGAGACAGGAAGTAACCACGGAGCCGAACTATGAGAGGAAAAGGACTAGGAGAACAAGAATGGGGTGGATCACATTCTCGAATCTTGAATGGTGACCTGCCAGTAACCCTCAAGAAGAAGGTATATAACAGCTGTATCTTGCCAGTACTTATCTACGGAGCAGAAACGTGGAGGCTTACAGAGAGGGTTCAGCTCAAATTGAGGGTGACGCAGCGACCGATGGAAAGTAAAATAATAGGTGTAACCTTCAGTGACAAGAAGAAAGCAGAGTGGGTCAGGGAACAACCCAGGGTTAAGGATATCTTAGTTGAAATCAAGGAAGAGAAATGAACATGGGCCGGGAACGTAGCACGTATAGGCAGGATAACGGCCAGCAATCAAGAATAACAGACTGAGTTCCCAGAGAAGGCAAACGCACGAAGGTGAGACAGAAAGTTAGGTGGGCCGATGAGATTAAAAGTTTGCGGGTATAACGTGGCATCAGAAAGCACAAGTCCGGGTTGATTGGTGGTGGTCGAAATTTACGGAGCCCTCCACTACAGCGTCTCTCATAATCATATGGTGGTTTTGGGACGTTAAACCCCACATATCAATCAATCGGGTTGATTGGCGGATCATGAGGGAGGCCCTTGCCCTGCAGTGGGTGCAGTAAGGCTGATATGATGGTGATGTGTTACAAGTATATTCTTTGCGGCATGGTCGAGGCACGCAACGCGAACCGAAGTTATAAGCTAGCAATGGAGAAGGCGATGCGCTTTGGGCTCGATTGCGCTATTTCGTTCTACTCTTGATCGCAGAGATGAAGTGTCTTTCAAGACAGCTTTTTTTTTCTCTATAGTATTATAGACACCATAAAATAAAAATGAATACTTTTTCGCCGAATTCGTCATTTTGCCTTCCACAATTGGTCGAAATTATTCCGGCCATGTCCACTGCACCTGTCTGTCACGAACTGTAACAAAAACGCTGCATCTCTACAGTACGTGTACCGAATACTTATGCGAAAATAGGTAGAACGAAAGACAATAAAATATTTGCGAGTCTGCCCGGTATATTGAAGAAAATATTTCAGGTCAATCTGTTTCTCATGCGATGTCACAAATCTGCGATAACTAACCAGTTCAAAACGACTTGCACGCACTAAACAGCGCATTGAATGGCCATTTAACCACCCCATGTTCAAATACGAGGAGTTGGTTTTCTCCCCCTCTTCGCTACTCTTCCCACATGCGATGGCAACCACCTCACTCCTTAGTTTTTCAAAGTACGTGAAGCGAGCACTAAGCGCTAGACATATCAGGATTTCGTGCTTCTCGGTTACACGCTGTCATCGCCGTTCGCGCAGTTGTGAACACACAAAATGATGTGTGATCGGTTGATCGTGCACAATTTTCATGCGAAACAAGGAAGAACGGATGAGCGGCTGCACGTCGAAGCAGTTCAGCAGACATATTTCGCGCATATGGACCAATCAAGAGCATGTAGACTATCAACGTCATGAAAACTACTGCGATACAGTAGTGGTGCAGGCTCTTCTCACAATCTGTCTGCGTCACAGAAGTGTTCAAGAAGGACAAGAAATATCAGGAGAAAACATTGCGCTCATTTTTTTGTAATATAAGAGCCTATTGAGTGGCCCTTTAACACGCAAAACAATACTGAAACATTTTTCTGCATAGCCGGAGAGACCTACGTTCTGAGGGGAATTTAATACGGCTACCCAGTGATCGCTAAGGGGATAGTCACTCAGATATGCCATCGAGGGTGAATTCACGTGCGTCTTGTTAATATTTGATTTGGCAGTATAAGCAGTAAAAAGCTGTCAAACCTATCCAGCACGTAAACAAAATCACTCTGCCAACTATTACTTGATGCGAATGCTTTTTATTCAACCAGTTGCCAGTTGCAGAAATTTTAAGCGAGCACGATAAGGAAGGGGAGGGGTATTAATCGAACGATTTTTCGCAACCGCCTCCTCACCGACTGGTTCGCTTTCGTTTCACGAACAAGCCGGCATTCGCGTGTCTTCTGCGCGCTATGTGATCTCGTCACGCAGTCAGATAAGGAGAAACTGATGATTTGATTGATATGTGAGGTTTAACGTCCCAAAACCACCATATGATCATGACTCATGAGAAACGCCGTAGTGGAGGGCTTTGGAAATTTAGACCTCTTGGGATTCTTTAACGTGCACCTAAATATAAGCATACGGGCCTACAGCATTTCCGCCTCCATCGGAAATGCCGCCTCCGCAGCAAGGAGTCGATGCCGCGAACTGTGAGTCAGCAGCCGAGTACCTTAGCCAGTAAACCACAGCGGCGGGGCAGGTAAGGAGAACCTGCCTAAGTGGGCAGTGCTATTGATTCTCACACCAAACAAAGAAACAAAAAAGGTTCTTCATACAGGGAGAGCCTATAGACGACAGCACGTCTATCTCCAACCCAGGCGCCTTCGGCAGTATACCCTCGCTCCCAGAGACAGCATAATTTGTTTGCAACTGCCAAGGCGCGCCTCGATAGCATGGAATGCAGTGGCTCTGGGAGTTTAAAATGCGAAAAAGCACCTGTTCACGCTGCGCCTGCTTATAAAATGTCTTCTAGGTACCACTGCGCTGTCATCTGATGCTACAACAACCAGCGCAACAGGAACAGATTGCTGAGCACTGCCAGTGAAGTTCACAGCGCATCGCGGGAATCGTGCCGGTGTGGTGTTTTGCGATTGCACAGATTCTCGTCCACAACGAAAAACGCAGAGCTCCACCGCCTTAGGATATAATCGCAATCAGCAGCAAAAACTACGAGCCCTGTGAAGTGTACCAGTAAGTAAACTTATTGTGTTTATTCAAGCGTGACTCCAGCTGTTTCACAGCAGGGATTGGCGTGCAGTATGCCTGTAGTATGCGGTACAAAAATAATGCCGTACTCTTTTGCAATCCACATGTCAATAATAGAATATACGTATTACGACCCTCGCGTGGATGCACACACAACGCATGTTTAATACAACTGTAACGGCCTTTCTCTCTCTCTCTCTCTCTCTCTCTCTCTCTATATATATATATATATATATATATATATATATATATATATGTATAATATCGTGATGCAAGGAGATGTGAACGACGCAGAAAGCATGGCTTTCGACTCGATCGAACTGTGACATGCTTTGACTGTCACAAGGCGAATCTACATGAGCTTTTGGCTGGCGTCACCGTAGCATTTTAAAATCTTGTTCCGGCTGGCACTTTTGCACCGCGTGTGTGTTCCGAGTGGCCGTGACAGGACTGGCAATCGGTACACATGCGACGAATGAGCCGAAGTTGGAGCCAGATTCTAGCGCTACGTTTACGCCGGATTACAGCACAAATCTGGCTTGTCACAGCCAAGGCACGCCGCCATTCGACTGAGTCAAAAGTAATGATTTCCACTGTTCGCGTTTCTTTCAGTCGGATAGTACGTACCCGATGAAGTTGCTTCCGCAGTCTGCAATGCACGTGCTGCAGACATTCCGGACTGTCGAGAAAGGCGTCCTCGACGTTTCACACGAAATCACCACAAAATTCCACCACAGTAATTGCACGAAACATGCTTACAGCCAGCCTCGGGTTATCAAGTTTTGCGTTTGATTTGCAGAGCGTCTGCTCGCTTAACAGTTGAGAGTGTTGCTTCACGGCATTTGCAACAGATGGCGTCACGCGCTTTTCAATATGGCAGCAAGCACTAAGATCGCTGTGTTCTGTTGTATAGTTGTGCTGTTAAAAAATGCGGGTTTTCGTTCATGCTTGCGCTTGCAGTTATGTAAACTTGATTCCAGGAGATCTTGATGCCGTCATAATTTGATGACTATGCGTTATAGTGCCCCCATTCTGTGATGCTTTATTCAGAACAGCTTGCCACCAGTCTGGTGCTGGTCCATACTGTTGTTCTTGAAACTAAAGCAAAATAACTTCTTTATCCCGGAGGATCTCACTAAACTATAAAAGCTCAAAGCGACAACCTTTCAAGCTCCTGATATACGGAAGCAGGTCAGCTTTTTTTGTTCCAAGTGTCACAAAACGAGCGCTCAAAAAGGGCGCGTCGCCGAATTCTTGCGACGAAGCGCCAGAGTGGCGCCGCGAGGTCAACCATAAAAAAAAGGAAAACATCCAACGACTCCCCGGGCGCGCGCCTCTCCCCTCGGAAGCGTGGCTTCGCCGACGAACCTCTTCACCCCACATCGGCGGCCGAGCAAGCACTCGAAATTTCTAGAAGGAAAGAGGCGTGGTGATGCCGGGTTGAGTCATCCGACGCGGACGGCCCTCGTATCGTCTCGATCTTTCCCCCAGCCTTCGCTGCGCATTGCGCCGACGAAATGATGAGAACTTTCTAGAATCTCGCGCGGAAGGTATTTAATCGAGCAGCCAAGACGAGAGATCAGGAGAAGACGGAAGTTGGCGCCAGAGTGCGTAGGGATTCCGCCGTGTGGTCGGCGAAGGTTTTGTCCGTAGAGACAAAGCAGGAGAAGATGATTTCCACCTGAGGGGTGACGACTCGAGCAACAGGCAAGAGTGTGTGTTTATCGCTATCGAGTGAAGACGCGTGGCAACAGCTGCGTGTGTGAAGCCGACGTGTTTCCGGCGAAGAAGTTTGAAGCTTGGAGAGTGGCCAATTGAAGACGCGAGGTTTCTTGGAAGAGAAACTTCGGCGAGGTTTCCTGGAAGAGAAACTTCGAGGGCAGCGGAACGACAACAATGCTGGACTTTGAGTGAGTGATTCTCGGAAGAGTATCATCCAGACTTTTGTTCCAAGAACTTTGGACTGAATAGGTTTCCTATCTCTTTAGTCTTTAAGTGTCTTGGTTGTTCAATGCATGCGACTGCATTGTAGTGCGTATTGGTGTCTGTGTCCGTTGTTTCGAGTGTGGCTGATTGTACTGTGTAGTACGTTGTTTGTTTGGTGACATATTGTACTCAACTATTGTGGAGTGTGCATACTTGTGTGTTGTTTTGATCTGCCATTATTGAGAATATAATTTCGTTTGTTTTGTTATCAACTCTCGGCTCTGACTTGTTCTTTGGGCCACAGCCGGCGTCCGCTGGCGTGCCAAAAAGGACCACTTCTAAATTGTCCACGCTTTCGTGGTGCGGTTCGGGGGGCCGGTACTTCGGCCCTTGGAATTAGCCCGGCGATCGCCTCTCTAATTAACGGGACCTGTGTGACACCAAGACATCTGAACAGGGATGAATTCAACAGTGACATGCCCAGCACATTGAATGATATTATCCGAAACTCGGAATGGTAGATTACAGTAGTACACAACCTACATACAACTCACAAGTATCAGCGTGGCCTTGTTGCTTGAATCAGGGGAATCAGAGGGGTTCTGTTCCCCAATGGGGCCGTTAGGGGGGACACCTATTGCAAATGTTCCCCCCCTTGAGATTTATCTTTCAAATGCCGTGATGGAACTTCATGTCACTCAAGAATAGCATGCACTGCGTAAAACGGTCGGTGAAATGCGAAACTTTTCCACTGAAGAATTATGAAGTATGAAAGTAAGAGCTGCTTGTTGTTGCGAGAAACACTGGAAAAGCGTGCGCTTTCTGCAATATTATGGGCTACTTCTGACAAGTGTAAATGTTTATTATGCTGAGCTTCAAAATGCAAATGAAAGACTCTTTGATCATCTGTCGTTATTTAGGTTTACGATTGGTTGAAAGCTATTCACAATGAAGTGTAAACGCGATCACTCGAATGCCATCGTGCAATATTCAAGGTATCACGGGTGAACTTAAGAAAAAAATTAAGAAGTTTTTTTTTCATTTGATTTCGTTTCATCTCATTTTTGTGCGTAAATAGTGGGGGGCAATTTATAGTAGGATTACATGATAGTGAATGAAACTGAATTTAAAGAGATGTATCTTTATACGTTATCACACACAAAAAAGTACTGGCATTTTACGTTTCATCGTTTCACGCGAATGACGCACTTTTAGCTATGCTAGATCTTATCATTACAAGTTTTGCTGAGAAATTAGCTGTGCCATGCATCGTGCGCTTATATCATTGGCTGCTCATGCTCATTTTTACAGCTTCAATTGAAAGCATGAGTTTAGTTTTGATATAATCAAACATAAAGTACTTTCATAAAAACAAAATGGCCACAATGACATGATGTGGTTCCCTCGTCGTAATTTTTCTCGATTTATGCCATTGAAGCTGCCTGGAGAGCACGAAGTGACTCCACCGTGAATCCGAATTCTGGCCCGGACACTGTATTTGGTAAAAAGGCCACACAGATTTGAGAAGTGAACTCGTTCACTAAGTTTCATCTCAGTCAGGGCTGGAAATTGAGCACTGGCGTACCGTATGCCTTGAAAGAATATAAAATGAAGACATGGCAGCAAACGCTTCTGCTGCTGCTGCTGCTGCTGCTGCTGCTGATAATAATAATAATAATAATAATAATAATAATAATAATAATAATAATAATAATAATAATAATAATAATAATAATAATAATAATAATAATAATAATAATAATAATAATAATGTATACGTTAACAATACTATAACACACATTTTTTTCAAAGTTATAGCTATGGCATGCCACAAAAATGAACCATGACGAATCTTCGTTAGCATCGTATCGCTGTTATAGCCCGTTACCGAAAATTCATCCAACGACATGCGTCGCTGCATTGTTGCAAAAGAGGATGTAAGATGAGGATTATTTGTCCGAGGTGCAGGGACATTTATATAGGAAAATTGTGGGGGGGGGGGTTTCATGTCCAAAAATAATGATACGATTATGTGAGACGCCATAGAGGAGGGCTCCAGAAGTCAGGTGTTCTTTAACGTGCATTTCATCCTAAGTACAGGGGCCTCCATTGAAATGCCGCCTCCACGGGACAAAATCCCGGCCGCGAAATTCGGTCCAATATAACCACTGGACCTACGTGGCAGGTGGAAGGACATTTTATTGCGATAGCAATTATATGCACTCTCGGCTGGATTTTGCTGACAGGGTCGCCATCACTCACCGTATATATATATATATATATATATATATATATATATATATATATATATATATATATATATATATATATATATATATATATATATATACGCAAGAAACATAAAAATTCAGCAAAACAATCCGGTGCGCGGAATAGAACATGGGACATTGGCGTCGTGAATGCGAGGCGTTAACCACTGAGCCACCGAAGGGCACCTCGGTGAATGTTCATACGAAAAGCTATTTATATCTACCACTTACCGCTGTTGGCAGGCATCTCGGCGGGGGTAGGGGGGGGGGGGACTATCGTGTTTCCAGCATTATCACCAAGGTGGCGCAATGAGCGCGCGGTGGCTCTCATCTTTCACGCGTACTTTGGCCCGCGGAAAGGAGGCGAGTGGAGTGGACGATCTCTCGTGCGCCCTTATTTCCCGGTGGGGAGGATCATACGCCTTGGCTGGCGTTGGGCTTGCACTGGAACGATTTTTCTGTAGTTACAGGGCGCACAAAGGTCACTTGAATCGTTGCACAGACTCCGTTTGTGAAAAGGGTGCGTTTTTCAGACACAGCGAAGTAACAAATGAGACGCTTATTCGCGTTCATCTGTACCAGTGAGTACGTTTTGTGCGTCATTTGTGCGTGATGAGAAACGCAGGGCACGTTTCGATCTGCTTGCCATTCTGTGCGTGACCTTACAATTTGTCGCTATCGCGTTCATTGCTTCGCCTTTGCGGCCAAGCTGTTGCTTTTCTTGTTAAGCATATACTCTCTGCTCACTTTCGAATGTGCACTCGCCTGGACACGTTGTGCGCCAGAATAAGGCGCTCAGATTGTGCACTTGTTAGGCGAAAATGGTGTAAGCTAATCGCGCCTAGAGCAAGGCATCACTTATAGGTACTTATATCATCATTTGATAACTTAAGGTGCTCAAAGAAAGACCGCTTGGGTAGGTGCATGAAATTTCGGTTGAATTCAAGTGGGCTCCACTTTTTGGTATATTTTCTGACGAATCTTAAAACTTGAAATAGCGAAACTGACGAGGACAGGATGGGGCACAGAAACACAGGACAGTGGTTCTGCGTTCCTTCCTACCTCGTCAATTTCGCGCATCCAAGTTTTAGGATTATGAACTAACTAGCCAAGAAACGCATTTCTTTAAGCTATATTTCTGACAAATGTTTTCCGTTTGAGAAAAAGAACTAAATACTCAAGAATCTGACGACCTCTAAGTAATGGTGCGCACCTGAGGATTTCAACGTTGGTAATGGCCATAGCAGATAAGTTTAAAGAAAACCACACTTCGACACTTCATTTACCAGGGATTTTTTTTTTTGTTTCAATGACTGATGCCTTGTGCTATTGCGCCTTCGCTTTTCCAGCACACGTTTCGCATCATATGCTGACATGGATTACTGGTTTATTTGCTTCGAATAACCATCCTACACTCATGAACCATTGAAATACGAACAAGTCAAAGCGGACTTTAACATGTTTTATGAGCGAAGCTCCTTAGGCTCTCACAATGTCCGACCATTTCCGTCGAGGCTCGCCATCGTCCCTAGTTGAAGCACTGGAGCAAAACATCTGTGCGTAGTACCGTCTACAGAGCGTACATAGTACGCATATGGTTTCGAAGTAAAGATTATACAATTTTCATTCCGTCAATGGAGCTGCGTTCTATTATCAGCAATCACATCGTGGGTCTATAGATTTTTTTTATTGGTATGCCCAATATCACATGCTTTTTTTCGTGCTTTGAGCGTGACCCAAACAATCTTTTGGAAACGGTGAATTTCTTGTGTGACATTATGCTGTCCCGTTATTACTTGGGAATACTGTTCCACTACGCAATTTATTCTTGTTTCGTTTGTCCAGGAATGTAACTTAAGCAGCCAATAATACAGAATTTCTACAGTGTCTAGAACAGGCGCTTCACGCTGTAGCATTCAAATATATTAGATTGATTGATGGCGAAGATATGACATCAATATCCCAAGTTTTTGGAACACCTACTGCATCTTATGAAGGGGACGCCCGAACGTTCTTGCTTCCACCATATTTACCCAATTCCTACGCACATCGTTTTCCGGGAAACACAGATGCGTAAGCCTTGGTTACAAACCGAAACTTCTTCATCGCTACCCATCGTCATCGCCATTACGTAGTGTGACCGATCATTTGTCACTGGTGATTATTGTAGCACGTTTTTTTTGACGCTTTCTGGGTCCCTGAAGGCATTTTTAACCGGTATCGTACTTTCAATGTGCGTTGTGCAATCTCTCCGCCATCTCGTCTAGGTGTAGATGCAGCAGCCACGAAGACGCGATGTGTCTGCCACGAGAAGACCTTTAATAGTAAAGCTATTGTGTATGCGGAAAAAAACAAAAATGGGAGTGAACCCCGTCATTTTGACGCATCGGAGACTGGAGTTCGCCACAAGCGAAAACCGAAAAAAATCGATCTTCTAGAGCAAGTCTTCAGGCAAAGGCCGCCCTGTTCTGCAACCGGGTACATTTCCAGATCTTGAAGGTGAGCTGGCGAACGAAAATGTTTGCCCAATTGGTCGGTACGTGAAAAACGCATGCACATTAGAAGCGGGGTGTACAGATTATTTCTCTTCCTTTCCTTCACCCTATAGAATAATGGGTTTGAGTTCAAATCACGGCTTGCAGTTTTTTATTTTTCCGTCATGTAAATTGCGTGCGCGCTGGAATCGGGCAAATGCGCTAAATATTGTGGTCAGAGTGATAATACATGTATAACTGCATTACAAGGTAGTTGTTGCAAGTTTTCTACACAAGTTGGCAAGATAAAAATATTGCCGAGAAATTGGAAGCACGCAGTGATCTGGCTTCTTTCATGCGCTATTAAGGGCCTGTGGTGTTCTTACATGCTGCCTGTTGGTGCTGATGTTATGCATGCCAACTGCGCCATTAGGACGCTTATCACACTGGTTGTCAACAAGAGGGTTGTTATTACTACATTTTGATCAGTTGTTTTTCAGAGTAAAGAGAAGCCGCCGTTGTCATTCTCCACGGCCAAGTGCAGTTACAAAAGGGTTATGTAAATGAAGCATGAGAGTAGCTGACAGGACTCAAAGAATAAACAAGAGGAAAAAGAGACAAGCTATCGAAATGTGAAATACACGTACAGGTGCGTCAACCTAAGAGATAAGAAAAAGGAAACTTCAATTATTTTGTAACACGCATAACTGATTCAGTGTAGAAGATTATATATACGTATATGTATTTTTCTAACATATTATCTGTACCGCCCCCCTTACGCAATGCCCCTCGAGCTCGAGGGCACTGTAAGGTACTGTAAATATATATATATATATATATATATATATATATATATATATATATATATATATATATATATATATATATTGTAGTGGGGAATTCGCAAGGCAATGATAGTGGGACCACCGCTGAGTGCGAAGCGCGAGCACGAGCTGTAGACACTGGACTGCCCGAGCATTTGTTTCTGTACCGGCTGTCTGCCTATTATCTGGCGTCGCTAATAAACCCTCTTGCAAAGTGGTGGAAGTGTGCTGGGTACGCAAACCTGGAACTTCGAAGCCGGAAGCTGCCCACTACATCAGCAATGCCTGATCAGACGACCGAGCAAGGCACCACCCAGCAAAGCACGGCCCAATCTCAACTGGTCATCGTGCCTACCACCCTGCGCCAACGAGATCCGCCCTTCTTCAGTGGCACCGAGGACCAAGATGTGGAGGACTGGTTGCAGCTGTTTGAGAAGGTGAGCGCCGCCAACAAGTGGGACGACCCCTCGAAATTAGAGTATGTCCCATTTTATCTGAAAGACGTCGCCAGCCTGTGGTTCACAAACCACCGCACTGAACTTATCACTTGGGCCGGTTTCAAGACCACCCTCGCAGCTGTGTTCGATCGCCCCGCAGTGCGCAAGCTGCGTGCTGAGCAGCGCCTACGCGGACGTGCACAAAGGCAGGGCGAAAACTTCACAAGCTATATTGAAGATGTAATCGATTTATGCCGGCGCTTCAACCCTGAGATGACCGAACATGACAAGATCAGGCATATCTTGAAAGGCATAGACGATGATGCCTATCAAATGTTGCTGGCAAAGAGCCCAAGTACCGTATCCGAACTTGTCACGTTGTGCCAGAGCTTGGAAGAGATTCGGAAACAACGTGCAGCAGTTCGGAGGTCGACGACTGCAGACGACTCTCTCGCTGCCCTGGCCGTCGGTGGTGACAGCTCCCTGCTGGAGCAGATAAAAGAATATGTACGTGAAGAGGTCGCACGACAACTTTCATGTCTCTCGTATCTGCCGACCACCGAAGCACCAACGAACCGCCTAACGCCGACAATAAGACAGGCTATTCAGGAGCAGGTCTCCGAGGCGTTGCCATTACCTACGCCTGCCTCTCAACCAACGCCTGTTGCCGCGCCACTGACTTATGCGGCCGTCGCGGCAATGCCTCCTGCATCTCGTCTGCCAATGTATACGCCACAACCTGTGCGACCGTCCACCGCGCCGTTTCCACAGCAACACGCCGGAAATCCTTGGCGCACCGCTGACAACCGGCCTATATGTTACTTTTGCGGAATTCCAGGTCACGTTGCACGTCTATGTCGTCGGCGCTTCACAGTTAACGCACCAAGATATCCCGACTATTCGTTTCGACCTCCATACCACGCGCCTCACGTACCACCTGAAGTTCACGAACGCGATGCGCAAACTGCTTCCGGCGCCCGAACATTCGCTTCTAGACGTTCTACTTCTCACTCGCCTTCACCTTCACCAAGTCGTCGTTCCGTGTCGCCTATGCGTCGACGACCCACCTCCAGTGAGACGGAAAACTAACTGCCGCAGCTCCGGAGGCACGAGCTGCGTCATCGTCTAATCGTTCAAGTCCTCGCCTGTCTCCCGCCAATCTTATCGATGTAATCGTCGAAGGTGTACGAACACTCGCACTCATCGATACCGGTGCCGCGATATCTGTGATTAGTGAGAGACTCTGCCGCTCTCTTCGTAAAGTGACGATGCTTTCTCCCGTGGTTTCTCTTAGTACTGCGAGCGCCCAACAAATTGAGCCCGTCGCGTTATGTACAGCAAAAGTTGTGATTCAAGACGTGTTGTACACCATTGAATTTCACGTGTTGGCTTCATGTTCCCACGATGTCATCCTAGGATGGGATTTTTTATCACGTCATCACGCCGTCGTGGACTGCGCTCGGGCCGAAGTGGAGCTGTTACCGTTTGGTGATGCGCCTTCTGTTGATGCGGCCGTATCTAGTGTGGCTAACCTTGTCGTCGCGACGGACATAGACCTTCCTCCTTTCAGCGCCCAGTTTGTCCCTGCCTGCTGTGCTTCACTTTCTGACGCTACCGTCCTATTCACGCCATCTGACATCTTCGGTAGCCGCCACCACACATCGCTGCCTTTCGCCATTCTTGAGCTTTGTCAAGACACTACCGGGATATTTATTTCCAATCCCAACTCGTGCCCCCTCAGTTTGCGCCGCAACGAGACGCTCGGCCACATTCAGCTCATCGATGAAGGTACTATCGTGCCTGCCGATTTCTTCGACACCAAGCCGAATATGGAGCTGAACGCGTTGGTTCCTCACTTTGCCTTGAACAGCGTGTCTACCGATGCATTTCACCATTCTATTGACAGCCATCTCGCCCCGGCTCAACGAGAGCAGCTTGTTACCCTGCTGCACGAATTCAAGCGTTCGTTTGACTTTCCCCAAGCGGTGCTAGGAAGAACGAACACCGTTGTGCACACAATTGACACAGGAAAGAGTACTCCTTTGCGCCAGCGCCCTTATCGTGTGTCACCAGCGGAGCGTCGGGTAATTGCAGAACAAGTAGACGACATGCTACAGCGCGGAGTCATCAAGCCTTCTTGTAGTCCTTGGTCTTCCCCAGTTGTACTCGTCAAAAAAAAGGATGGTTCAGTCCGGTTCTGCGTAGACTACAGGCGCCTAAACAACATTACGAGGAAAGATGTTTACCCTCTTCCCCGCATAGACGACGCTCTCGATTGTCTCCAAGGTGCAGAATTCTTTTCCTCGCTTGACCTTCGCTCGGGTTATTGGCAGGTCCCAATGGCTGAGTCTGATCGTCCAAAAACGGCGTTTGTCACACCGGATGGCCTCTATGAATTTACCGTGATGCCATTCGGACTCTGCAATGCGCCTGCCACATTCGAGCGAATTATGGACAGCATTTTACGTGGTCTCAAATGGAACATTTGCTTGTGCTATCTTGATGACGTTGTGGTTTTTTCACCCGATTTCACTTCGCATCTCACTCGTCTGCGCAAGATTCTACAGTGCCTTACAAACGCCAGGCTTCAGCTTAACCTGAAGAAGTGTCACTTCGGGGCTAAACAACTCACCATACTTGGTCATGTCGTCTCGAAAGCCGGCATTCTTCCCGACCCTGACAAGCTTCGTGCTGTTGCCGAATTTCCTAAGCCGACTACTGTTAAAGAACTACGGAGCTTTGTGGGCCTGTGCTCCTATTTTCGTCGGTTTGTCCGGAACTTTGCTTCCATCATCGCTCCACTCACCAAACTCCTTGCTGGCCCTGCAGATCTTTCGAATTGGACAGCAGCCTGTGACAAATCCTTCGCAACACTGCGCCGACTCCTTACCTCACCACCCGTACTGCGCCATTACGACCCTACTGCGCCAACCGAAGTACACACGGATGCAAGTGGCGTTGGCCTTGGTGCAGTACTCGCGCAACGCAAGCCAGGTTTTACGGAGTATGTGGTCGCCTATGCCAGCCGCGCCCTCACTAAGGCAGAAGCCAACTATTCTGTTACGGAAAAAGAGTGCCTCGCGATTGTGTGGGCGTTAAACAAGTTTCGCCCCTATTTGTACGGCCAAACTTTTGATGTAGTAACTGACCATCACGCACTCTGTTGATTGGCTTCGCTAAAAGATCCTTCCGGCCGCCTCGGACGTTGGGCACTACGCCTCCAGAAATTCGACATACGCGTCGTCTACCGATCGGGGCGAAAGCACTCTGACGCAGATGCGCTTTCACGATCACCCGTGAAATCCGATGATACGGATATATCAGCCCTGGACCTTCCCCTCTCTGCCGTCAGCGTCACAGACATGCCATCCGAACAGCGCAAGGACCCTTGGATCGCCTCGCTATTGAATATGCTTTCTGACGCATCACCTTCCGGTTACCCGCGTGCTCTTCACCGCCAAGCAACGCATTTCGCCATACGGGATGGCCTGTTATACCGTCGCAACTATCAAGTGACGGGTCGTAAATGGCTGCTAGTCATACCCAGCCATATGCGGTCTGATATCTGCAAATATTTTCATGCTGAACCGCAACACGCACACGCCGGTGCGCTAAAGACGTATGAGCGGATCCGCCAACGTTACTACTGGCGGGGTATGTACACGTTTGTACGCAAACACATTCGCTCATGTTCCCAGTGTCAGCAGCGCAAGACATTCCCTCATTCACCCGGTCAACTGCAGCCTTTGCCATGTCCTGCACGCCCATTCGACCGTGTTGGAATTGACCTATACGGCCCGCTACCGTGCTCTGTTGGTGGCAATCGATGGGTGATTGTGGCTGCCGACCATCTGACAAGGTACGCCGAAACGGCAGCGCTGCCTTCGGTTGGTGCTCGTGACGTTGCAACCTTCATCTTGCACCGGTTTGTTCTTCGTCATGGTGCACCACGGGAGCTCCTGAGTGACAGAGGACGCGTATTTTTGTCCGAAGTTCTGCAGCAGCTCCTACATTCATGCCGTACGGTACACCGCACATCAACAGCCTATCACCCTCAGACAAACGGCCTAACGGAACGTTTCAACAGAACCCTCGGAGACATGCTCGCTATGTATATTGATTCCGACCACTCCAACTGGGACGTTGTTCTTCCTTTCGTGACGTACGCCTATAATACGGCGATTCAATCAACAACAGGCTTTTCTCCATTTTTTCTTTTATATGGTCGTGACCCATGCAACACACTCGACACAATTTTGCCATACAATCCTGATGCCTCAGAGTTCAGCCCAGTTTCTGAAATGGCTGAACATGCCGAAGAGTGTCGTCAACTTGCACGGTCCTTCACAGCCGATAACCAAGCCCTCCAAAAAGATCGCCACGACCATGATCTTGTTCAGAATACCTTCCCCGTCGGTTCTCTTGTGTGGCTCCGACTGCCTTTCCACTCTCCTGGACTGACTCCCAAGTTTGCACCGAAGTATACGGGCCCTTACCGCGTCATACAACACCCTTCTTCTGTCACCTATGTGATTGAACCACTCAAGCCGTCCACGGACAAGCGCCGCCTTGGTCGTGAGACGGTCCACGTCAGTCGCCTCAAGCCCTGTTACGACCCTCCTGTTTTCTCGTCACCTTGAGTCGCCAGGATGGCTCGTCTTCGTCGCCGGGGCATTGTAGTGGGGAATTCGCAAGGCAATGATAGTGGGACCACCGCTGAGTGCGAAGCGCGAGCACGAGCTGTAGACACTGGACTGCCCGAGCATTTGTTTCTGTACCGGCTGTCTGCCTATTATCTGGCGTCGCTAATAAACCCCCTTGCAATATATATATATATATATATATATATATATATATATATATATATATATATATATATATATATATATATATATATATATATATATATATATGAGGTATGAAGCGATGGTTGGTAGAAGCAGAGAAGGAAGAAGTGAGCTTATGGAATAAACATGGCGTATGAGCCAGGCCACGTCTCCCATTCATCATAGCGTCACACGAGTCGACAGGATGAAGACCTGGCGGACACTTCATCAACCGGCCACCATCTTCGAACGTCTCAGCAAGACGCAGTGACCGAACGTGGACCACAAAAGTACATCCCAACTCTACACCAAAACCAGCATCATGACAGCACCATCAGACGACCTTGACATCCCCAAGTACACCGGATCAGCGGACGACGGACCCGTACAGGACTGGTTCAACCTATTCGAGCTTCACGCTGCCGCTGCATCCTGGTCGGAACGGGAGATGATCATCAACTTCACTGACTACATCTCCGATGAGGCATTTAAGTTTTACCTCACCCACATCTTTGAAAATGACGAATCATGGCAAAAAATCAAAGAGGAGATGATTACACGTTTTAACGACTATGACCAAGACCTGCTCAATGCCAACCTTCTAGAGACAACCGCACACTATCGTCGATTCCTTAAGCAGTCCTCAACCATTCGAAAGCCCAGCGCGAATCGACAACTGCCTCAAGACGAAGTGGCACATAAGTTTACTTACAGAAGGGCATGCGTATATTGGGAAAAACCTAACCGTCAAGCGCGCCTCCCTTCTGCGCGAAAGTCATCGCTTCAGCATATGACCCGAGACGTTGCTCAACCACCTGATGCCCTTCACTCTTCGTCTCGCATACGTGGTCCACCACCTGGGTTTTTGTCACGCGGTTCTTCAAGCGCTCCTAGCACTCACCACTTGCCTTGTAAGGACGCCGTATTCATGGTAGATGACCTGGCGCATCGGAAAAATACCCTGTCAAGCCATTCTTCTTCCGTACGGTTTCATGCATCACTGTCCGGCGCACACATCCTCGAGAGTCCAAACAAAACAGAAGGCTCAGACAAATCGAACGTCGCACACTACCAGGCGCAAGAACTACTCGCAGCGAACAGCGAAAAAGAAGCTCTGAAGAGCTTCGTGTTATTTCTACGGCACCGCAGACTTGTCAAAATCTGCAGTTCAAACCTAGTAATGCCATGTCACCTGTGGCGCCCACATGCAGAGCTCACCAATTCATGAATCGAACAAATTCAGAAGTGCATGATACATCAAACCTCGTACACAGTTGTCTTTCGGAAGCACCCGTAATGAACCCCGTCACCGAAGCCTCTGAAAAGCATGCTAGCGATGATGACGCATTACCAACTATGCCCGACAAGCAAGACAAGACACCAGTTCACCATTCATCAGCTGTCTACAGGACGCGTCAAACACCGGAGTAAATGAATGCCCCATTCTGGACGGGTGCCACTACAGCCATTTCCTGAGCAGCCTCAGCAAAGCAAGCAAAGCCCAGTTCACAAACTAATGCTACAACGAGAGAGACTGCAACAAGGGCATCGACGAACGCAAAATTCAACGGAAGTGCACTCACCAATTGAAGAGCATCAGAAAATAAGATCTCGAAACCAAAGACCAATTCAAGACGTCAGACACTTTCGCAGAAAAAAAAGTCACCAGAGACACTCCCTGCCTCAGCTATTACACTGACTGCACCACCACAGAAAACGCCGAGAAAGACGCGGAAGCACTGCTTGCACACCGCAAGCACTCAGGCACTTCGTCACAGTCTGTCAAAAAGCACGAAAGCAATAAGCACCGGGATTGCACCATTCGCGACAAAAAATACAACCCCGACGACATCCGAGCTGCCGATGCAACAAATGCGTTCCATCCTTGCTTAGTCCCCAGAGGAGTTCAAGCAGTATTGTCAGTATCCATGTGTAGCCCGCTCTGTCCGGAACGCAACAGTCAAGCTCGTCTACCGGAGTCGCCATAAAAATCACCGGACTGCTCCCTCGGCCTTGAAGATTTAGTGAGATTGTGGAACTCCGTCAGGACTTGATACTGCAAATTTGGACATTGTCTGTTAATTGGCTTCTTCAATTTTTTGTAGGTTATAAACAGTTTCCTCTTTCGGGGGGAGGGGGAATCATGTGAGATATGAAGCGATGGTTTGTAGAAGCAGAGAAGGAAGAAGTGAGCTCATGGAATAAACATGGCGTATGAGCCAGGCCACGTCTCCCATTCATCATAGCGTCATATATATATATATATATATATATATATATATATATATATATATATATATATATATATATATATATATATATACGAAATACATTGAGATATCGGGGTCGCTTATAAAGGTAACTATTGCAATGCAGTCAGAGATGGCACCCATTCCTGGGCCAGCTGTACTATTCTGCCTCGTCTTTCTCTGCTTCGCTTTGGATATCCGCGCACCCAACCTCAGTGCATGTCGTTCTTTGTCGTCCCACTTGGCCATGACCGCGGCCTCAAATGCTTCTGCTGGGTGGCAGTGGCTGAATCACGGTTGTTGGTCCCGGCCACGCTGCGCCTCTGCTTGGAAGTCTGCCTGTGTGTTTTCTGACGAGTGGAACTGGCTTTGTGGTCAAATTCATCCATAGTGCAACGTCTTCTGAAAATTTGTAGACGACAGTTCTGGCCAGCGGCTCCGACCGCATCGCCATGGTTGCAAAACCCCGGAAGGGTTGCTTTTATTTAGCGACATTCCGGAAAACATGGCAGCAAATTGTTTGTTCGGTGACGCAACGTGGAGCACCCAACGAGGCCACCTGCACATTTTGAACCGAGTTGACAGACGTTTTCGTATGCGATTAGAGATTTCCGTGGAGCCAGGTTTCCACACTCATCTACGGCGTGTCCTGTGCTTTTGCAGAGTTGTAACTGTAAAGATGCCTGCCGTTCGCTAGCCACCAATTCTTGAAGTGCGCGGCGTACAGGCAGAAAATCCTTGTCGGAAGCCGTTACAATAGGATGAGGCTTGTGCTGCGTTCTCTCAGACTTCTCACAGACCTTGGTGTCTTATGAAATTTCGAATCTTAGCAACTTATTAAGGCACTTACATTAGGCCAATGAATGCATCGAATGTAGACCCTCTTCCATCTGGTCAGAGAGGATGTTGGCAGAATTCGTGGACAGGCATGTCTCATGTGGTAGCACGTCCAGTACGACGTATAAGCCGGTGCCTTCAACGCCTCAAGTGATGGCGAGCTCGGAGAAAGGCTTTCCCATCAATATGGATGTCAAACGCTCTCGGCCATAGGAATGAATATTTTGGCGTCGGATACCGAGGCAGAGGCACATTAGGGCTTTAGTTCGGTGTTTTTACTAGACCCACTTGCGCAGCTGTTTGCCGTTGAGCTGCAGCGCGCAGTGGCAACCCCGAAGTGGAGCTCCTTTTGAGCTCCGTCCTCGTTGGAGGTCGAGTTGAACTCGCTGGTGGGACAGGGAATCCGGCCGAAAGCGGCAATCAGGCCGCACTTCATTCTGTTCAAGAATGCTGCCTCACGCATTTGTACCTCTGCTACGCCGCTGCACCGGCCCAAAGGCGGCCTACGGCCACGGACCATTTCTGCGGCTCCGTCCAGGCCTCGCGCGCTCCTATAGCATGGTGAAGGTCACAACCCAACCGTCCGCGTCGTTCTAGAACCAGTATAATGGAACCCATAATATCGCGCACCTCCGCGCTATCAAGGCGTTACGCTCAGAGTGGAGAGAGAGTACACCGCAGCGGCGCGGCGCTATCCAATGATCTGCATGTGGAGCCAGGGGCGGTGTTGGTGAAGTAGGAGGTGTTGGTTCTGTTTATGGTAGTGGTTTGTTTGTCAGAGGTAGCTTGTACAGCCTCCCAAGGCTGCTGAGGTATCTCTACATAGAGGGTGTCACGACAAGAAGCGTGGACAGCATTCTCGGGCAATATGAGGCCGCAGGCTGTCTTGATGGCGTCGGGGTACACAGAAACAGTTATACCGGCGTTCCGTGGATGTTCACCCATTAAGCCTGTTTCACATGCGAGCGATTTTGGTCCAAGAGCGGAGCGACAGCCGCCGCGCAAGGCTAAAACAGGTTTTTACCGCGGTGACTAGACGCCCTTGTGAAATTCGCTCGAGTTGGAAAAATTCGCTAGCGGCACAAGCGGCAGAGCGACAAGTGACGTCGTTTGACACGTGATGACGGGGGTGGAGTCGAGAAGTTGACGCGCGCGCTGCGAGGAACTGGTTCCACAGAACAATTCGCTCCGACTGAGTAGCAGACGACATCCGTCCTCTCCCCAGCCCACAAATGTCTCGCGCTACTTTCAATGAGTTGATTGCTGAAGTTGCTAAACGACCTATTCTTTGGGACGTAAAGAGTAAACATTTCCGGAATAAGCAAAAGAAGATGATCCTCTGGAAAGAAGTTGCCAAGATTCTTAAAGAAGTCGATGAATCTGGTAAGTAAACCATGTCTTTTTGCGTGTATACGACCATGTGTGCGTGTGTGCATAACTGAAGAACCAAGCATGGAGCTATGGGGTGGCACTAAAGTCCATCGATTCATCATTATGAATGCTCACACACGTTCCCATTTGCTTTTATAAAATTTAGGAACGAGATGCGTCACGTGTCACATGGGATTATTTCTCTACCGTTCGTGAACATTTTCTTTTCGTACACGTTGTTCATGTAAAAACTTATTTTTTTTACTTATAGTTTCAAAATAGATGTGCCAGGCATATATTATTCTAAAAGATTTGCTCTAATGTGAAATGTTTCTTATTCAGTGACAGCAGACGAACTTCAAGCACGTTGGAAGAACCTCAAGGACACATTCAGGAAAAAAATAAAAGAAAAGAAAAAAATTAAAAAGAGCGGTGCTGCAGCTCCTGCGGCACTAGCTGTAGCTCCTGCGGCACTGGCCAGTTTCTATTGCCGGAATGCGTGGCTGGCCAGCAAACATACGTTGGGTAGCGAGCACAATGTACAATGCACAGATTACGAAGAACAGCCGTTGATTTCAGGCACCAGTACAGCAACACATGCCTAGGAGCATGCATTTAAGTTACACGGCTGAAGGCTACCAAATGAATGTTAAATCGCTGAAAGCAAAAGCAATGAATCGGAGAAACATGGGAAGTGCTGCGCAAAACACGCTCGCAGTTCCTAAGCATTCACCTACCCGGAACAGCTGTATAATAAACCCATACAAGCAAACTCTTTCTTTTTTTTTTGCTTCTCCATGGTCGGTTATATGAGCGCGCAACACGAATCATACCTGAAAAAACCAGGACAAAACAAAAAGCAACTGCAAACGTTGCTTATTTGTTGTAAGATTCGTGTTACAAATAGTTCAATCAGTGTACAGACGCCTAAAAGTCGAGCGGCTATTGATGATGAACCTCGTAGCACGGGGCGCCAAAGGAAGGACACTTGGAGGAGAGCGCGGCTTTCAGATACCACTGAAAACAGCGGTTAACCGGCGGATTCCGCGGACACCACTGGCCGCTAGAGCGGCGGGCGTCGCGGAAGAGCAGCGGTAGCAGCGGCGCATGTGAAACGAACGCGCGTCCGCGCGTCCTCCCGCTGCTAATCGCTGCGACCGCCGCCGCTCGTTCGCTCGCATGCGAAACAGGCTTTAGAAGAGTCTTGGGCACCGGATTCATGTCACAGGAAGCGTACGCCACGTTCCCGAACGGCAGGAGCTGGTGTGCCTTCTCCGACAAAAGGGGTAGCAAGGTTCGTGTCAGATCGTACCCTGTAACCACCAAAGAGCCATTGACGCCGCCTGCGGATAATTAGTCGGGTAGCTGAAGAAGCGTTCGCGTCGTCATGGAGCTCATGATTGAGGGAACATAAACGGCGTGCTGTCGACGACCCGTGAGGACACGTGGCTTGAGCTTCAAGGTTCGGGTGTCGTTGTAGGTTGCGTCATTGCGATGCAATCAGGCAGAGGTAGCACCCATTCCTAATTGGCTTGTTGGATTTTAGAAGAGTGGCTCAACCCACTATGAGGGATCGGTCATGAATTCGTGTGGCAGTGTGATTTCGGGAAAAAAAGAGGAGAGGGCGGCCTCCAAAGACATTTTTTTTCAGGTTAACAAAAAGATTATGTGTGGCAGAACGGCTGTCCTATTCTGCTTGGTCTTTTTCTGCTTCACCTCAGATCCCCACAAGTCCAAACTCAGTGTCGTTTTTTTTTGTTTTCATACTACATACAGTATATTCGCAGCACACAATCTAATGTTCAATGGCTAGCCCTATATTGTTATTTGTGCCCAAGACTACATATCAGGTGGCATGGCTGGCCTTACCAAAAGAAAAAGGCTATGAATCTGCTTGCCCACTCCGTGCCTTATTCTCTAAGTTCTGGCAAATTATTCTAGCTAAACAGATGCGCGGAACCGGGCCACGAACCATGGAAACGTTGTAAACAATATAGCGAGCCTTACTTACCTCTACCTGCTTGTGACCATAGTTGTAGACAGTAGCCGGGATGTTGATTTGCTCATTCTTGACTACGGAATAAGGTACATTCACTTCGACATAGAACTTCTTCATCGCTAAAATTTCGAGAGGGTCGGTCGCGCAGACACCACCACTGGGTGACACGCTCACAGCATTCACCTCCCATGTGGTTATCGATGACGGCAATGAGGCTGGGATTTCAGCCCTGCCGTTGGTCCTGCACCAAAGCACAGACAATGAGTGGCTTAAAAAAATCACGCATGTGAATAAGGCAACCTATATGTAGTTTCACACTGCCTTTCGAGCATTTATTTGTATATATTACCAGCAGACTGAGTCCTATAAATTTCAGTTGCCTACCGAGATCTCCTAATAGAAATACTAAGGAGACATTTTTTTTTCGTAGCGGTAAATTACTTTTTCACAGCGGCAAAATATGCTTGGTAAGTATGCACTTTCATGCTTGGTAATGAGAAAATGTGGCCCCTAAAAAGCCTATGTCAGCACCACAAGGTTTTTGCGCTAACTCACGGTGACATCATAGATTTTGGCGGCGTTAGGAGGGCCAATATATCCTAATCGACATGAATGAAGTATATCGTTCTCTAAGGGTGTCATGTACTAAACGTGCCAAGCTTGAGCAAGTTTCGTTCATCCAATGTCACCAATGTACCCAAAAACGATGAATTCTAAGTAGACACATTCACATTTATAAGCAGATATTTCCGCGCCAAATTAAAGAAAATGCTATATGGACCTTTATTTTGCCTCTTACTAAACCCACAATGCTGACATTATGGACCGTAGAGTGCTCTATAAATGTTTTATTTGTCTAAGTTCGTGTCTACTATTCGAGGTCATTGGGGGTTACGTATTCTCAAATTTTGTGTGGAGCGATTTTTATGCAGCATGCAGCAGTCAGAGCTAGACATCTTCTGCTATTGTTTTTCTGATAAGCTCCCTAGTTAGGTCATTATCAGCAGGTTAGAAAATCAGCAACAATTTTAACAATAAAAAATTAAGTAATTAAACTTTGATCACTATAGATAGGGATAAGGAGATCATAAAAGCAAACTCGAGGTGTTGTTTTCACAATTATTATGATATTGCATCACTTCCTACACAGCTAGCGCCCCGAAATATATATGCACTGCGAGTGCTGAGGAATCAACGTGAAAAGAATGGGTCCTGCCACCAGCAAACTACAGAATGCCTCTAGGTTCTTTGCGAATTCGGGCAAGAGATGGCCCCGTCCCATCAATCACATACTGCGCGATCTGTTTGCACCCATTTTCCCCTTTCATCGTTCTGACCGTCTTTCATCCATATTCTCCTTGTGCGTTTCTCATTCATTTCCCCATTCTTTCGAATGAACCGCTGTGATCAAGTTTACTTATTCACTCGTAATTTCGCTTAAGTGTTTCCTCATAATGACATGCAATCCACCACCACTTCTTTGAACCCTATTCATAAGCATTAGTTTAGACCAGATCAATGAGGCAGCGCGAGTTTTTCTAAGGGTGCAAGCCTTCCCGTATGCATTTGTTATCTGTGGTCTGTGGTAACTCACCCAATTGAAGTACTGTGGAACAGCCAAGTGTCGGGAAAATCCTCGCGGACTGGCGTGTCATCCACTGATAGCTCAACCGTGAACTCATGAGGCAGCAGCATTTTAAAACGACCAACTCCTCGAACAACAGATGGTTCATACAAACTATGGAGGAATCTTGGGGAAACTGGAATACATAAATCATGATAATTTTGTTGAAAACTTGGACTTATGTCAAAGCACGCGCAGAAGTAATTGGCGTCCTTGCTTTCCATAACGCTCTGCATAAAAAATAGTTGAAAGAAAACTATTTTGCTCTTTTTTGCCAGTGGTTTTGATAGGGTGCAGCCACATAATGTGGAATAGTTTTGAAAACTATATTAAGAAATTCTGAGCGACTTTTCATTGTTTTCAGTGGATGTGGTCTATGCTAGCATCGACTGTTTCTGAAAATAGCAGCGGTGCCACAGCACAAAGATCTCTTATACATTCGATGAAGAATTAGTGACCTACGCTACACCGCATAAATGCGGTGTAGCGTAGGTCACTACCATATTTATGCTACACCGCATAAATATGGTTGCGAACCAACATTGGACACCTTCGCTGCTACTTTCTCTCGGTGGGCTGTATTTAGCCCACACTGGTAAAGGTTAAAGGAAGAAAAAACTGCCGTGAAACAATCGAAGCTATATGTAGAGTACTGCGTCATGGTAATACACGAAATTACGCGCATATGCGATAAAAGAGGCAATAAATAGAAAGTGAATTGTCCGCTGCATAGACAACAGAACAAATAATCACACAAAGAGTCTATAAAGGATCAATTAGGATTATGTAAACCTTAAATTATACCCTTCTGGCGTTTAATATTAGTGCCTTTTTAGGAACACTGTAACAAGTTAACAGTAGCACACTGAGCTGTTGCAGTTTTAGTCTTGGTCGTGTTTCAGCGTGTTCAATTGTACCTTCCTTACGGCATGTCTTACAGTCTCTTTGTTGTTTTAGGACAACCATCTCTATTCACAGAGTAACCATTACCTAGTTATTCAATGTCTTGTTTTCTTTTGATCTTTCATGTAGCCATTTTTACGCTTATGTTTGATGCTGGTAAACAAAATTTTACTGCATTAGTTGATTTCCCATAATGAATAATTTATAAACGATCAAAAAATTTGAAATGGTATAGCGAAAACTTTAGGTATTGCAATTTGCCGCCTCTTGTTTTGTATCTTGTAACTGGAACTGGGAGAGCGTAAATGGCGATGCGAAGTGAGTGGTCGGTTTATTGCTGAAAACTAGTGATGCTAAATATTTACAAGCGTCTATGCTTCACTTTGTAATTCCATGGTTAATCACTGGCCACACAGACCCTTTATGTGGAAGCTCATGCGGAAGCATTTTTTATCGTTGCTTTCACGTGATGAGAGAAACAGGAATTATAACACATCAGATGTACTCTCTATGCACTTCTTGCCGAACAAATAAAATGAGGATTCAGTGTTGCCCATCACAAAGCATGCTGGTAAATACAACGAATTTAGTCATACAAGTGCACTACAACCGATCTTGAACCTGTGGAGTTGCTTCAAAGGGCTCATAACTAATCCTTGCTCACTCACGAGATTTCAGAAAAGCCGCAAGGGATGAGTCGTGAGCATAACATAATCTGGGAGAACTGAATGAAAGATACGTGCGTTTACACGTGCACCATTAAAGCAAAAAAAAAAGCTCGAAGTAGCTTGAAGGCATCGAAATGCATCGTTATACTGTAACTACAGTGCAGAATAAGACTATTACAAAAGCTACATATACATTTGTACATGAATTTTACATCTTTCACCACTAATAAAATGTCATTCTCGCAATTTCTGACCTGCAGGATTGTATATGTCTTCTGTCAGCTGGCAACACCTCATGAAAGCATCAACGCAGTCCTTCCTGATCGGGGTTGCAGTCACTATGTCCATCAGTGTGCGTACTTTCAATGTGCAATCACTTCGCTGCCAATCTAGCCGGGATCCTAGAGAGCAGCACCAGCGCAGCGTCTCGTCCTCGTATTCGTCCACTGCAAAGGATGGTGACCGCATATTTGCTATATGGTGGCCTTTCGATGATAAAGTTGACTCCAAGACACTGAAGCATCGTAAGCTACCATGCATGAATTCGCACGAACCATACCATTCTGCGGCACATTAACGCTATTTGGTTACACTTTAAGCTCATTGGTGTCTTTCACTAGCCATATGACACAATTTCTCCGACTGTAAAAATGATATAGAAGATCAAACAAATCATGTCACCGTTACTACCACTGGGGACACCACATATAGGTGACAGAATATTTTCATTGCTTGCTAGGACTGTTTGGTCAAGACATTGAAAAAAAATTTTGACCATTGTCGCGGCCTGGCCTTCAAAGTACGCTCCCCTGGTTGAGGAAACGAGTGAGTGGCCGCCTTCCCAAATGAAATATGCAGCTCAGGTTTTCTTTCTTGAGATCGCGTTCGGTCCGCACACGCGGCTCGTTCCTGGGAAATTTGTAAAATGCATTGAGGGCTTCAGGGGAGTTAATATAAATGCCTCGAAAATTAGCCCTGCTTTCTGACAAGCTTAAAACATTATTTGTCGTGGGTTTCCGACTTTATTTGCATGTTTTAAATGTCTTTACGGGATAACATTGAATCTATAAATCAAATATTTTGTTTACGAATAAATCACATCCCAAATTGTTGTCGCCCACTGCACACACATCCCTCCAGTCTGCTCTGCCTAAGCGTTCTCTTAAAGAGGTCAGTGTTCCAGAAATAGTAAGTGCATGGGAAGATTGCTCACACCGTCGTTTAGGTGTCGTAATGAGTTGACTTGCATGCACAAATATAGGCACGTAGTCCCTCATCTTGTGCATATAGAAGTGCCAGCCTTGAAGTTTAAGAGTCAAAGTTGGTTATAAAGAGTCCTGAAAGTGTTACTCACGGTGAAGCGATACGCGAAGGACATGCACGTTGTAACATTTTGAAAAGAATCAGAGTTTAAAAATGGTGAAAGTTCTAATTTAACACTGCTTTTAGCTGTAAGGTTGAAGTTGAGGTCACCACTTAGAATACGGGCATATCTTCTTTCACTGACAAATTCTAAGACAGACTCTATAAAAGAAATGAAAACAAAAAAAAACGGTCATTATTTGAAGCAGTGCAGTAACACACACAAAGCACTGAACTACCAAGTCTGATAGTATGATTGTTTCATAAAAAAGGGACAGATAAAGCGGAAATCTGACAATCACTCAGAGCTCAATGAACTTAAAATTAGCATAGCTACGCCACCACCTCTCTTGTCTATGCGGTTCCCGTAGCACAATTTATATGTTGGAAATATACAGTGAAACCTCGGTGATACGAATCTCGCGAGTTGATAAAAAATATTTGTATGCGAAATTCCTATGACAAGAAAACACTAAAAAATTGTGTGCATCAAAAGAAAGCTGGCGTACGTTCATTGTTTCTCAGGCATCAGACAATCATACTCGTAAATATATGGTGCGTGCGTGTAATAAATGAACCAGATGTCCTGTCCAGAAGGGTCTTTTAGCTGTCTGACAGCTAAAAGACTCTTCCCAATCTCAGTGCGTTTTTTTTTCTCGTGACAAAAAAGTACCAAGGCGAACGTGACTTGAGGAGATTGTTCCACGATATAGATGAAGGCCAGAACATTTAAGATCCGCTGTCCTTTCCTATTATTACTTTCTCATCGCGGTGATGTTAGGGATGTTTTCGAGTGAAATTTACGGTCATGCGCGCACAGTCTGGAGTTTTTTTTTTAACATTTGTGAGTCTCCCGTACAAATCGAAGTGTTGGCAACTGCGCACGTCCCGAAGAATCGTGCGACTGGGCGTTGCGAAGCTGAGCTCCTTCAACGAGACTGTCCGTTTCTTCTTTCGGTACTCGTCCTTCTTTCATAAGATGTCTGGCTGCGATATGACGGCCCGGGTAAACAAAGTACAATGACAATCCTCCCAACAGAACAGCATGCGTCGACGGGTTAGAGAGAGAGAGAGAGACAAAAAATTGGCCCCGTATCTGCATGTTTCACAACAAATTTCGTCAAAAGACGGTGGTCTTGCGTCACGAGAGAGTGAACAAAACGTTTATTCGATGTTCTGCGCGAGAAAATCTGTGAATGGTATTCTGGAGGCGCTGCGTTAGAGTGCCTCAATGCGTGCAGCGGAGGCGAACAAGAGCATCGAGGCACGTGAAACATGAGCGCCACCTGGCAGTTATCTTGCAAAACGAAGCGCGTGGCGTGCGCACCCGTCTCGGAGGCGATAATATGTAGAACGCAAGGCGACGGGTAGGTGCCACCACCGTGTCTTATTAGCTTGAAAACACTTGTCTTCGTGCATAGCGTTGCATTATCCGCGCAGCGTGATAAACGCCAGAGTTCTTAGAATTACTTTTGTATGGCTTCTCTAGTATAAAGAGACACACCACAGAATAGTGATGTGTTGATATTGTGCCTCAGATATGCGCAATATTCACATTTTAATTGACGATCACACAAGTATAATGACGAAAGTTGTGCAATATTGGTGAGTGCTGCGGATGGGGTTGAATTTTGATCGTTTCAAGTATCGTTTTGGGGGCCAAACAGACAAATGTAGAGACAGGCCAGGATTTCCGCGCATTGAGCTTTCATTTTTTTGTCACTAGTTTCCACACTGCCAGAACCTCAGGTCCCCCAAGGAAGTGCCCGCACGAGGGCGGCACGCGGGTTGTCACCATGGCGCCACCTAAAGAACATTTTTTATGTTCGCATTCCGCCGGGGACATCGGTGCACGAGGTAATTGATGCGATGGAAGCACTGGTTGGCAGCCAAGAAATCTACAGTGTTCAGCACCACGGATGATTCGACTTCCACGCCGGCGTCAGCTCGACGCGAGTAGTTGAAGTCCTTTTGGGAACTGGTGGTCTCCGCCTTGGAACCAGAATAGTCCCTCTTGTCCTGGTGGCACGACAAGAGCTAGCGTCACGTACCTGTACCTGCCTTATGTGCCCGACAACGAGGTCGAAACAGGCCTGAAGTCCTACGGAACCATGCTAAGAATTGAAGAGCCGTGGTATAAAGACCGCCCCAGTGTCCGCACGGGAACCAGGTATATCAAGATGGACATGCGGCTGGCGAACCCGCTCCCTAACTTTGCGCGAGTGGGAGGCCATAAAGCGACCTTTGATAATCGTGGTGTGAAGCATCTTTGCTGCTGTTGCAACCAAGAAGGCCACTTCAAGGCCCAATGCGACACCCCGCATTGCGCCAGGTGCGTAGTCTTCGGGTAGTGCACAGACACCTGCATGCACCGAACCGTGTCGACGCTGTGGCAGAGCTCACGCCGGCGTCGACTTCACCGCGACGAAGCCGTACAGTATGGCAGCAGTGATGGATATCGACGAGTTCCCGAATCTTGGCACGGCATCCGCCACAGGCCAGACGCAAAGGCGAATGACCAGCCTGCGGCCCGACGAAGCGACTGAAGCCGAGCGACGCCGAAGAACGGCCAGAACCGCCCGTTATCCCGGAGAAAACACCGGCGTCGGCCATTACGGCACCGCTGGCGCTGCAAGCAGACAGCCAAACAGACGTACAGACGCTAGTGGCGTCGAGAGGCTGGAGGAGGAAGGCAGCCATGCTGAACCTAGCCAAGCTACCGCCACTGAGTTAGAGAGGGCCGCAGACAGCGGCCAGGCAGGAAAGCATGATGAACACGGCACACGAAGCGTGAGCGGTGACTACGAAGCCAAGGACGACACCGCCAGCGCCCCGTGGAAGCCTCAGTCGCTGCAGAGAGTGGCGCCGAGAGAGGGACAGGCGACGGGAAGAGAGACCGCCCCACGGCGTGCAAAGGGTTGCAAGCAGAAAGCAAGCCCAGCCTCAAGGGCAAGTCTGCGCCGAGAACCGGCACCACCATGCGAGGAACATGGTGGAAGAAGAAATGAGACGATGACGTGCCGCATGGCAGTGACGTCCTGCAGACCGTGTAGAACAGGCCCCCATGCAGTAGCTCAGCCAAGCAAGAAAAGACTGTGAAGGTGCCAGAAGGAGAAGACGCGTCGAAACACCCCGAACCGTTCATTTCCAACCGACAGCAACCGCTGCCCGAGTCGGCGTAGCAACAGGGCAGCGCCTCGTAGCAGCGCGGCCGGGAGGGAGATCAACATGGCGACCAACATGGCGAAGCGGGAGGAAAGCCGAGCCGGTTAGACAAGATGGCAGCCACTGTGGTAGAAACTCGGAAATCAACCCCACCGTCATCAGACGAGTATGAGCCCGGAGAGCTTGTTATTGACGAGCGTGCACCGACATCACCAGATTTTCCGGAGCACACTCAGCAGTAAACGCTCTCGATGCCGGCAGGCGTCGGTCTAGGGTGGAACAGCCGGAGCCAGGACCCCGAGGCCTCCCACAATGGAACGCTCTTCAAGTCACTCAAGCCCTCGGGTCCGGGTCCTCACAGAGCTGACGCGGGGCGCCCTCAATGCAGCGCCAAAAAGGTGCGACGTGACGCCGCGGGGCGCTCAAGAGGCCACACGTCGGGGAGCGAACACGAAAAGGCGACGTGAGAACACTATTCGGGCTGAAAGCTGGTAGCCGGTGACATGGACAGACAGCGACTTTTTTAATAGGTGGGTACGTTCCATGCTTTCACGCCATCATGTGTTTCCACGGTCACTCTTATCATCGAGGTGACGCAGACTAAACTGTTTCAGAAAGACGCTGTAGCATGAAAGCCCCAGTTAATATGCAAATATTGTCACGTGGTTGTTTGCAAAGTTAAGAACGTTCAGTCGTGCAAAAAATGTGTGAATAATTTGAGCAAATAGTCGCACAGCTGAGCGATTCCGCCACAAAGTTATCAGCCAGAATTGGCACGGCAGCGTGTACAGAATACCAAGTAACATGAAGCCCGTGCCATACGGGCGTTTTTTCCCCTCTCCGTGACAATATGCCCCAAACAGGTCATTGTTCAGCCGCGCACTAGGAACAAATCAATGACCTATTTCCTGTATCGCGCGAAAGCACAAATGTCATATGTATCCCATGTACTATGCGCCGGAGTGGTCACGTTCTTTTTGGGTGGTGACATGAGGCAGTTGGCTGAGTCTGCTGCTCACAAGTTCAGTGTGCATCTCCCAGATTGAGATTGATATGTGGGGTTTAACGTCTCTAAACACCATATGATTATCAGAGGGATCCGAAAATTTGGATCACCTGGGGATCTTTAACGTACACCCAAATTTGAGCACACGGGCCTACAGCACTTCCGCCTCCATCGGAAATGCAGCCGCCGCAACTGGGATTCGATTCCGCGACCTGCGGGCCTTAGCCCCTAGACCGCCGCGGAAGAGCGTACATCTCCCAGTCGAAGCTTCATTTTCATTATTCGCCTGCCCGATAAGATTAGCGTCATGGTGGCAGCGGTAGAGTGTATGAGTTCACGACACTTAGCACATGATGCAGTTTTTTTACTTCTTGCCTCGAGGGAAGTAACCGATAGTGATGTGTGAGCACACTTTTCTCTTTATGTTCATAGTCGGGCTGCCATGTTGTGCATGGGCATACATACCCATACATATGAGTTCCGTATGTGTCATGTCTTCTTTTTTTGGACAATAAGACGTTCTAGGCAGTGTGTCGGTACACTTTGCACGACGGCCCCACAAGGAGCGTGTCCAGGCACGTCCTATCAAGTGTTGAACGGGGGCCTACTGTAAACCGTGAGCGTGACACTTTTCGTTTACAGCATTTAGCTTTCCTGGTTTTTGCGCACAGTTCAGCCGTTTCAAATGTTATTGTATAGGTTAGTGCAGACCATGCCACTCGGCAACCTGGCTGTGTTTACTTGGTTTCTAGATTAGCATGGACATATAAACTAGGGACTACAAAAAGGAAAAAACAGCGCCATGCTTTTCCCTGTTGTTTAGCAAATGTAAATGTCTCTTAAAATATTTACATGGAATGTTCGGGGTCTAATTACCCCACAGAAGCAAAACCTAGTCTCTAGAACTGCCAGAAAACTGCAGTGCGACATTTTATGCCTGCAGGAAACAAATATAAAACCATTGCGGAAAGCTAAGGGAAGCAGTTCTCTGCTCGCGGCTTTTTCTAATTCTTTACACACCATGTGTGTGCCACTGCCATAATTGTGTTTAACTGGTCTCTTCTTAACGGAGTCCACTTCACCTTCGACCCAGATGGTTGAATGGTAGTGTTTGATTCGGAGTTCTTAGAGGAGCTATTTAGACTAATCAGCGTATACGCGCCGGTAAAAAGTCAAGCAATGGCAAGCTTTTACATGCAATTAAACTCGATGCTGCTGGAAAGGAAGCACTTAATATTAACAGATGATTTTAACTGCGTTTTGAACAGTTTAAATAATAGAATAGATCCGGACAGAGAGAAAACAGGCATTTCTAATTCATAATTAAAGAAAATCGTAGAAAAATTGAACCTATTAGACGTGCACACACTCTGTCATGGGGAAGATTTTCAACACATCTGGTCGCGTAACAACATGCAGGCTCAACTAGACCGACTGTATGTGACTTTGTCTCTGTGGTCAACAGTTGTAGACTATCAGCCAGTGGACGCTCCTTCGTTCACCTTGGGCATTTCCGGCCACAGGCCGGTGGTAGTGCTTTTTGAGGTTAACGACAGGTCACCTTACCGCCACCCTTGGCAAGTAGACGACAGATTTTTGAATGATGTGACGGTAAGGGCCAGTTTGCGCAACTATTTGACAGCCTTCATAGGCAACCATAGTTGGGACGCTCTCAAGCAGGCATGGCGAGAAAACCGGACCGACCAGGGTAAAAAGTTGTAACACCGCTAATCTGGTCTGGTGAGAGCAACGCTCCAGCGTATCCGGATAGTCAAAAGAGGGGTACCCACCTCTATTGAAGTACAATGTCATCGTTCTAGAAGCTGTTGGCTCGCGGTACACACTAATCAGTGCATATAGCACCCATATTCACCCACGTTTTGTCTGCCGGTCACTTCGCTTCGTTCATCAAAGTACTCAACGAAAGAAGAAACACTACAGAATAATGCTATTCTGAGGCCCGCTGCATGGTACATTACTTCTTTAATAAACTAGAGCCATTAATAAAAATAGCCGGTGCTTTATATACCAGTCCAAGATGCGATTATGAGGACCACCGGAGAGAAATCTGAAAATTTCGACCCCCAGCTGTTATTTACGGTGTACTGACATCACACACTACATGGTCCTATGTCGTTTTACCTTCATCGAAATGCGAACACTGCGGCTGGTACCGAACCTACAGCTTTCGGATCAGCACGTGCCGATCTCCATAACCGCTGTGCCATCGCGGTGGTATATCTACAGCGTCTCCACAGCCACCATTATCCTCCGTAAAAAACGAATAAACGTTTAATAAATAATATTGTAAGGCAGCGAGCTATACATCTACGATATCTCCAATGTTAGTCACCGCATTTTACAGGAGGTTTTCAGAGGGTTGGATTTCAAACAGCATGCGATAACAGTTAATGGAGAATAGCTTAGTAAACTGCAATTTGCTGATGGCATTTGCCAAGTGAGTAACTAAGGGAAACAATTGCAAATCATAATTACTGAATTAGACAGGGAACAGGACTTTGGGTCCGAAAATTGATATCCGGAAAACTAAAATAATGTTCAGCAGCCTTGGAAGAAAACAGTGGTTTGCAATACCTATGGATACAGTGTAAGCACTAAAAGAATACGCCTATTTAGGAAAGCTTATGATCGCAGACGCGAACCATGCGATTGAAGAACCTAGACGAATAAGAAGGTTGTGTTGTAGATTTCGTGATTACTCTTACATAATGAATAGCAGTTTACCACTCTCTTTGGAAAAAAAAGGTTATAAAACACTGCATTTTACCAGTATTTACTGATACGGGAAGAAACATGAAGGTTTACGAGAAGGTGAAGAGCGTTGAACTTAAACTGAATACGACGCCGCGTGCCATGAAAATATATATGATAGATGTAACCTTATCATGGGCAAGAAGACAGCAGTGTGGGCGAGAGAACAGATGCGTGTTAAAGATATATCTTAGCCCAAAATAATAATGCTGCGCGAAGGCCAGACAACTGGTGACCATTAAAAGGGACAGCCTGGACTCTAACAGAAGGGTAGCGCGAAAACAGGATGTAGAAGGTTAAATGGGCAGATGAGATTCATAAGTTTCTGGGGTTAACGTGGGCGCAGTATGCACAAGACCGGGCTGATTGGAGAAAGATGGGAATGGCATGTACCCTACAATTAGCACGCTCAGGTTGCTCATGATGGTGATGAAGACAACCACCCACTTCTGAAACAATAATGTGCAAGCTTGATTGCATGATTGGTACATAGTTGCAAATATTTTTTATGTATTAACCGTATTGTTACTGCGACAAAAAGCATGTTAAGAGGCCAATCAGGTTCTAGCCTTAGCGTTTTCGGTGAGTGTAACATGTGCTTAGCCTTCCTTCCTTCCTTCCTTCTTCCTTCCTTCCTTCCTTCCTTCCTTCCTTCCTTCCTTCCTTCCTTCCTTCCTTCCTTCCTTCCTTCCTTCCTTCCTTCCTTCCATCCTTCCTTCCTTCCTTCCTTCCTTCCTTCCTTCCTTCCTTCCTTCCTTCCTTCCTTCCTTCCTTCCTTCCTTCCTTCCTTCCTTCCTTCCTTCCTTCCTTCATTCATTCATTCATTCATTTTAAATGCACTCGAGTGGCTTGGAATTCTAGAGGGTTGTGGAGTGCATGTGTCCAACAATAAGAAAAACACTAATGTTTCAGCGAACACTTTCAATATTGAAAGGTGCTGCCGGATCTTGTACAATTTCAGCTCGCGAGGTGGTCTACGTGGAGAGGTAGAAGTAGAGCGATGCAGGAAACCAGGGCTGCATTGCTTCCCTTGTGGAATTATTGCGGGAAGCAACGTTACCTACCACCCTTAAAGAAGTAAGCCATTCAAGACACCATTTCAATCTTCGCGACAGTTGCGCTACCATCGCAACTACCTCTCAAACGGACGCGAATGACTCTTATTCCGTGCTATCTACGTTAAGCCATATGCACGCCTTCAACGCTGACTCGCAGTGTGCACATACCGAAAAAGTGCAGGCTTCTATTTTTCTCCAGCTCTGCAAACGTAGAATGTACCGCTGTGTCAACCAGTGCCGGAGCCGGGGAAGTGGCGGTTCAAACCCCTCCTCACTCCGAAAATTTTCAATTTTGCTTGCGTATATATACACGCACACATGCAAACGCAAGCACAAACATACAAAAGTATGGTTATGCGCCTCCCCTGCTTGAGAAAAATTTGTCACAACGCCTATGTGGCCCATCGCTACAACTGCTGTGTAACGCGTAGCGCCACAAGAACCCCCATGGCCATTTTCTTGCTCCGTAATAACCGCAGAGTCTCTCTCAGTACTTTGGACTACGCCGGTGATAATTCATACGCTTCTTATTGCTCCGGCTACCAAAAGATAGTTAATTGTTGTCGTCGATCACACGTTAAGCAGAGACTTTGCCATGACCATCTGCATCCGCTAGCAAAGTTGCCTTTCATTTCACACCACGTGATTCTACAGCACGGTGCAATACAAAAGCCCCTAATTGACCAAGGGACGTGTATTTTCGTCTAAAGTTGTCAAGCGATTCTAGAGACATGCAAGGTATTTCACCAGACCAGCACACGTTACATTCATGAACTGAATGGTTTAACAGAAAGGTCTACTGAAACATCAGGTGATATGAGACAATGTACGTCCCTGCAGATTACTTACTGGCAAGCTGTGATTCTCTTCATGACGTATACATGCCCAAAGCACTGCTATGCATACCACGACTATAGACATCTCTCCTTCCTTCCACCTATGAAGGGCCCGAGCCCTCTATAGTACGTTGTGCGCAATACCTCTTTTCCACGCTTATGTGAGTGAGTCGACAACAGTTACCCCAGCTACTAAGCGTTGAACAAGGTCGCCAGAGAGCCCGATTTCACGCAACTGCTGGTAAGCAGCGTCAAATACATCATCGCGATGTATTCAAGCCTTTTAGCGTGTGTGCCCGTGACTGACTTATATGGCTCTGAACCCCTTGAGCTATCCCCGGTCGTCAAGCCACTTGAGCTTTCTTCTAATATACTTATCAACAATATCAAGACATGAGATTAAGCATATGAAACTGCTAAAGCTTTATTATCATGCACTGTGCCGTGGTGGTCTGCCTGTGATTCTCCAGGATGGCTCTCAGTTTTGGAAGAAAAAAGCGCCAATGCTCACCGAAGCAGAGCACGCTGCTCATGTACAAAGAAAATAATTCGAGAACACAAGCTTTGCACTGGTTTTGCCATTGCTGGTCAGTCTCTAATAGTGCAGTGCGTATGTAAAACGCCTAATTATATTGTAAGTAGCTTCTGTCACGCTTTCCTTCAATTCAAGACATGTTGCTTTACTGATTATGCAGGTAACTAAATAGGCCCCTGGTTCCTTTGTTGCCTAAATAATGGATAGTGTAATAAGAAATAAATAATGAAACAAGCGAATCTTACTTGCTCCATTTCCAGAAACGAAACTGGCACTACAGCAAGATTCTGGGTGCAACACTTTAGCAAAAAAACCAGCAACTAAATCTTCAGCAATCACGCACATGTAATTATAATTGCTAAAACATGACCGGTTGAATCTATGATATGTTAATGAAGCAGGCCGTAGAGGAGGACTGGACTGGAGCACTATGCCGCACAGGCTACAGCACGCGCGTGCTCAAGCCTGGGGGCATAGTTTTTCTCTCTGTTACGGCAAAGGAGGGTGCCTGGAATTTCGATCATCCCGGGTTATCTCAGGTAAATTTACTCCTACGCACACGCAGTGGCGTGACTAGATAGGACGGGACCCACGGCAAATATATTACCGCGCCACTTGTGATTTTAATGACAGTGATTTTTTTTTCAATATTATTGTCTTATGGGCAAAAAAAAACATTTGGCTATTTTGTGCAAGCAAATGAGCGATATCTTTATTGATTAACTTACTGATTGAATAGTTGATTGATTGGTTGATTGGTTGATTGATTGATTGATTGTTCATTACAGTGGACTAAAGCCATCTTGGACGTCCACGCATCATGCGACACACCAAAAGTACACCAGGTTAGAAAAAAATGTGACAGAAGAAATAAACCTAGTCAGCCACTTGTTGTCTCGCTTTACACGAAACATGCCAAATTTGTAAATTACATACACTCGAACGAAAGAGAGCAATAAAGTAGGCAAGTAAACGGTTCCTATTGTTTCGAATACATAACCATAGAACGTAATTTTCAAAATTATTTATTACATAAAACAGATCTGCATACTATGGCTACTCAACTTTAATAATGGTAACGATACATCCAAAAGTTCGTTCCTGCAAATCCCGTGGTCGCATTTATTATAAATTTTGCGCCACTAGTGCTAATTTTGACAGGAATCAATGGTTGTAAACAAAACAAGTTCTTTATATTTGACATATAATATGACACAGGTGCATAACGAAAGCAGCTGTCGCTCTCGGGTCACGTCTTTCCGGCCTCGGCTGCCCTATATCAACCAGGGGTCTCAAACTCGTGGTTCGCGGACCCCTTGGGAATGAACCACGCCCCGCACGTGACTGTCTTCATCACAGTTTTCTTCTTCGTTTTTTTTCCTTAATAGGTGTGATCATGAGCTATGACTCGTATAAAGCATTTTTTTTTCTTGATGGGACAGTCACAGTCAACATTAGTGGACACGTAACCGCAAAACTAAACTCTATACTTCAGAAACATCCTCCATATATTAAACAGTTATAGTTTACCGGCCTTACCGGGATAGCAGGATTGAAGTGCACATACGCAGTAACGTACGAGAACCGCACCGCTCATCGTACGCACGCTGTTTTTCAGATTTAACCTTAGCGTCTCAGCGTTGTTTACATAGTGTACGTAGAACATGGCGGCGGTTTCGGACACACGCTTCGAAGTGATTTTGATATTGTTATGTCTAAGATCCACTTCGTTCACAGCAAAAGACTGTTTCAAATGGCTTTGCTTGCTTTCAGTTAGTTTCGATGACCAAGTATTACGGACAACTTAGGGTGATTTTTGGGATAGCTTCCCATTTCGAACGTCTCTAGGCCTAACTAGAAGATCATTGTAAACAAATAAGCAACATAAATGTTTTCGCGTTTAGAGCGTGGTTCATATTTAATCACTTTAACGATTTCTAAAAAAAAACTTTGTAATACTGCTTCGCGACGTGACACCGGCACACATTCTCGTTTTATTTTGTTTCCAGTGTTATTCAACTTATTCACCTTCTCATAGGTGGCACCACTGTCTAATATGAAGCACGTAAACACTATCCCGCTAAACTACAAAGCGCTATCTGCAACGAACGCGTACAGCACGATAACGCTATTCCCATCCCCCCCTCTATCACGCTAATGGTAAACTATATCTCTATATATTAGTCATTTTGGGGTATACATAGGTTGTTAGAATATCGGTGTCAAGTCGCCTTCAGAAATGACCAATATATAAGTTAGGGTAATGTATTTCAATTGAAAATGTTAAAAATTTGAAACGTAGTCTTTTTGTGCGTGTTTTGTGCCCTATATGCGGAGTCACTATTGATCAGATGACACTGATATCATCTCATGTAACCATCCACCATAACCAATTTATGTCAGACATCAAATGAAAAACCTTGAGCTGTGTTAACAGGAAATTAAATGTCATTGTAGCTTGCCACTTCACTGAAACCAAGAGTGAAGTCGATGTTCGTGACCACCTAGTGTCCCGAGGCAGTGGGTAAAACATGAGTGCATAGATCTTTTCTGGTGTAACTCTCGCAGTTGGGTATCCGATACGCCCAGGCATGCAGTTAGGGATGCTAACGTGAGACGTTCAGTTCCCATGGAAAGAGCAGGGGCATTGAAGAAGGCGTGCAGTTTTGGTTGGGTGTGAAAAGATGAGTTAACAAAGGAGGTAAAGCGGAGGTCGAATATATCTTACTAAATGTATTTCGCCTCAGGCTCCATTCTAAATGGATGTAGTTATGAATATGATGGCTCATATCGATTTAGAAAGCGCCATAACACGTCACAACGGATGCAATCGGCCACTGTTTGGTCGTGGTGCAGTGAGGTCACTGCTTTCATGATTGCGCGATGGATGTGGTTGCAGACTTTGAACCTCGCAGCGAAGATCTCAACATGAATGCAGGGTTGCATTTCAGTGTGAGTGTGTCTTAATTGGTCCCCCGTGCAGTCGCGGCGGCAGCAGCTCTTTCTGCGAATGAAGCCTGGCTCCGTCGTTTTCGTCGCCGGCATACGCGAGGCGTCCGACTATCGAATACTGTTTATGTACACGAATGTTTATTTTTAGTTGTTATAATGACGTGTTTGTTTTGCCGATATGCTCACCGGCAGAAACAAGAAAACAGAACAAAATGAATGTGCAAGATATCAAGATGACTAACTCTCGGCAAAGCACGCCTGCACTGCGTTTGTGATCATTACGAGAAACGTGAAGAGATGTTAGTACTATTGGCATGAAACATGGAACGTGTAGTGCGGCAAGCATTAGCAAGTGTCTAATGTTTCCCGTGCAGTCATCGCAATGGAGATGTGCAGTTATGCAAAATGGGACTGATGCGTGCAATGGTGGTGACTGGAGGGCGCGCAGTATACCATTTTTAGTATACTTACCGCTGTTCACACTTAATTTGACGCCGACATTACATATCCTGTAGTTTATCGCAATTTTCTCTTTCGTCAAAGCCAAGTGCACAGAATTAATGACATAAATGGGATCACAATATGATAATTTGCCATTGCAGTTCCACTTCCTGTAACTCTTCAGTGCTATCATGCACGAGGCCCACCACTGGAGACATGGGCGCGGCAGTCGACATATGCTCCGACATATTGACCTCGTGATGCAAGCATTTCCGAGAAGGTGACTTTGTCTGTGGACTAGGCACGCAAATTTTAATTTGGGGAGTGACAATAAGTTCACCCGTTACACCCCCTTCTCTACGTGAAGAAGCAAACATTTCGAAGCCGTCTTAAAGATTACTCGGGTAAATCATTTCTCATGGTCAACCCTATCCTACGCATGCTGATAGGAAAAATTACCGTGGGGAAAGCACCGGTGCACAGAGAAAAATGAGGAGAGGTGACACAATTTGATGGAAGAAAGCAGTATGCGAACGCCTCGCCGCAGTGGTCTATACTGAGTATGACACTCGACTGTTAACCCGAGGGTCGCGGGATCAAATCCTCGCTTCGGCGGCTGCATTATCGATGGAGACGAGAATGTTTGAGATTACCCGTGTACTTAGATTTAAGTGCTCGTTAAAGAACTCCAGGTGGTCGAAATTTTCGAAGCTCTCCACTATGGCATCTCTCATAATGATATCACGGTTTCGAGCGTTAAACCGCAGTGACTATTATAAGTATGTGAAGTAGTTTCTGATTTCAAAAAAGATACCAATGAAACATTGCGAAAAAGCTTATACTTAGATCGTTCATTCTATCTTTCCCGCTCCACGTCGGCCTACGAAAGCTTGCCGTAATCATAGAGACTGACATGTTTGAAGAATTGGTATAAAGAGCTTCTCGATCGCAACTCTTCAGCAAAAAGACAGAGGACAGCGATTTTCTTTTCTAATTTTTACGTGTTGAACCAGAGTGGTTTGGGCCAAGCCGGAAGGAAACGAAGATTTCAAGCGATAAGTTGAGAGGCGAAGCTAGAAGAAGATTACGGAATTTCAACCTCTCATCCCGCAAACACTATTACATTTGTACATGTGCATATATGCGCACACATACAAACATATGCTAGACCACAAATAAAGCGAAGACAGAACCACAAAAAGGAAAATTTTGTCTACGACCCTGGACACATATACGTATGTTCATGATCAAAATCGTGCTTAGGCGGAAACAGGCTTACACTGACATATTTCTCTTATTGATTTTCATAGGCATAAATATGAGCAACGAGCCACTGTCTCCTTTCTTATATGAGCCGCAGGTTCCTAAAATTCCCAGGCTCTCAGAAGTTTGTGTTTAGTTTGCTCAAGGGAAGGGACGATACTTCATTAGTAAAAGGAGTCTCTAGCCTCACCGATGGTACCAGGGGAGAAGAAAGTGAGGAGTGTTGGAAAAGTGTGGTGGCATGCCTACACTAGTTTTGAACCTGTAGGGGTGATCTTTCCACGGGACGCGCACGGGGCGTTATAGTGCTCCGCTTGGGTTTTTCGGATTCCCCCGAGCGCATTTTGGCCGGGCTCGACTCGGCGCCCCCGTCTAAATGGCGCCCTGGGCATTTGTACCCCACTTGCCCCACCCTAGTTACGCCACTGTGTACACGCATCTAAATGATAAGTACTATAGTATTCTCGCCTACTTCGAAATGCTAGAGCCGCGGTCACGATGAAACCTGTTTCCTTCGGATCGGAAGCCGAGCACAGTAGTCACTCACATAGATTCTGTAAAAAAAAAGAAGAAAGGTTAAATATTATACATAAAATTCGAACCCGCGCCACGACGAATTGTCCGCGCGCGAGCTACAGGCGTGGTTGCTCAACCAACTCGGCTGTAACGACAGCCGGGTGCGCAGCGATAAGATTTGTCTTATCAAGATATAGTCCAAGACTAGAGTCGGTGACGCGAGTGTGTTGCGGAAAACTGCATTTTCAAACGTATTTTTTCGTCACGCATAATCAGGATTGCGACTCGAATCAAAGCCTAGTCTTCGTACTACTTATATCTCCGAGAAATTTGCAGGTTTGCGCCTACTTTTTTATACAGCATTTTTTTTGTCCCGAAAAACAAGCTGTGATTTTGGTGGCTTCCGTAAGGCCCCATTGTGTAAACTTTATTTGTCGTGGGATCAGAATCACTAACGCTGCATTAGTAAAGTGCAGTACAGCGCCTAGAACTTGTCCCTTTAAGAACGATTTTTCATTGTCAAAAAATTAACCCGTCCCATTGAAAACGCGTGAGCTTCCAGCCGTGGCCGCAAAAAGCGCTGACCGGTCAGTGTAATTTTAACAAGCCCAAGAGTTGGTGGGATGAGGAAGTTGAGAGAGCCATAGCAAAACGTCTGGAAGCCTCTAGGGAACACAGACTTGCTAAGCAGCGGGGTGAACCGACAGATGATGTTGAAAGAAAACGGGAAACCTTTCTAAGCTGTAGAAGGGATGCATCCCTTCTGATCAATGAAAAGATTAGAAGAAAGGGGGCTCAGTGGCTGGCAGAAGAACATAAAAAGGATAGAAAGGCAGCTGCCAAATTTCGGAACCATCTAAATTGCCTAGGAAATGAGACAAGCCTAGAGCGGAAGTTTATAACTACCGCTTAAGGTGCTAGGCTAGAAGGGGACGAAGCTATTGATTATATAAAAACAATGGTGACAGAAAAATTTCAACAAAGAAGTGCCTTGTGCACCACAATAGACAAGGATGAAACAAGTGGCGCAATGGCGCCATTTTCACAATGAGAGTGGGAAAGCGCTGAGAAGAGGGTTCCTAGTAGTACATCAACAGGCCCAGATGACATTCCAATTATGCTGATAAAGAGATTGGGTACGAAGTCTAAGCAGACTTTGAGAGAGGCAGTGAGCAAAATAATAATCGACGGCAAGTCCCCGATGGATGGAAACTGAGCAGGATAAGCATGATCTATAAAGGAAAGGGGGACAAAGCTGACATAAACAACTACCGTCCTATAACAGTGACATCAGTGGTGTACATGCTGGCGATGCAGATTATAAAGGAAAGACTGCAGGCATGGATAGAGGATGAGGGGTTGCTGGGGGAACTGAAGAATGGGTTTCGGAAACACAGGAGGTTGGAAGACAATCTGTTCGTACTGACGCAGTGCATCGAAATAGCAGAAAAGGAACACAGTCCCCTGTGGCTAGCATTTCTGGATATCAAGGGAGCGTACGATAGCGTGATTCAAGAGGACTTGTGGGAAACACTGGACACAATAGGTGTGGAAGATGAAGTCACTAATCTTTTAAAGGATATTTATAAAGGTAACAAGGTAGTTATAAAGTGGGAAAAACAGGTATCAGAGCCCACAGAGGTAAAGCGGGGGTTTAGGCAGGGGTGTCCTCTGTCACCCTTGTTAATCATGATGTACCTACAAGGATTAGAGGCCAAAGTAGACGGAAGTGGGCTTGGCTTCAACCTATATTTCGTCAAACAAGGAAAACTCATTGAACAGGCACTACCAGCATTAATGTACGCAGATGATGTAGTGCTAATGGCCGACAACAAGGAAGATTTGCAGAGATTGGTGGACATCTGCGGTAATGAGGGAGATAGCTTACATTTCAGATTCAGCAAGGAAAAATCACCTGTCATGATTTTTAATTATAATGAAGGTAGTGAGCTTAGAATACAGGATGTCACGCTAGAAATAACAGATAAATGCAAATATCTGGACGTATGGATAAGCAATGGGACCGAGTACCTAACCGACCACGAAATATACGTGATGACTCAAGGTAACAGAAATGCAGCGGCGATGAAAAATAGGGCACTGCGGAGCTACAATAGGTATAATGTTGTGAGAGGAATATGTAAAGGAGTTATAGTTCCTGCTCTGACGTTCAGCAATGTGGTCTTGTGCATGAGATCAGAAGTTCCAGCAAGATTAGAAATTAAGCAGCGTGGAATAGGTGGGCTTGCCTTAGGAGCTCATGGGAGTACACCAAATCAGTGAGTACAAGGTGATATGGGATGGACATCATTTGAGGGCAGGGAAGGTAGCAGCAAGATAAAATTTGAGAAGTGATTGAGAGAACGGGGGGAGGAGTGTTGGGCTAGGAAGGTTTTCAACTACTTGTACACGAAGAATGTTGATACAAAATGAAGGAAGCGGACCAGAGAATTGACGGGTAAATACTTAGAAAACAGCAGGGGGCCAAACCAAAAAGAATTATCAGTTAAGAAAAAGGTGAAGGTAGTGGAGACCAATATGTGGAGAATCGGCATGATTAAGAAGTCCGCAATGGAGATCTATCGAGCTTTTAAACAGGAAATTGCCAAGAAAAGCATCTCTGATAATACTCGGGGTAGTTCTCTACTGTTTTAGGTGAGGACCGGAGTATTGCGAACCAAGACATATCGGGCCAATGCGAAGGGGTAGACATGGTATGCAGTGCGTGTGGAGAGGAGGAGGAAACTGCCAAACACTTGACAATGTTCTGTAAAGGGCTTCACCCAACAGTTCAGGATGACGGCGCAGAGTTTTTCAAAGCACTGGGGTTTAGGGACAGGGAGGGCAAAATAGACTTTAAACGGGTAGAATTAACTACAAGGAGGTTATCGGATTGTTGGCTAAAGTCAAGGCACGAGTGAAAATTAAACCCTTCACTGCAAAGTACGAATCCTCAACCTCACTATTTAAAGGAAAAAAAATAAATCTAGTGTTTGGTTCACTAAGTATTGCGGCTTGGTGGCATTAGCCACCGCCCGATGTAAAGGGTACAGCCATATCAATCCATCCATCCATTTATCCCTGTAAGCTGGATGTGAAACAAGAATACGTGGCCATACACTGTATCAGTGCTTAGGGTTTTTGCGGCTCATGACTTCTGAAAACTCCCTCGCGTTTAAAATTACTACCTCGTGTTGGAGTGAAAGGTGGTACATGACATATTTCTACCACTACCTCTGAGGCACGTAGTAAAAGGGTGTCAAAATCCAGTTTTACCTCTTCGGGAGTTTTGCTATCACTCGACTTTTAAACGGCGTTTCAGAGTTTTTTCACCACGTGACTGCAAGCTGCAGCTCCTTCTGCAGCTTTTCCCCCATACCCCACCTATCTCCACGAGTGACGCTCTCAGGGAATTGTGAAGACATGCCAGGACCACAGATAATATTTTTTGGAAAGTATGGTTGACCTTGAGTCAACGCACTTTCACAGGAACTGAGAACAGCATAAACAGAATGTGCGAGGAAAGCATTCTTTGAACAAAAAAAAAGGCCCACACACACACACACACACACACACACACACACACACACACGCACACACACGCACACGCACGTGCACACACGCACACGCACACGCACACACGCACGTGCACACACGCACACGCACACGCCTGCTGGAAAGTTGTCTTGCAGATTTTCGCAAATTGTTGGCTTTTACTGTCGGTTGGCCCTAGAGACAGGTGGTATAAGAAGCTCGTGCTGTACGTGTTTGGTTGAGCTGACGGTTCTCGCGTGTGTTTACATCATCGAGCAACCTTCCGAGCCCGAGCCTCCAAACCTCTACGTCGCGGATACTTCGCTTCCGTGCCCAACCGGGAAGAGCTGTCAGCGGTAACAAGGCTGGTGTCATCATCCATGGTTGCTTCCTGGAGAGTGACCAGTTACAACTTTGAAGCGATAAACAAGAGACTTCACTATGTCGTTGGCAACGAGTCAGCCAGTGGCCAGAATGAGTGCGTCGCCGGGGCAGGTGTAAGAATCGCCGCAAATATTGTGTGCCACAGAAGAGGATGTCTGCTGGAGTAAAGTGCAGGCCGAATTGTCTGCTCCATGTGCTAACCGTTGTAAAACATAGCGCGAAAGCGAGCACCGATACGAGGCAGACGGAACAAACGAGCGGCCGCCGGTAAGCATCAAGTGAAAACCCGGATGGTGGTCCGTCTCTCTCGTTGGAAGTACATACGCTTACATAAGACGCCGCTGATAGTGGTCACGTATTTTAAAGACGATAATAAAGACGATATTAAACACGATAGTCTTTCTTGAGGACCTTAGAAGAAAAAATTTTGGTCTGTCTGTCTGTACATTTGTCTGTTTGTCCGCCCTAGCGATACCTCAGACGGCACCAAACGGCCAACCCCATCCGCAGTGCCCATCAATATTGCTCTAGCCCCACCATGGTGGTCTAGTGGCTAAGGTACTCGGCTGCTGACCCGCAGGTCGCGGGATCAAATCCCGGCTATGGCGGTTGCATTTCCGATGGAGGCGGAAATGTTGTAGGCCCGTATGCTTATATTTGGGAGTACGTTAAAAAACCCCAGGTGGTCGAAATTTCCTGAACCCTCCACTACGGCGTCTCTCATAATCATATGGTGGTTTGGGGACGTTAAACGCCACAAATCAATCAACCAAATCGCTCTGGGCTTAGCGTTCATAGCTGTGCAATTGTCAATTAAAAAGCGATTATTGCGCATATGTGAGGCGCCACAACAACGCTTCGATGTTTTGTATGTCTGCCTTTATACTAGAAGAAGCACACACAAGTAACTCTATGGAATGTAGCGTTTATCGCGCTGCGCTGACAGTGCAACCCAATGATATAAAAAGGTGTTTTCAACGCTTTGCTACGGCGTCACGGTGGTGGCACCTGCCCGTCGCTTTGCGTTCTACACCTTATCACCTCCGAGACTGGAGCGCATCTTTCTCCACGGGCGTCACACCTTCGTTTTCGAAGATAACTGCCAGATGGCGTTTGTGTATAACGTGCCTCGATCCGCTTGTTCGCCTCCGCTACAAGCTCGAGGCACTCTAACGAAGCGCCTCCAGAATACCATTCACCGATTTTCTTGCGCAGAACATCAAATACACGTTTTGTTCACTCTCTCCAGACGCAAGACTACCGTCTTTCGATGGCATTTGCGGTGTAACATGCAAATTTGGGACCAATATTTTTCATTTGTGTCTGAAATGACGACGAAATTCACACAGGAGATGTATTCTGTGAACTTCAGCTGTCTTTCGTCGTATATAGCTGCGTGCTCTTCGAAAAGGCCTATATTGCGCCATTGGTATACAGACGTGACACCGCTCTTCTACGCCCGTTGTCCTGAATACGTGCTGCTACTGTATTTGTGCACCGCCAGTCAATGAAAATAATTGAGCTGCCGTCGTTTGTGTATGCATAGGCATATATTGTGGACCTGCGCATCAGCAGTGCTAACACGGGTGAGGCCAATAGGCTGGAGTGCGAACCTAATTATTCGATAATCAAAAAAAAAAGTGAGATCGGGTGGTATTATAATAAAAGATGTGTGTGACTCATGGTGACTTGCAGCCCACCATAAGTTTACGCTTGCTCTTTGAATCGTTATTGTTTGTCGATGCAGAAAAACAGCGGCATTGCAGGTCAAAATTTTGTGCCTATATACATATACCGGATTGCCGAAGTACAGTCGGGTAACGCGTACAGTCTGTTCTGGTGGTTATTGTGCATTTGTAGCCTGTGTCTCTTTGTTTGCATCTGAATCTTTATGTCATCCATTCAGCTGTTATTTGATATTTAATAAATTTGTCGACACTCTGTGCGAATGCACCCGCCAATTAATTTTTTTTACCTCTTGAAATGACTCTCAGAAGTCACCTAAAAAAACCTTGTGAGGGCAGTAAAAAATCAATCCTCTAGACTCGCTGAAAACCTCAGTGGAGTGAGAAATCACTACCCTTGCTACATTAAAAAACTCAGCACGCGAGTAAATTTTTACTTTGTCCTACAGGGGGTAAAACAAAAACACAGAAAAGGTAGTGCGCTAGAGGACAAGTGGTTTACCCAGTTTTGGTAGTTATTTCAGGTTATTTATGTTTATTGTGTGCACAGTGTGTGCCCACAGGAAAAAAAATTAAAAAATGGAACGCGCAGTTGGAGGGAAATAAGATGAAAACCGAGCGGCTGCTAATACTGTTGCTGTGATGACGTAACAACGCCATCATTACGTAATTTTACGTCATCTGCGCAAGTGTTTGGGGGCCTTTGCAGAGGCCGTAACTTTATGGGGCTCGTAGCGCCAGCGTAAGCAGAGCGTTTGAATGCCGCGTATCTATGGTAGGTATACAAAAAAAAAACAGAAAACCCGCCCAAGCACTCCGTCAAGTAGTTAATGAAAGCTGAAACGTGTGGCCTCGGTGCATAGTGGTGGCGTTCAACTTGACGTGGTAATGAAGCCTTTAGCAATTATTGGATACATACTGGTGCTTCTTGATAAGGTTAGACACATGCTTGGCTTGTGTTTACCACAGTGTTTATTCCACGTACCACACATTTTGCCTTCCATGACCACGGAGATGGAGTAATGTAACGAGCGATTAAATGCGTTAATCACAGTAGTTTTCTCGAACCGCAGGTGGTCGGAGACTTCGCAGCCGAAACCAACGTGCCGCTGGAGAAACTCCCGCCGAAAGCGTGTGTTCCCCCCGGCGAATCCGCTCACGCAATCGTCACGTTGCCACCGCTACGACATTTAAAGTGCTTGAGATCCCGACCAATCTCGACGGCGTGGCTTGCGAGAGTCGCTCGCCACCAGCGCTTGCATTTCCGTTCGCAATTCAGCGCGGCTTGGAAGGCTGCTTGATCATCGGTACGCAGTTCCTGCCAGCACTCGGTTTCCCGGGCATGTTTCTATGCCCGGACTGCATGATAAGCCCGGTGAATGCGAGCTCGCACGTTTTCACTTTCGGCGGTCTTGTAGAATTGTTCGTAGCGCTCCTATGTGGAGGTTTCAGGAGAAAGTGATGAGCGCACGCTTGGCGCCACAGCCATCCATGGCGGCGACAGGATGGACGACGTCACTAAAAACGCAGCCAACGGTGGGCGTGAATGGGTACGACGCTGCGAACAATGTAACTGATAACACAGCCAATGGATTCTTGTAAACACTTCAGCGCGATTGAGACGGGGTACATTGCCCCGCTGCGGTGGTCTACTGGCTAACCCCCGTATTTGCAAACGCTCCTCGACTCGACTTTCGCCCTTCACTTGACATAGTTGAGCACGTCACCGCTGCTCGGCTGAAAATAGTACTGGCGCTGTGTGATAATCGCAGCAGATTATCACTGATGTGCAGCGACTTTCCCTGCCTAGAGACGGCGCTCCCATCGACTTTCTCGAGTTAAGGTGAAGCTTTGAGTGAAAGGACGTCCTAGAATACGTGGGTAAGGTACTTGGCTACTGACGCGCAGGTCGCGGGGTCGAATCCCGGCTGCGGCGGCTGCATTTCTGATGGAAGTGGAAATGTTGTAGGCCCATGTGCTCAGATTTGGGTGCACAAAGAACTCCAAGTGGTCGTAATTTTCGAAGCCCTCCACTACGGCGTCTCTCTTAATTATATGGTGGTTTTGGGACATTCAACCCCACATATCAATCAGATGGGGCACAAAGAATAGGGCACAAACATGCACTGCGATAGCACTGTCATCTTCATAGAAATAGAATGGCACGGGAACACGTCAAAGCGTACTTCATTCAAGATGCGGGAGAAGATTTGATATCTGAGCTGCCTGTTTGCCTTTTAGATGGTGAACTACGTAAGTTGTATGAGTTCTTTGATTACAGGTGATTTCTGCACGTGCGCTTTTGGTTCTTAACGTGGTTGCAACTTTCTTCAATAAACTGCACTTGTTACAGTGCTTGTTCCCGTCCTATATTCTTTGTGCTCCGTCACATTTACGCTGAAAAGTTTTCAACAATGCACCAGTTCCAGCTCTCCACCTTTCTACTTTACTGCAGCCAATGGAGACGATTCGTGACATCGCTACCAAATGAATTTTCGTTTCTCCTGTGACTTACAGCTTTCGCTGTATGATGTAAACCCAACGGTTTCTTTAGTTCACAAGGCCACCACACTTCTCGAAACGATATGGTATAGCAGTTCACTGTCCCTCAACAATCGGTGTTTAGAACTAATGTTGATTGACTTAGGCCCGTATTCACAAACGCTCCTCGACTCGACCCTTCACTCGAAACGCTCCTTAAGTGGCGTTTTCCCATTCACAAACCGCCCTTCACTTGAAACGCTTCCTTCACTTGAGAAAATCTTGAGCGTTTCCTCGAGATTGTCAAGGAAGCGATCGAGCTACCTTGAATCGTCCCTCGAGTGAAATATTTGCGCCAGCATCGCGTCCATGGCGGAGCTCGTCTCGCTTTGACAGCGTTGATCGATTAATTTGGCTGCCACCGCCGCGTTCTTTCGACAATGACGGTGCGCGTTTACTACGGAGCTGTCTTCGAACGGTTCAGCAACGGCTACTGTGGCGCCGGGACAAGCGGGCGTGGTGTGCCGTGATGTGTTGCCGTGATGTTGCCACCAGTGCCGTGATGTGTTGCGTTCCGTGCATGAGCCAGTGGATTACCTGCTTCGGGCGTGCGTATACTCGTCTTGCGAGTGCTCCATGATTTACTGCGGATTTCAGTGCTTTGAAGTGTTTTGATGAAGCTCGCACACCGCATCAGTTCAAGCGTGGTGCGAAAGCTTGACAAGCAAGCGGCATAGCAGACTTTTGATGCGCTGGGTTCACCGTACTTTAGAGTGGCTTCCTCTCCGGTGAACCTTTGCTGCCCTAGCGGAAATTTACGACGAAGCACACCTCCGTTAGACGACCATCTGTACTGATGAGAAGGTAAGTTCTCCTGCGTTTTTTTAGTTTTTTTCCTGCATGCTTCGGTGAGATACCTATTAACGACAGTTTAGGAAAAGCACAACACAATACATTGGGCGCAATGAGTGTGCTGCTGTAGCTACTACGTGTGAAACATAGCTTCTTTATACAGTGTCTATGTAGCTCACAATACCAATGAACAACCAAGTACACATTTAGGGGATCAAGCAGATGATCATGCTCTGTGAAACCTGCATGTACGGAAACGTGCGTCGAGTGTCGTATGAAAACGCAAACGTATGAAATATACAGTAGATACATAATGAGGTTGTTTTTTTAATTTAACCCCATTCCTATCCCCCGAAGAAGAATTGCTGGCTATGGCAATGATTCGTGCAATTAGACATTCAAATTATATACCCATATGCCTGGTCAGCTGCGCAAGTGCCTGAGCCAAACATGTGTCAAAATAGTCAAAGCTCAATACTTGAACCATGTCTGTTCTTGAACGCGAGACATAATAATGAATGCGTGCACCGCTAGAATTAAAGAAAAATGCGGCTTTTGTATCCAAGCTATTACGTTTTTCTAATATTATTTCTTGCCTCTTTTGTGCAGGGGACCAGCTGCTGACAGAAGAACACAGAGAAAGGGCCTCCTAAAATCTGCCATTTTATCTATGCATTGCAGAGTTTGCACGACAGTATACAAAAGCACAAAAACAGCAGTGAATGCGTGCAGCTACACTGCATTAGGCGTGCTATGGTGTCTACTTCCTTAATCTTATTTATGATGTCCTCCGAGCTCGTACTTTATCTTTACAGTGTGTAGGTTGCATACGGTTGATTGATGAACACTTTTCATTTGCATTCTTATGTTTGCCACGTTGCTCCTCATCAGCCACATGTAATAAAGGTCGACTTGCCATTCACAACTTCTGTTTTGTTCATTTACCAATATATCTCTTCTACGAAACTGAGATGGCGTGGTTATAACGGGTAGACGTGCTAATGATGCAGCAATAGCAGATATTTTAATTACAGGGTTCTTATCAGATGTATCCGTGATGACTGCAATACCCTTGAGCATTTTTCACCGCTTTGTTGCACTGGTCTTCAATAAATCAGCCGAGTAAAATGCTTCTTGACGACACTTTTTCGAAGCTTGAGAGAACCCACAAGATCGTTTTTAAAACAGAACAGCGCCAAAAGTCAGACGCGACTTCAATTTTATGATTTCAAAAAAAAAATAAAGCAATTCCTCTAAATTATGTTGTGCCGGGGCTTTTGAATGCAGCACAGACACCACGATTCTTTTCAACAGGTATTTCTAGTAAATATATTCTGCCAATAAAATCCAAAACATTAGTCTGAAGATCATTCATGCACTAACGAATGTGCTTCTGAGCACGCAGATGAATGATACGGGAAAAAATTTAGACGCCGCTGTGTGAACTTGGAGACGGAAGCTACACAAATTTATAGGTTACGTCAACGCGAATATGTCAAATTAGACGCATCCACAAATGCAGGGCAAATAGAAGAACAATGCAAGAACAATAACTGACTCCTTAGAAGTTTAAAATGTTAAAGTTGACATAACACACAGACACACACCAGTCCCTGTTAACCGTTTATATATGCTGACAAATGAAGAAAACAACAACTTTAAAATGCACTTTTCGCCAATAGTCAAAGAAATTCACACGATCGCTTTTTTTTAAACTTGCGTAGCAGTCTAATTCGAATGCTGAGCCACGAGTATAACATGCTTAGTTTTTAACGTCACCATTGTATAACCTTGAATATCAGTTGCGAGCAATGTCTTTCAAATTTCCTATTATACGCAGAGGAACAACTACGAAAGCGCCACGGTGAAATTCGCAGTAAATAAGAAAAATAAACATTGCACAGGCCCCTGAAATTAGGAACTGTGCACGTACTCCCGTAGCGAGAACGAATTTACGTACGAGTAAGCCTTATACATAATGCGGTGGTGAATACTAAAAGCACGCCAATATAATGTGATACATAGTAAAAAATACTCATTTCACCGCGTTATACATTCGGTGGCTACATTAGTGATCAGAAGGCTCTCAGTAAAGCGAAAGTAAACAAAGCAACAAACCATCTATTGCGCTTCCTGTCATCACTCACGTAGTTCGTTAGTCACCCCGGCGAAAGTAGGCTCTCAAACGACAAACACGCAAACACTACCGTAAATATAAACTGCAAATATTCGACGCATGCGAGGCAAAAGAAACTTAGCAGGTAGACACGTTCAGCAGCAGACGAAATGCGGTCAGCTGTTCGTTCAGCTGCCCGGGGTGCGACTGTTGCCAGACTTGAAGCGGGGATTCGCTAACTCTACCAGTACAAGGCTTAAAGAAACCATGCTACCACTCTAAATGCATGTATTTTACTGTAATGTCAATTTATAAAAAAGAATAACTAGAAAAAGCGTTCCTTTAATGTACAGATATAGGCAATTCTTAACCAGAATTATGAATACTCTCGGTATCAGGCGCTTTTCTCGGCGAATGCAGTTTACTCAAGTGAAGGGAGCATTTTCAAGGCCTCCCTTGGCGAAGGAAGTGTGAAGGAGCGTTCATGAAACGCAGCGGCTCCTTGAGTGGAGGAACACGCTCCGCCTTGACTTCGTCAAGTCGAGGGGAGCCCTTGAGTGAAGGAGCGTTTGTGAATACGGGCCTTAAAGTACGGTGTATTCTATTACAGGAAAGTTTTGAGCTGTCGCGGTAACATGGCTGTCTTTAGAAAAAAAAAGGGGGGGGGGGGCGATTCCACGAGAGATCGACACGGGTTCAAAACTTGATATTTTAGATTTCATTGAGTATTTTATATTTCGTTCACCTCTCACCAGGTTGCCCGAAAGTCCACTTCGTTTTAAAGTAACGGCATAACTTACCAGAAAAAAATATCAAACTTCGCCAACACGGAGGCACCAATTTCGTCACCTGTCATTTTCGAAAATTGCAGACGCTATAAAAAGACAAATATTTTTGTTTCAAGGAAGATATTTTTTACCTAAAATGCATGTCTAATGAATGAATTCATATGGTTTCAAGTTTGTAGACCTTAAGAAAATAGCTTTTAAAAATGTCTAATTTTGCGACAGTTTGAAATAAGTTACGTATTCCCCATTTTTTTTCTGCGAAAGTAATGCCAACAGCGTTTTCAAACTTGACACGCTTTAAGGATATAATGTGTTCATTAGGTACATAAATCATTGCTGCCGTAGGGCAAATGTAAAATTTTATATATTGCCTCAAAGTTCTCATTTCGGCAAAAGTACACTCCCCTGAAATTTGAATAATAAAAAAACCCGATCTTCGATTTTTCTTAAAATCTCCTAAATAAACAACCGAAGGCCATAATTCAATAATATAGAAAAACATGTTGCATTATTTTGTTTTTAGCGACGATATTTGTGGTAAAAATCAGAGATTTTCGAGAATGCGCTGATATGTTGAGAAATCTAGAAATCGGAACGGAAAAGTGGCCATGAGCTTCAAACGCGAGTAAACGTGACCGCATTTGGTGAAAAAAGGCTGTTTTAGCAGATAGGAGTAAGTATTTTGAAGACGGTATTCTACAGTCTCTGAATTCACTCTTATACGTAGAGCACTGAGACTTCTAATATGTGGTGCCTCTCCATTACTGACAAACAGATGGAGCTGCTGTGACGGCCATGTGTTTGCAACACATTGGGTAAGAGAATGGAATGTTGAATGAGTTCTTAACGATTCATAACAAATTTTTATCATTTGGGGCACGAAGAGTGCCGATTAGACTGAAGACTGCGCTTTAGGGCGAGTTGTCATCCATCGTCTGCTCTACAGATGAATAACTGTGCGCCGCATCTCGTAGGCAATGCTTTAGATGATATGGTTCAAAGTAGGGACAAATATTACGCCTCCCGTAATTTTATCGACAAAAACATTGTGAAATTCATTTTAACGTACTATACTTCAGTTTTGCATTCGCACTGTGGATACTTGTGCGCAAGTATCTTTGCGCACAAGTTACTCCTATCTGGTAAAACAGCCTTTCTTCACCAAACGCGGTCACGTTTACTCGAGTTTGAAGCTTAATGCCGCTTTTCCGTTCCGATTTCTAGATTTCTCAACATACCAGCGCATTCTCGAAAAGCTCTGATTTGTACCACGAATATTGTCGCTAAAAACAAAATAATGCAACAAGTTTTTCTATATTACTGTATGATGGCCTTCGGTTGCCTATTTACGAGATTTTAAGAAAAATCGAAGATGGGGTTTGTTATTATTCAAATTTCAGTGGAGTACACTTTTGCCAATATGAGAACGTTAGCCAATAAATAAAAATTTATATTTGCCCCACAGCAGCAATAATTTATGTACCTAATGAACACATTATATCCTTAAAACTTGTCAAGTTTGAAAACGCTGCTTGCATTAGCTTCGGAGAAAAGAAATAAGAAATACGTAACCTATTTTAACCTGTCGCAAAACTAGACATTTTTAAAAGCTATTTTCTTAAAGTCTACAAACTTGAAACCACATGAATTCATTCTTCATTAGACATGCATTTCAGGTGAAAAATATCTTCCTTGAAACAAAAATATTTGTCTTTTTATAGCATCTGCAATTTTCGAAAATGACAGGTGACGAAATTGGTGCCTCCGTGTTGGTGAAGTTTGATATTTTTTTCTTGGTAAGTTATGCCATTAATAATAAAACGAAGTTCACTTTCAGGCTACCTGGTGAGAGGTGCATGAAATATAAAATACTTAATGAAATCTAAAATATCAACTTTTGGACCCGTGTCGATCTCTCGTGGAATCACCCACGGGTAACGATTTAGAGTACCAGATACTCAACTATGGGAGAGCTGAAAGCCGTCCCGTGAGCCTCACACCAAATGAGGCAAAAACGAAAACAAAAGCTACTGGTATGGCTCAATGAATCCAACCTTTCCCCGCTACTATCCCCGGGGGTGACAGTAAAGAACCACAGTAAAGTCGCTAGGTACGTGTCAAAGTTTTTAACGCCACGCTAACCTTTTTGTGCTCTCTGACATTGCTACTCAGTCACACATAGTAGCTTTAGTGGCAACGACGAGCCTTTAATTCAAAATTTGCGTAGTTGTCACAGACCTTTTTTGTTTTTGTTAACAAGCGTCACACTCTACTTAGGAGTTGGCGCGCCGGCTGTGGCTTTAAATTCTTTTTCGAGCCGCAAAAAAAGTGGAAGGGCGTGTTTCTCTCCTTATGCAATGTTACTAGAATAAACTCAGTTTGAAAGCTCCGCTACAATGTACCCAGCTCCACAGGAGAGGCGGGCCGCGTGGTGGTCACGAAACTTAGTGGCACTGCAGTATGATTTTGCTCCAGCGGCCTGGGGCGCGCGTGTTGTGATCGGTGGTAGCGACGTGCAAGCGGAATACCGCAAATGGTGCGCTGTATTCCCACGTCACTTCTCTGACTGTTTTCGGCACTGTGCAGTTTCTTGTACGAAAATGCGTTTGTCATGTATGAGGCGTAGCGAGAAGGAGCAGATTTATCTACATTAGGGTACGCGGACTAGCTTTGCGCCGGGCTGCAAAAGAGGCGAACGACTCCGCTTCACGCAAATTGTTCGCTCGTTTGTTTATTCATTAACTAATTTTCTGTGTAAAGGCGGTTACATAGTGGCTTGGGCCAACATAAAAGCTGCTATAAGCAGCTTGAGCATTTCATAAGTGTAGCCTCCGATCTCTTTTTCGCCCAGCGTTGACGGGCTAGCAGACGAAGGATCGTAAGCGAATTTGCTGTCTAGCCTCACGTTACTCGAGCGAATTCATATTTTAGTGAAATACAAATTATATTTCAATTATTACTTTATTATTATTATAATTTCTTATTACAATGTTATTACATGCGATGTCAATTGGCGAATATAGCGGAGGTAACACCGTTGAGTGTTATGTATATTCTGCACAGTAAAAATTTTACACCCAGAAGAGTGTAAATGAGCTTGTCCCATGGACGACACCCTAAGGGTGTTAATTCAGCACATTACAAAAAGGGTGCTTTTCCATGCACCCTTAGAATAGGGTGTACATGTAAAAACTGTAGGGTGTTACAAAAACACCCTTAAGGAAGGGTGCCTTCGATGTCCTTCACTTTTTAGCACCCTCTGAGGAGGGCGCGAGAAGGGTGCAGGAGGGTGTTGAGTGCCCATGGCAGGGGTTCCAGTATTCTTTTAGACTGCACTAATCGATATCAGCATGCACTGATTACACACTACTTGAAAAAAAGTGGTCTTGATTATCAATGGTGCGCCGCCTGTCGAGCTCCATTCATTGCGTGTAGGCCAAAATGTAAACACGTACAATCGTGTATGAACTTCTGCTGGACCTATATATACGTCACAGTATATGCATAATGCGCGTTACAGAAAACTAAGCCTTGCTGGTTTTGCATATTGCATTTATTTATTAGGCAAATAAAACTTATAAACTTTTCTTCTGCCACACAACTTTTTCATCAGATGTGTAACATGTTCACGTATACGTACACTACACACGCAACAACTCAAATGTTTATTATATTGTTTCAGTTTCACTTTATTGACAATTTTTTGAAACATACAATTACACTGGTTTCAGTTTAGTATACCGCTTCAGGTACATAGAGACTACAAAGGAAATACACGCTAATATATCCCTATAATTCTTTCAAGTATCTACAATCCCCGTGGTTTCCAGTTTAATACTCTTTCATGTACACAATCGGTTATTAGGAATGAAATACAGGCAAATATATACTTACAATTCTTTCAAATATATACAATCACCACGATTTCACTATATACGTCTTCATGTGCACAATCGTTCCCAAGAAGTAATACACACAAAAATATATACAGATAGTGTTTTCAAATGTATACAATCACAGGGGCTTAAGCTTTGCATTCCTGGATGTATAAATATTGGTTATGAGAAATGATGTACATGCAAACATATATGGGTTTTCGCACATATAACTTTAGCGAATACTTGAAAAACCAATACAATGATCAGAAACAAAATAAGCTAAAAACGAACACAAAACTGAGTCAGAACACACAAAAAACAAAAGGGGTAATGCATAATTACGGCTAATGACACAACTGGGTCATTTTATGCCAAATGTCCCAGCCATTTTGGCAACCGTCTCAAATGTATTCGAAAAACTCGTGCTGTATTTGAAAAAGTGAACTTCTGGAATATTTAGGAGAGGAAAAATATTTTGTCACGTGGCTGCCTTCTTAAGTTCCTGGAATGCCGTCTAGGTGCTGTATGTGAAAAATTTGATTTTAAAAGCACCGCTCCTTCTTTCTATGCGAAACTGGGTCTACGTGTTACGTAACAAGAGTTTAATTTGGGCGAGTTGGTTCATCGTGGTTGTGTGCTAGTCACAGTGCGACAACTTCAGGAAGAGACAGAAAGGATAGGAAAGAGCACTGACTGTCAACTGAATTTTATGAATGTGCTACGAGCGCTTTTATACGGAGTATAAGAACCGTGCTCATGCGCAACGGCACGTGTGACCACTACAAAATAATCTTAACTGAGAAAAGAATACTCCCTCTCGGAAAGGATAAGTGAATGTGTAGCGATGCACTGATCATTGGTTTACCTGATAAAAAATACTTCTACAAACAATAAATTGGCATTAAGTAAACCTATTGTCGTGACTAATGGTGCAAGATTGACTATTTCTGTTGCTGTTTAGTACACACACGTTTGAAAGCTTGCAAGGGGTGGAAAACAACACGTTAATATCATATCTGCTGGCTATTTCTTTAATTGTGGGACACGTGATGTGGTATAACATATTAAGGTTTTGGTCATTGTTTTTTTGTTGGTCCTGTCTTCTTTAACTTTACTTTCTGCAGGAGGGTTTCGCAAACGGGTGTGATGATTCTTTTAGAATATCCAGCATCCTTTAGTCTTTTAATCTGGTTTTTAAGCCTGACCTCACCATTGTGCTAACATGACTTCTGAAGGGTGGCCTGAGTACAAGTGGTATCAATTCCTCTTTTTACTAATTTTGAATGCCCACTATCAAAAGGCAGAACATTCTTAGCACTCCTGGGCTGATAGCACCAGCCAATACCCCAACAGCATCATCACACTCGTTTGCAAAACCCTCCTGCAGAAAGTAAAGTAGAAGGAAACAGGACCAAAAGGAAACAGAATAACTAATGACCTTTGTATGTTACACGGTACTACGTACATAAGGTGTCTCACAATTTTAGGAAAAGAGCCAGCAGATATGACATTGTTGTTTTCCACCCCTTGCAAGCTTTCAAAAGTGCATGTACTTACAGCAACAGGAATAGTCAATCTTGCACCATTCGTCACTAGAATAGGTTTACTGAATGCCAATCTGATGTGTATGAGATACCGCTAACATGTGGAAATGTAAACATAGGACAAACTCGGCAATGCTTCAATGATCGAGCAAGACAGCATGCTTTAAATGTTAAGAAGGGCTATAGTAGTCTGATGGCGGGACACCTTAAAGAATGTAAGTGCAGTCCTAGGTTTCATAAAACACGGTTTTTGAAAAAAAGCAAGCAGAAAAAATGAGAGATTTTAGAACTTTTTATCAGGAAGGCCAAGGATCAATGCATCAGTACACCTTCACTTATCTTTTCCGAAAAAAAGCATTCTTTTCTCGGTTAAAACTATTTTGTCATGGTCACACATGTGTTGTTGCAGATGAGCGCTGTTCTTGTGCTCAGTATAAAAACGCTCGTAGCACCTTCAATAAAATTCAGTTGACAGCGCTCTTTCCTGTCATTTTGCGATAAGATTTTTATTGTAGAAAGAATTTCATTTTCTTACAATTTAGGTATAATGATGAGTTTTCATTGTATCACAACATGGAGCAAATTGCATCTCAATATGGACAAAAATCACGATTTTGTGAAATTCGTGATATTTTCTCGTATATTTCAGCAGCTTGAGAGGTCTAAAGATATTTTTTCCTCAAAATATACTTTCTGTGGAGTATATTCACTCTCAGATATTCATACAAAGTGCAATATTGCAATAAAAATGCAAGCATAACACATTTTGGCAATATTCTTGGAAGCAAATGTGGCAAAAAAATTGCACTAATATTATTGAGCTTAAAATACCTACAGAAGCACATTTGCTTAACAGGTAGACCGAATTCGCTTTAGAAAAAGTAATCGGTAGTTTTAAAAGGAAGTTTTCCACAAACAGCACAGAGACGGCATTATGCCAGGAAGTTATAAGCCAGCCACATGAACAAAACTTTTTTTCTCGCTGAAATATTCTAGCAGTTCACTGTTTTCAATGCAGTAAGTCAGCACATCTTTTTTTGAATTACATTTCAGATGGTCGCTAAAGTGGCTGGGACGTTTGGCATGGAATGGTCCAGCTATATTTAAGCAAAATAACTTACACAAATAATAATATTTATTCATCTACCATGACCACACTAGAAAAAGTTGTTCAGGCATTGTGACACTAAAATTTTCTGCGTCGTACTGCGTGAACAATTTCTTTGATAAACTCCAAACTGACGCCGAGAAGAAGCCGCTCTATCACGGTGGTTGTTAAAGGCCTTGCGTACGTAGACAATGTTGAAAATAAAAAAAAATAAACTCATCAGTGCTGTCACTCCTTCTTCGTCATTCAGTACTGACACGGAAGATTTTTTGGTCATCCACGTGGAGGTTCAGGAACTAGGCTTGCTCTAGGCTGTGGTCGGGGTAGACTACGCAGGGCGTCAGCGGCACCCTCTCGTACTGCAATAAGAGCCAATACAATTTCTCATAAAATGATGTTCGTGCTGTTTCGGCAGTACCATATATGAAGAATGTGCAGTGTATATCCTTTGAAATGGCGTGTAATTGAAATTACACTGAAATTGAAGCATACAATCCATACATTCCAATAATTTCGTATGATAAAGATAAGACAGTTTCCCAGCATACAGCAAATCCCCGAATTGAGGTGAAGTGTAAGACTACAGCTCAAAAATGGCACTTACGAAAGCCTGAACTCACCTAAGAATCAAATTTCTCATAGGATAATGAGCCAGTGTGAAAAAACAATTCTTGAAATGCAACATTCAGAACATGTAGCATTAATCAAAACGCACAACAAACTTACCTCTTCATGTACAAACAGTGAAGGTATCTCTGCTTTCTCTTTTACATGAGAACAAATGATCTTGGGCGTGGCTCTAGCGAAGAGGTCTGCAAAAAAAGTAAAAGATTTACTGATTTTAATCATGCCTCTAGCAATTTGAGGAATTGTGACAATTCAGAAATCAGTGTGATTCTGACTGCTTCTATAAGGGCATCAAAAATGAAGAATTTTCTCGTTCTTTCTACCCTCACAAGAAGCTCCGTCCATAGCATCTAATCAAAATTTGACGCTGTGCTTCATATTCGCCTGCTTTCTAGACGTAGGGCTGCGAACATGTATTTTGTGTACCTAATCTAGCACAAAAATTCGTCATTTATAATTCAATCATCTTTATTCATTGTAATTTAATAAAAGATGTGATAGCTCGTCCAGTTTTTAAAGAGTTGCGGGCCTGCAATAGGCACTGCCTAGCACGCATGGAAGTATTTCTTTTTTAGAAAAATTTCCTCAAAGCTTGCTTTCAGAAAAAGCGTCTGGCATATTTTCACAACCAAGCCCGTCCTCTCATGGCAATCAGGGGCACGCTATTAGCGATTATTGACCACGGGATTTACAAACGTAACCTCTGCCTAAATACTCAGGTAAACACAATCAAGCAAGCACGAGTGCTTGAACGACACCAATGCGCGCGGACGCCGTCTACGTTGCAGCAGCAATGGCTTATGCTAGAGCTACCGCACATAGCTCCCACAGTCACGTATAGTCTCTCGATTCTGTTATAACGCCGAACGTTATCGCAGATGAAAGCAAAGCACGAAAACAGCAAACACAAACGAGGGAAAACAACGCATGGCGATGGCCACAACAACGCGCCTTTGGAAGTCTGCTAGATCTTTACCTGTTGCTAGTGACACTTGTCCTAAATAGCTTAATAGACCGAGGCGCACGTGCTGGGTGCATCACGACATATCAGCACCTACAACTATACCGTCTTTAAGCAAAAAAAAGCCATTTCGTACAGTGCGCCTCTGTACATAAGTTTTCCTTTTTCTTTCTTTTTTTACGCTTACACCTGCAGAAGCACGTTGCACATTTGAGTATTATTAGATATGTTATTACGATGTAGCCTAAAGCGCATCTTCAAACAATATCAATCACTTTGAGCAGTGTAGATACAATGTGCGATCAGCAACTAATCGCGCCCTTGTTAAGTGATCACATCACTCACTGTATGAGTGATGCAGGCACTTACACAACATCGCGCACACATTGACAGTGACACGTTTAATCGGGCATCTGCAACAGGCCCGCGAACGTATGCTGTTGTAAATGGCTGGCAGCCTACTTCGGCAGAGCTGCTGCAGGCACCCAGCTTGCGCTGTATGATTGCTACCTACGAAAACAGTACACTCACCGTTAACAGGCCCACGTTGTCCGTGTCCGCTGCTCGATGAATATTCCTTAATCCGAGCGTCACTTCCAACACGGTGTCATGCGTGACCACCATTGAAGATGCGCCTGTTCGCTAGAACTCACACAGCGATCAAGACCCCAGACCAACGCAACGCATTTGAAAGACGATGAGATAGAGAGAGCAACGTTGAGAGAGAGGAGGAGGAGGCACTGGCGGCGGCGCCGTAGCTGTCGACGCCGGTGTTCGGTGACGCAACTATTCGCTTATCTACACCGCCGTGGTGGGGGAAACGCTGGCCCGGGTGAGCGGGGGGGGGGGAGCGGGAAACCCGCCAAAAGGGCGCCGAAAGGCAAACGCTATGGCGCATACGGCGGGCGGTGGTTCGACACGGAAGGCAATTCAATTGCGCTTCAGAATGACTCCTTGTAAATGGCAACACTCCTTCCACCCTAGCCGCACAGCGGCGCAGGTTATTTCCCAGCCTCGGGTTCTTTTGAGTATTTTCACGGAATGCGACTGCAGTGGGTGAAAAATAGTGAAGCAAAACTTGCGGAAAACAAAGTGCACCCTAGAATAGCCAGAAACAATAATTATTTTCTCCTCAGTGGCGTTAACGGGAGAGTGTCGCTACACCTTCCTTCAGAGGAATTCCTTTTCACATTGTCCGTTTCTGGCGATTCCGCATATGGTGCCGCAAACACTGAATGCGTAGTCGAAGCTGGAACAAATTAATCCACAGTCGCAGATGTTTAGAAGGCTTGTCACGCACCACGAAACGTGCCGAGATTGTTATAACAAACTTCTTGCTGACCACATGATCAGCACATAATTCCATATGGTTGCCCAATGAGCTAGCTAAGCACCTGTAGCAAAGGCAGGGCGCGTTCTTGTTAAACGTTGTTAATATAAACGATGGTTGTGCATAAGTGCAGTGACAGGTTTCCGTGTGAAATGGCCATAGCCCACGTTTACGAGCGTATAGAAGCGCCTCAGTGGACCTAATCAGCTACCACAGCAAGTCCGTAAGCAACGATGAGGTACGAGAATGTGCAGCTGTTTTCTATGTACTGAACAGTCCGTGTACAGTGCGTTGACCACCGCCATTCCTTAAGCTACCTCCCATATAGACTCCCAGTCTGAACAGGTGTGGGACATTAAACACTAAGAAGCAGTGCCCCCCCGCGCGCACACACACACGAAATTCAAGGGCGCATGGGCTGTTACACACAATACTTATTCACAGGCGCACACACATACACGTAGCCACACACACGCGACCGTAAACACACGCATGCATGGGCGTACACATGTGCACAGGCACGCTTAACACAAGCACGGACTCGCACATACACGCGCACGCACACATGCACGGGTGTACACACAATCGCGCTTACACACGAACACATGCGCAGGCTCACGCACACACACCCATACTCGGGCGAACATTATGTTCCTATATATATTCCATAGCAAACATGTAGCTTATATCCAACGCTAAGGAAAGCTTTCGTAACATGGATTGCAGTTAATTGACATTACAGATGAAACGTGATAGCTTCTGCTGGCATTCTGCTGTATTCGGAGAGCACCTTCACACATTCTAAGTATTAGGCCGTCATTTAACACAAGGTCCACATATTCGTGCAGTAGCTACGCTGCTCGGCCGCCAATCCGAAGGTCGCGGGTTCGATGCCGGCCGTGGCAGTCGAATTAAGACGGAGGCGAAAAGGTAGAAGCCTGTGAACTGTGCGATATCAGTGCTCATTAAAGAACACCAAATGGTCAAAATCTCTGGAGCTCTCCACTAAGACGACCCTCACAATCATATTGAGGTTCTCGAGAGGTAAAATCTCAAATATTATAATTATGTGTTCTTCTTTTGCTGCATATTCCATCTGATGAATCATCACCTACATCCTTCTCAGGCACAAAAGCCCCCTTAGAGCCTATTTTGGAGTGCTATCGAGGCAAGCACCCGAACAAAAGGGTGCTTCTCAATCGACCATTTATGGGTGTTAAATGGTGTTGCAAAGGGTGCTTTCTCATGAAAGCACCCTTTTTACACCCTTTTGGGTGTAAATTTTTTCTGTGTGTGACAAGAATCACACAACAGTTACAAACACAGTAATTACAAAATTTAGACGATGATAGAGCTTCGCCTTCAAGAGGAGACGGCAATAGCGTATAACCGGGCCCTGTGCAAATCACCTTCTCTATTGCTAGCCTAGCTTCGGTCTCGGTGTGTGCCGGAACCGTGCCGTGAGGGAACGAACAACTGTGCGTGCAACGCTGGTTGTTTCACACTATCGCAGAATGTCTACTGCAAGTACAGTTTCGAAGTGCCCACTGTGCCATAACTGTTCCTTTTGCGAATCAGCAAAGGGGCCTTTACGCATGCGTAAAGCAACACGCGTGAAGCATCGCGCGTTTGAGGGCCTCTAATGGCTGGGCCTAACACCCACTCGTTGCGCACTTCACATGGTTAGACGCCTGGCGCGATTCTACACTTCTACAACTTATTGCGTGGATTGAAGAAGTTTCTTCTGCTACATGAACAAAGAAAGTGTAAAAATAAGGCCTCGCTTTTTGGCTAGACACAATATTAGTGAGAACGTCTGCTAGATGAAACTAATATGGTTTTTTTTCAAATCAGTATCGATCATCGGCATGCCTCTGTGGTATAACACCTGCATGCCACGCAGAGAGCCTGGGTTCGATTCTCACTCGCACTGAAGTCTTTTGTTACTTAACTTACTGGCAGCTTTTTAATTTTTTTTTCGTGGCGGACAAGATGATGATTTCTCGCTCACAACCAGAGACGCTGACAGCGACGCCGACATAAAAATTTCTGTGAAACAAGAACGTCAGAGCTATCACGTTCAAGTAGTATACAGTGCATAAACATTAAAAATATAGGTATGACTCAAGAGACAGCCGTTAGCTTTACAACTTAGTTAGAGAGCATGATCAAAGCACACACTGAAAGGTAGTTCTAACCTCCAACAAAAATAACCCGGGAGAGTGACCAGATCAGCAAAATAATTTGAGGCCATCTTACTAAAGTAGAACTTTTAAATAAGGCGTCGTAAATTGAATCAATTGCATGCCATCATTTGAACTTGATTGGCGCATAAACCAATTACTGTTGATCGTGACAGACCTCTAAATAAATCCGTTGCAATTCAAAAGGTGGTACTAAACTTTGCGTCAAAAGGTGGTACCAAGCTTTGCGTTGACTTGGCAGTGGCGAAGGCGAGGAACGCACATGCGGTAACCCCTAATGTGTTTTAGAGGCGCTGACCTCGAAAACCTTCTATAGTGCCTTGACCAAAGACTACAATCGCCTGGACAGAACTTCAAAATTACTGCGCCCATTCTACGTGTCTGCCTGGAAGAAACTGCGTCATTTTACGGCGCTGATTATGGGCAAACCGCAGCGACACCTAGACAGAAATTGACTTTGCACGGGGGCGTGATTTCTCGGCAGGGCACTTTGGCAACGGTGACGGCGAGGAAAGCAGGTCGGATAACGCCTACTGTGTTTTATAGCTTAGTTAAATTTCTAGTGCTTTTTTTACGACTGTTCACTCACTGTCGCTGCTGCGATTGTGATTTGTTTTAGGGACGACTGACTTTGAGGCTCAAACATGACTAAGTACTGTTGTTGCAGAGCTGGAATTGAAGATGACGCGAGTGCTATTGTTTGCAGTGAGTGCGAATTCTGTTTTCATGCTTCAGTATTCTCAGGCATGAGTGAACAGGAGTGTGCTGAAAATAAAAAGTTGTTTAGAAAAACAGCAAGGACACCCCGTTTTTCTAGGGCGCTGATCAAGCCTCATCTTTTCCCAGCTTACGACGATCCTTACAACACCGCCGATTTTAGCTTATTTCGATCCATCAGCTCCAACCAAGGTTCACATTGACGCTAGTGGGCACCAATGCTATTGCAACACCAACGCGACATAACCGTGTTATAGCATATGGAAGCAGACTCCGACTGCTCTCTACCACCGAGCGCAACTATTCAATCATAGAGCGTGAGTGTCTCGCTCTTGTGTGGGCAGTCGCCAAGTTTCGCCCATACTTATACGGGCGTCCATTCCGGGTAGTCACCGACCACCACGCGCTCTGCTGGCTGGCCTCACTCAAGGATCTCACAGGACGCCTCGCTCGTTCGTCCCTACGTTTACAAGAATACACGTTCTCCGTAACGTACAGAACAGGGAGGTCGCATCAAGATGCGGATTGTTTATCACGCTAACCTGTGGAGGAAGCTGCCCATACTGACACCTTTCCAGACCTTCTGTCTGTGACGCAGCTACTCAACCTTGGCCACGAACAACGCCGGGATGCTTCCCTGCAAACCATCATTGACAAGCTTGAGTCAATGCCTCGTGACGCATCTCTACAATAGTTCCTGGTCAAAGACGGGATCTTATATCGCCGTAACCTCAATCCATATGGCCAGGAATTGCTCCCCGTCATACCAGCACATCTTCATGTGACTGTCCTAAACCAACTTCGTGACACTCCTTTGGCGGGCCACTGGGGCGTCTCTCGCACATACGACCGTGTACGTCGTCGTTTCTTTTGGCCTGGTCTTGTCCGTTTTGTTCGACACTACGTCGCCGCTTATGAGCCCTGCCAGCACCGCAAAAATCCATCCTCCCTACCAGCTGGATTCCTTCAGCTGATCCACATTCCCACTGAACCTTTTTTTGAGTTAGCCTCGACCTGCGTGGTCCATTCCCGATCTGCAGCTCAAACAACAAATGGATTGCTGTCGCCACTGACTATGCGACACGGTACGCTATCACACGAGCACTTCCGACGAGTTGCGCAACCGATGTGGTGGACTTTGAGGTATATGATAATATTTTAGTACGCAGAGCTCCGCGCCAACTTCTCACTAACCGGGTCCGGACCTTCCTATCTGCTGTCGTTGATGAAATCCTGCGCTCTTGCTCTGCCAAGCACAAATTTGCCACTTCGTACCATCCGCAAACGAACGGTCTTACTGAGCGCCTCAACCGCACCATAACCGACATACTTTCTAAATACATAGCGGCCAACCTCCAGGACTGGTACGTTCATTTGCCATTTGTGACGTTTGCATATAATTCGTCACATCACGACACTGCCGGATATTTGCCATTCTATACGGCCGAGAGCCCGCCCTACGCTTGGACACCTTTCTGCCCTCGGTCACTGAGTATGCCAGCGAAGCTATCGCGCACGCCGACCACGCACGCCAACTCGCCTGCAGCCGTCTGCAGGCCTCACTGGAGCACCAAAGACAGCTCTATAATTCCAATCATCGAAACGTGTACTTTTCACCGGGTTCCCAGGTCCTCTTCTGGTCTCCCACTCGGCGTGTAGGTCTTTCTGAAAAACTGCTGTCACGCTACACTGGACCATACCGCGTTGTTCCTCAGGTGACTCACGTTACATACGAGATCGTTCCAGCCGATTAAACGTCATCATCATCACCTTCGAGTGACATCGTTCACATAACTCGACTCAAGCTTTATCGCCCTCCTTCTACCACATCCGAGTTGCTCAAGCACCGAGACGGTGCTTCTACCGCCGGGGGGTTACGATACACAACAGCCGGCACAGCCTTGCCGCAAGAAAGAGAAAGACGGCGTTGGTTGCTGGTTGTTGATGAACTGTCGCCATCTTGTTCGCCGAGCACAGTCCATCGTATATAATTTATTAAACAAGTTACTCGAAACACTATTCATGAACCATGATGCTCCGACTGCCGGTTACCTCGGGCTGCACAAGACGCTGGCACGCATCAAAGAGAGGTTTTGGTGGCGGCGCATGCACAGTGACATTTCCCGCTACGTTTTGTCGTGCACAGTCTGTCAAGCATGGAAGGCCACCACAAATCTGCAACCGGTCCCCATGCAACCCATTCCTTCTCCGGAAACACCTTTTGAGATTCTGCGACTTGATCATATGGGACCATTTTCACGTACGTCGCGCGGCAACAAGTTCCTCATCGTTGCCACGGACTATCTCACGAAGTGGACCGAAGTGAGGGCCGTCTCTGACTTTTCGACTATGCATGTCCTCACGTTCATCAACGAGTACGTCATTTTTCAACACGGCATGCCACGCTTGCTCATTACTGACCGTGGCATGGCCTCCACGTCCCGCACATTCAGAAGCCTACTGAACGACCATCGAATTCGGCATGCCGCGGCCACTCCTCAGCACCCACTAAAAAACGGTGTGTTGGAACGTACAAACCGTACCATAAAGACATACTGTCGTCATACATGAGTCCCAGTCATAACAACTGGGACAAATACGTCACCGCAGCTGTCTTCGCTCTCAACACGTCACAGCAGGAAATCATACGGGAGTCACCGTTCACGCTTGTCTATGGAAGGGCGCCAAGGCTTCCGCAAGAGAGCTTCTTTAGTTTGAACACAACAACGCAAAGCCATCTGGATGATACCAGTACTTCAGAGCTTCTTCGAAAGGCTCGCTTTAGAGCGCAACTGGCCATAGCACATCGTCAGGCGAAATTTCGCTCACCTTCCAGCGAGAACCACACCCCTTTTTAACCAAGAGACATAGTGCTGGCTGGTTCGACGCACCCAGCATGTTTCACAGCGTTTCCAGAAGTTTTTTCCCCGGTATGCCGTCCCATTTCGAGTGATGAAAGCCCTAGGCCCTGTTACGTTCCACCTGGGCACCGAATGCAGAAACCGTGTTTTTCCCACCCATGCAAATTGAAACTTTATGTGCCGCGTGATTTCTCTCTTCACGCCTCTTCGTCTTCTGGCTCAGACTCCAGGGGAGAGGGGGCGGCTAATGTAGTGGATCATAGCAACGGGGTGACCGGCGCGTAAGAGGTAGACCGGGAAAAAGACAGCGACGAAGACTGTGTTGTTTTGGATTGTGCTCGGGTGAGTCGCTCTTGTACGTTACAATATTAGAAGAATTTAGGCTACCTCATATGAAAACGTTCTTTGTTTTTCGGCCAAATCGTCGGAAGGTGGTGCCACTATGCTACTTGAAAATTCTTTATCAGCCGTATTGCTTGAAAAGTTCACTTCAGTTACTGGTCATTACGAGATGTTATGTGCTCAGTTTCAATATGTCATAGTTACTGTGTGTTACCGGCCACTTGGTGGTAACTTGTCTGATTTTTTTGCATTTTTAGATATTTTCTTAACATTTGTAAATCAACATCAATACACTGTTATATTGGGTGGTGATTTAAATTGCGGCATGGGGCATGAAGGCACGAAAAAGTGCGACTTTGAAACTATTATTGCATGCAACAGTTGCGAAAACTTACATAAACCCACTAGAATTACTGTTTTCGGAGACCACCACAAACTTGTTTATCACAAACTGTGATTTTTCGCGCGTGACCTGTACTGTTATTACGTATCCTATTAGTGACCATATGGCGATATGTTCTTCTGTGAAAACAGGTGCACCTACGTTACTTCAAAATGACGTTCTTTATAGTTATCAGTATGTTTCACCAGCTACTTTAGAAGCCTTCGGTTCAGAGATTGGTGCTTTGCATTGGCTCAATGTTTTTCTCTCAAATGCTCAAAATGCTCAAATCTCAACAGACTATGACGCTTTTTTTAAAACCATTTATCAGGCTGATGAATACCTATACCAATGACTTAAATTAACATTACCACGACTAAGAACGCTGACGTCTACCAAGGCTAGCTCATACCAGGCCAGATGCCTTCCTACTTTACATGTGGAGGTCCTGAATTACATCAACAGCACCCTACTCAGGCAGACGGAAAACCGGCATAACTTGAGCCGACAGGATACCGCTAGGTTTCGCGCATATATTGAAACTAATCGCTTCTTAATCATTCGTTTCTAAGTAATCTCCCACAACTCTCCGACGAGGTGTATTGCAGTTTAGTCACTCCCATAACTCTAGGGGAGCTCACGATGGCAATGCGTCACCTCCATAGATGTTCTGCACCGGGAAGTGATGGCTTAACTGTCGAATTTTACAGTACTTTCTTGGACGTCATAGGACCCACCTTGTTAGAGGTGCTGAACGTATTTGCGAGTAGACACACGCTCTCACTGTCGTTCAAAAATGGCTGGATCATCCTGCTTCCGAAGATGCAAGAGCACCCCGAGGACCCACGTAATTGGCGCCCGATTACTTTGATGAAGACAGACTACAAAATCTTAACCCCTGTCCTAACCCTGCGTCTACAGGGAGCCATACCCTCGTTTATCACATCTTCGCATTCATGTTCTGTGCTGGGACGTAACGTCCAAACCCTGAATATGTGTAACAGGGATATTATAGAATACACGAGACAGAGACAAGCGACGGGACGGCTCACTTCTGGACCAGGCACAAGCATTCGACAGAGTAGAGCATAAGTACATTTTCGCAACTCTGCTAGCGTTTGGTTTCCCTAGACAGTTTGTGTACCTCATATAGAAATTAGATAATGACATTAACAGCGACCTCACTGTAAAAAATGAAATTGTAGCTCCTTTTCCACTAACGAAAGGCGTGAGACAGGGACATACTCTTTCCCCTTTGTTGCTCGCGTTAACGATAAAACCTTTCTTGATTCATATTGAAAAACACCAGAGTGTCCTCTTGGTTGCGAACCCCCTGCAGTGGTACCGTTAAAGTAGCTGCTTACGCAGATGACATAACGATATATCATAAAGACGAGGACAGCGTCGCGACTGTTCTCAAGGTTTTTTCAGTATACGCTGAGCTCTCTAGAGCAATACTTTATCTACACAATTGTAAATCTTTGTGTCTTCACACGTCGCCGCTAACATACCTGCCTGGCGTTTCCGTCGTAGATAAAGTGTGCATTCTGGGAGTGAGTATCAGGCCAGCGGAGCAACCTGCGAGAGCTGAGAGGAGGAGGTGAAGGCGCTGGAACTTCAGATCAACAGGTCTCCAGACTTTAAATTCCCGTTACTTACTCATGAGCGTCTTTACTGGTCACCTCTGGTTTTCGTCCAATTCCCTAGTGATGCCCTATCAGGTTGCACGCAGGGTCAAATCGCAGCTTATGAGATTTTTTTGGAATTCAAAAGCCTCTTTTGTCAAATAGGAACAGTTAGGCCTGTCTCATGCGAAGAGTGGCTGGAACATCCCTTCGGCCATCGTTTCAGCACTTAATTTTGCGTTGAAGGAGACCCTCAGGGTTTTACAGCTACCAGAAGAACACCCCTCCAGAAAACTGGTGACGTATTTCCTAGGGGTGCAAAGTCGCTTGTTTTTGAAGACGTAGCCCCCGGGGCCCAAGGCGCTGAGCCCGACGCCCTTCTATAGTCATGTAATAGGTATCTATAGGAGAGTAGCCGCGCTAAACTTACATACTCCGCTCCTGGATATTCGCAACTCAGAGTTGGCGCAGGAGTTACTGGTGAGTTCCGGCTGCGAGGCTGAGAACCCCGGGTTACCGTGGGTCCTGCTGACCCCTAGCAGGCTACCAGGCAGTATTCAGGATATCGTGTGGCGCTTTGGGTGGTCCGTCTTGCCTACGGTGGACCGGATGTAGAGATGGCATATCGTCCGCTCGGAGCAGTGCGTGCACTGCAGGAAGCATGAGGATGATAAACACGCATTGCTAACTTGCCGTGAGGCCAAGACATTCTGGTCCCTCGTGGGTGGGGCATACCGCGCGTTAGGTATAGAGCGGTTCATAAAAAGGGGCAGGTGCCTGAATAGTGCACTGGTACGTGTAGTGCTGGCGGCCGGAATGTTTTCTTTGTGAGAAAACAGAAGTATAGCAGTAAGCCAGAGAAAGACCCGCAAGAACCAGTGGCCGATGTTAAGGCGAATGTTATATTTTGTAACCGACCATTTGGAAACTGAACTGTTCCTCCCAGGTGAGGAAGAATTCCTCAAACGTTGGTCATTATTATCATCAACATGGTTGGGCTTGCCTGCTCTCCATACGGAGACTATAAACCACATGAAACTCACCCAATTCTTCGTGGTGTGCGTGCCTAAAATACTGCTGGTAATAATGTGGAATATTTCTGTGAATTCGCTGTAGAGTCTGTCCTTGTAATTGAAGGTCATTTGGACACGGATCCGTATTGTGTGTGGAACCTGTGCCATGTAATTTTGGTAAACAGTGAATTCTTTTTTAGACAGAGAGACCGATAGATAGACAGACCAAAATTTTTGTGTCAGAGGTCCCCAAGAAAGACTATCGTATTTAAAAAACTGTAGCATCAAGTAAAGGATGTTAGGTATCGTAATTATACTCAATAAGAGATACAAGATAAAGGTGGTACAGGCTTACGTGCCTACATCCAGTCATGATGACGCTTCTGTTGAAAGTTTCTATAAAGACGTGGAATCAGCAAGGAGTGAGGTAAAAACACAGTATACTATACTGATGGGAGACATTAATGTGAAGGTAGGGAAGACGCAGGCTGGAGACCAGGCAGTGGGATATTATGGCGTCGGTACTAGAAATGCCAGAGGAGAACTACTAGTAAAATTTGCAGAACGCAATTTTTACGGATTTTGAATACCTTCTACCGAAAACGAGAAAACCGTAAGTGGACATGGAGGAGCCCTAATGGCGAAAATATGAACGAAATAGACTTTATAATGAGTGCACACCCAGGCATCATGCAGGATGTGGAAATGCTTGGCAAGGTACGATGCAGTGACCATAGAATGGTACGGTCTCGAATTTGCCTAGGCTTGAAAAAGGAACGACAGAAACTGACACGCAAGAAGCCAATCAATGAGCTAGCACTGAGAGGGAAAGTAGAGGAATTCAGAGTCTCACTTCAGAACAGGTACTCGGCTCTTATCGAGGAAACGAGTCTTAGCATTGACGCAATACATGATAATCTGACGAGTATCATTACGGAGTGTGCAGTGGAAGTTGGAGGTATGGTACTTAGGTAGGACACTGGCAAGCTGTCCCAGGATACAAATAACCTCATTAAAAAGCGTCAAAGCAAGAAAGTCTCAAGTACATCAAACAAAATAGAACTGGCAGAGCTTTCGAAGTTGAATAATAAGTGTAAGGTATTCGATGTAACAAGGTATTACATGAAGAATTTGAACACGCTCTGAAAAACGGAGGAAGCGTCAGGAAACTTGGGATATGCAGAAATCGGATGTATGCACTAAGGAATAAAGAAGGCAAAATAACTACCAATATAGATAGAATAGTTAAAATAGCGGAGGAGTTTTACAGAGACCTGTACAGTAGCCTGGACAACCCCAACCTTAATACTATAAGAACTAGCAGTAACCCAGATGACACCCCACCAATAACGATAGAAGTCAGAAAAGCCTTGGAGAGCATGCAAAGAGGTAAAGGTGCTGGTGAGGACCACGTAACATCAGATCTGCTCCATCAGGTGGAGGACAGGTTGTGTTAGAAAAACTAGCCACCCTGTTTACGAGGTACCTCCTGATAAGAAGAGTACCTGTCTTGGAAGAATGCTGACATCATCCTAATACATAAGAAAGGAGATGACAAGGACTTGAAGAATTACAGGCCGATCAGCTTGCTCTCTGTAGTATACAAGCTGTTTACAAAGGTAATTGCTAACAGAGTAAAGAAAACATTAGAATTCAATCAACCGAATGAACAAGCAGGATTTCGAACAGGCTACTCAACAATCGACCACATTCATCAGGTAATAGAGAAATGCTCAGAATATAACCAACCACTATACATAGCCTTCCTAGATTACGACAAAGCGTTTGATTCAGTAGAAATATCAGCAGTCATGCAGACACTGCGGGACGACGGCGTCGATGAAGTATATATAAACATCCTGGAAGAAATATACAGGGAATTAACTGCTACCATATTGTCACGGAGTCGTGACGTGGCCGAAGACAGGAAACTTCGTGTTGGTATTTAACTGTTTATTTGGGCGAACCTGTGCCCGGTAAAGAGAAAGTCTAATTACAGCAGCAGTCTTGCACAGATAGCAGTCTCGGACTGATAGCGGCGAACGCAGCGTCGGCCTTCGATCAACAACTGACAAGCGGCGAAGCGCGTCGGCATTTATACTCTTGCCGTCGAATGTTCTAGCGTTATCACTGGCGGTGGCGTAGCTTCCAGAACAATCTGTACCGTTCGCACAGTGGGCGTGATCTTATCGAAATGATCTACTACAGTCCGGAACCTTCTAGAAAACTGCAGGCGCGGTTTGCGCTAAGAATCGTGTGGTGTTTTGGGACGATAACAAAAACTTGGGAAATGGAACGTGGCATTGCCCCCCTCTGAAAAAAGGCATCGTCCCGATGCTTTAAGTAAAGATGAAAGTACAATAATAATGCAAGAAAGTACAATGAATAAATTTCGATACAACAGTAATACAAAAAAAAACACTGGTTCAGTTTGTTAACGCGCATGAAACGGCTTGAGGCGCGCTACATGGACCACTTCAGGCCGCGATCGGCGTCGTTGAGAGTTCGTGATGCCGTCGGGGACAACCTCGTAATCAAGTGGGCCGAGATGTCGAACCACCTTGTACGGTCCGAAGTACCGTCGCAGAAGCTTTTCACTTAGTCCACGTCGGCGTATCGGCGTCCACACCCAAACACGTTCACCGGGCTGGTATTCCACGAAGCGTCGTCGAAGGTTGTAACGGTGGCTGTCGGTCGTCTGTTGATTCTTGATACGGAGACGCGCAAGTTGTCGGGCTTCTTCGGCTCGTTGAAGGTACTCGCTCACATCGAGGTTTTCTTCGTCGGTGACGTTGGGTAACATGGCATCGAGCGTCGTTGCCGCGCTCATTTCGTAGACCAATTTGTATGGAGATATTTGCGTCGTCTCATGCACCGCCGTGTTGTATGCGAAGGTCACATACGGAAGAATGGCGTCCCACGTCTTGTGTTCGACATCGACGTACATTGACAGCATGTCGGCGATCGTCTTGTTAAGCCGCTCGGTGAGGCCGTTAGTTTGTGGGTGGTACGCTGTCGTCCGGCGGTGGTTTGTTAGGCTGTATGCCAAGATCGCTTGAGTTAAGTCGGCAGTGAATGCCATTCCTCTGTCGGTGATAAGGACCTCCGGGGCGCCGTGACGTAGGACGATATTTTCGACGAAGAACTTAGCTACCTTGGATGCACTGCCTTTTGGCAGGGCTTTTGTTTCGGCGTAGCGGGTGAGGTAGTCGGTAGCTACCATGATCCATTTGTTTCCGAAAGCTGACGTCGGGAACGGCCCCAGTAGGTCCATACCAATCTGCTGGAAAGGTCGGCAAGGTGGATCAATTGGCTGCAGAAGTCCCGCTGTCCTTGTCGGCGGTGTCTTGCGTCGCTGACAGTTCGGCATGTTCTCACATAACGAGTGACGTCGGTGGTAAGACGTGGCCAGTAGTACCTTTCTTGTATCCTCGCGAGCGTGCGAGAAACACCGAGGTGCCCTGCCGTCGGATCGTCGTGCAGGGCCTGCAGAAGTTCTGGTCGCAGAGCTGAAGGCACCACAAGGAGGTACTTAGCTCGAAGCGGTGAAAAGTTTTTCTTTTGTAGAAGACCGTTTCGTAGAAAGAACGACGCAAGTGCGCGCTTGAATACCTTCAGGACTTCGGTGGTCCGGCCTTCGAGGTATTCTATTAGGGCCTTAAGTTCCGGATCGGCCCTCTGTCGTTCAGCGAAGTCGTCGGTAGTTATCGTTCCTAAGAAGTAGTCGTCATCCGGGTCGTCGGGTAGCGGTTGGTCTACAGGCGCACGAGAGAGACAGTCGGCGTCGGAGTGTTTTTTGCCGGACTTGTAAATGACAACAATGTCATATTCTTGAAGTCTCAGGCTCCATCGTGCGAGGCGACCTGAAGGGTCCTTCAAGGTGGCTAACCAACACAATGCGTGGTGATCGCTCACAACTTTGAAGGGCCTGCCGTAGAGGTAGGGGCGAAATTTTGACGTAGCGCAGATGATGGCGAGGCACTCCTTTTCTGTTGTGGAATAATTTGCGTCTGCTTTGGATAGCGATCGGCTGACGTAACTAATAACCCTTTCAAGTCCGTGAGCCCTCTGCACAAGAACGGCGCCAAGACCTACGCTGCTTGCGTCAGTATGTATTTCTGTCTCGGCGAATTCGTCGAAATGGGCAAGTAACGGAGGCGTCTGGAGGCGATGTTTAAGCTCCTGGAAAGCGTGTTCCTGTGGCGTTTCCCACTTAAACTCCACATCGGCCTTGGTAAGGTTAGTGAGAGGATCGGCGATGCGGGCGAAGTTTTTCACGAACCGCCTATAATAGGCACACAGGCCCAGAAATCGGCGCACGGCTTTCTTGTCAGTGGGCGGCGGGAAGTCGGCGATGGCGGCTGTTTTTCGTGGATCAGGACAAACTCCAGACTTGCTGGTAACGTGCCCCAGAAACAAGAGCTTCTCATACGCAAATCTTCACTTTTCTGGCTTCAGTGTGAGTCCGGAGGTCTTGATGGCTTGAAGTACAGCTTCAAGGCGCCGAAGATGCTCGTCGAAACTCGAGGAAAACACGACGACGTCGTCCAAGTACACAAGGCAAGTCTGCCACTTCAATCCTGCCAGTACTGTATCCATAACGCGTTGAAAAGTTGCAGGCGGTGAGCAAAGGCCGAAGGGCATCACCTTAAACTCGAAGAGGCCGTCCGGTGTTATAAACGCCGTCTTCTCTCGGTCTCTTTCGTCGACTTCGATTTGCCAATAGCCAGTCTTGAGGTCCATTGACGAAAAGTACTTGGCGTTATGGAGCCGATCAAGTGCGTCGTCTATTCGTGGGAGAGGATACACGTCCTTTCTTGTGATTTTGTTCAGGCGGCGATAATCGACGCAGAAACGTAGGGTCCCATCCTTTTTCTTCACTAACAGCACGGGGGTTGCCCATGGACTCTTGGACGGCTGGATAATGTCATTCCGCAGCATTTCATCAACTTGTCTCTTCATGGCCTCACGTTCTCGCGTCGAAACCCTGTACGGACTCTGACGGAGTGGTCTGGCATTTTCTTCGGTTATGATGCGATGTTTCGTGATTGGGGTCTGCCGAATTTTCGATGACGACGAAAAGCAATCTTCGTATTGCAGGAGCAGGGCCTTGAGCTTTTCTTGCTTATCGTTCAGAAGTCTGGGATTGACGTCGAAAGCTATAGGAGGGGCTTGGTTCCTCTGAGCAGGTTCCGCAGAATCGGCGAGGGCGAAAGCACTGGTGGCTTCGACAATTTCTTCGATGTATGCGACCGTTGTTCCTTTGTTCACATGTTTGTACTCATTGCTGAAATTCGTGAGCATAACCGTTGCTTTGCCTCCCCGCAGCTCTGCAATTCCTCTTGCGACGCAAATATTTCGGGTGACCAACAGATGCTGACTGCCTTCAACGACGCCTTCCAAGTCAGGTGATTTAGGAGCGCCGACTGAAATAATAACGCTTGAGCGAGGCGGAATGGTGACTTGTTCTTCCAGCACATTCAAGGCATGGTGTCCTGACGGCGTGCGCGGCGGTAGTGCTTCTTCTGTGGATAAAGTTATCGACTTTGTTTTTAGGTTGATGACAGCACCATGGAGGCATAAGATGTCCATGCCAAGGATGACATCTCTCGAGCAACGCTGTAGGACTACGAAGTCTGTAGGATAAATACGGCCGTTAATGGTGACTCTCGCTGTGCAGATTCCTGCAGGCGTTACGAGATGACCTCCGGCTGTGCGGATTTCAGGGCCTTTCCAAGCTGTCCTAACTTTCTTTAACTTCGCGGCGAACGACCCACTGATGACAGAATAGTCGGCTCCAGTATCGACGAGAGTGGTCACACTGTGGCCGTCGATAAGAACGTCGAGGTCGCTAGATCGCCGTCTCGCATTACAGTTAGGGCGCTGCGTCGGGTCACGGCTGCGTCGGCTTGTTCCGCTGCTTCCATGTTGCGTCGTCAGGCCACCTTCGGTAAGTGAGCTTTCACCGTCAGGGCTTTGCCTGTTTGGCGTTGTGTTCGGAAAGCTCCATCGCGGCGTCGTCGTCGTCGGAGGATCTTCGGTAGTTCGTCGCACAGCAACGGCACCTCCATCGGTTGCTGCCCTTAGTTTCCCGGATACGGGCTAGGAGACTGGCCCCGCGTTGGGCCAGAGTACTGCCGGAGGTGCGGTGACATGCGGCGGCTGGGCGACGGCGAACGGGAAGGACTTCGTGGTGTCCAGTGAGTTCCTGCCAGGTAGTCGGCGATGTCACGTGGCCGATCTCCTGGCCGCGGACGCGGTGCATTGACGGCGAAGCCACGCAGTCCCATCTGTCGGTACTGGCAACGGCGGTATGTGTGCCCGGCCTCGCCGCAGTGGTAGCAGAGCTGGCGGTTGTCAGGTGCACGCCAAACGTCCGTTTTCCTCAGTGCACTGCGCCGGCCCGCTGGGGAACGGTAGGACGTCGGTGGGGGTGGTGGCGGCGGTGGCGCCTGGCGACGGAAGTGCGACGGAGCGGCGTTTCGGCGTGGACGGGGAGGAGCGTTGTGGCGCACTGCAGCGGCGTAGCTCATAGTTTCTGGCTCGGGCGGCGGTGTTTCGGGAATTCGAAGCGATTGCCGGACTTCTTCTCGCACAATGTCTGCGATCGAATCCACTTCAGGCTGCGCCGAAGGCAACAGTTTGCGCAGCTCTTCCCGCACGATCGCTCGGATCGTTTCACGCAGGTCGTCGGAGTCACTGGCTTGAGCAGCAGCGCATTCTGGAGTCAGGCGACGATTATACTGTCTGGTGCGCATGTCCAGCGTTTTTTCGATGGTGGTCGCCTCGGATACAAATTCTTGGACGGTGTTCGGTGGATTCCTCATTAGTCCCGCGAAAAGCTCCTGTTTGACCCCTCGCATGAGGAAACGAACTTTCTTTTCCTCAGGCATGTCTGGGTTAGCGTGACGGAATAGGCGGGTCATCTCCTCTGTGAAAATTCCAACCTTTTCATTTGGTAGCTGAACCCGGGTCTCGAGTAGAGCAGCGGCCCTCTCTTTGCGAGCGACGCTCGCGAACGTTTGCAGAAATGCGCTGCAGAAGACATCCCACGTTCGGAGCATGGACTCCCGATTCTCTAGCCAGGTCCTTGTGGTGTCTTCCAGGTAGAAGTACACACGACGGAGCTTTTCTTCGTTGTCCCAGTGGTTGAGGGCGGCCACACGGTCGTATGTTTCTAGCCAGGTTTCCGGGTCTTCAAACGATGAGCCATTGAACGTTGGTGGTTCCCTGGGTTGATGAAAGACGATCGCGGGCTGGGACGCTCCGGTTGTCATTGTCGCTGCAGTCGAGGTCATGGTCTTGGTCTTCCGCGGCTTGTCTTGTAGAAGGCCGTACTCCGGTGGGAGACCTTGCTGTCGGCGGCTCGTTCGCTGCCGTTGGTTGGCGTCGGTGTCTTCTCCGCGACGGGGGCTGGGTTCACGGCTTGACGGGGGCGTCCGGTACATGAACGAAGCAGCACCTCCACCAGATGTCACGGGGTCGTGACGTGGCCGAAGACAGGAAACTTCGTGTTGGTATTTAACTGTTTATTTGGGCGAACCTGTGCCCGGTAAAGAGAAAGTCTAACTACAGCAGCAGTCTTGCACAGATAGCAGTCTCGGACTGATAGCAGCGAACGCAGCGTCGGCCTTCGATCAACAACTGACAAGCGGCGAAGTGCGTCGGCATTTATACTCTTGCCGTCGAATGTTCTAGCGTTATCGCTGGCGGTGGCGTAGCTTCCAGAACAATCTGTACCGTTCGCACAGTGGGCGTGATCTTATCGAAATGATCTACTACAGTCCGGAACCTTCTAGAAAACTGCAGGCGCGGTTTGCGCTAAGAATCGTGTGGTGTTTTGGGACGATAACAAAAACTTGGGAAATGGAACGTGGCAATATTGCTTCGTAAATAAAGCAACAGAATACCAATCAAGAAGGGTGTAAGGCAGGGGGATACAATCTCCCCAATGCTATTTACCACTTGCTTACATGAGGTTTTCAGAGGCCTAGAATGAGAACAGTTAGGCATGAGAGTTAATGGAGAGTACCTTGGTAACCTGCGCTTCGCCGATGACCTTGCATTGCTGAGTAACTCAGAGGATGAATTGCAACTCATGATTACGGAATTCGACAAGGAGAGTAGAAAGGCGGGTCTCAAAATTAATCCGCAGAAAACAAAAATAATGTACAACAACCTCGGAAGAGAGCAGTGCTTCGAGATAGGTAATAGTGCACTTCAAGTTGTAAAAGGGTACGTCTACTTAGAGCAGGCAATAACCGCGAGATTGAGGTAACTAGAAGAATAAGAATCGGGTGGAACACATTTGGCAAGCACTCTCAAACCATGATAAGTAGATTGCCACTATCCCTCAAGAGGAAGGAATATAACAGCTGCATCTTGCTGGTACTTTGCTATGGAGCAGAAACCTGGAGACTTACAAAGAGGGTTCAGCTTAAATTGAGGACGACGTAGCGAGCAATGGAAAGAAAAATGGTAGGTGTAACCTTAAAAGAGAAGAAGACAGCAGTGTGGATTAGGGAACAAACGGGGGTTAAGGATATCAAGTTGAAATCAAAAAGAGGAATTGGTCTAGGGCCGGGCATGTAGCGCGTAGACAGGACAACCACTGGTCATTAAGGGTAACTAACTGGATTCCCAGAGAAGGCAAGCGGGTTAGGGGGAGACAGAAGGTTAGGTGGGTAGATGAGATTAAGAAGTTTGCGGGTATAAATTGGCAGCAGCAAGCACAGGACCGAGTTGACTGGCGGAACATGGGACAGGCCTTTGTCCTGCAGTGGACGTAGTCAGGCTTATGTCGATGATGATGATGATTTAAAAAACACGACGTCTATGCCATCTGTAAACTGAATGTACAGTCAAATGAAGGTGCATTATGGCCTTCAAGGTTCATGCACCCTATCTCAGAGGCTGCGACGCGCCGCTGATGGCAAATGCCCACGCATGCCCAAGCTTGGGTTATCGCTCCAGCAAATGATTGTCGTGTCTTCCGCGACAGCGCGGGCAGCGCCGAACCCGCGCGGTGGCCTCCGTTCCTATCAAACGGCGTGGGGTGAAATTCGGTTCCCAACAACCATACTATATTACATTGCAGGTTAATGGGCCTCGGTCAGGACCACAGAAAAATTCATGTCACCCCGAAATTCATGTAAGCTGAGTCCGTATCACCGAAATTTTACCGTACATTCTTTTCCGATGGAGACCACGTTTCTGAAAACATATCTTCAAAGGATACTTGCGGTTCACTTAGAAATATTAGAGTTGTTCATCCTGCTTATTTCTAGCCGATCTACGGTATAATGAACGGAACTAAGTCTTAGATTGCAACGTGTGTCTATCGGTGCAGTTCAGTGAAGACTGATGGAGAGAATGTCAAGATAGTGACAATTCAATGCAGTAATAATATTTAAAACTGGATGTATATGTACAACATAGGCGCAGCCGGGAAGAGGTGGGTGGAATTCAAATTTTTCCCTTCCAATTTCTTCTATTTTGCATATATATATATATATATATATATATATATATATATATATATATATATATATATATATATATATATGAATTGACAGACAATAATGCCAACGATTGTGTAGGGGAAGTTATTAGAACCAATGTAAGTTAAGTAAGAAGAAAGAAAAGTGGGTGAAAAAATAACTTGCCGTGAGCAGGAATCCACTTTTTTTCTTCTTATTTATCTTACATTGGTCCTAAGAACTTCCCTTATACATTCCTTGGCAGTATTGTCTGTTAGATCTTATTAATATTGTGTGAACACACGGAAAAAACGAGGCCTTAGGTATACACATCTTTCCCTTATCCATTAACGAGGGTCTTGTACTGGCAGACTTGGTGCCGTTAGGTTGTATACGAGGGATTATTGGTCAGCTGCCCACTCGTAATAAGTTGACGTACTACGTGATGCCACACAGGCTCATAAAAGGGTGTTCCACACTCGCCGCTATGGCTACAGATGGCGCTGACTGACACTCCCACGTTTAAATTCACATGTAAAGTCATAAACCCAATAAAGTGGCTGGGGGGATAGCCGCCGTGATAGCTGAGGGGTTAGAGCATCGAACGCGATATTCGAAGGTCGTAGGTTCGATTCCTGCTCACGGCAAGTTACATTTTCACCCACTTTTCATTCTTCTTATTTGCATTACATCGGTTCTAATAACTTCCCCTATACATTCCTTGGCATTATTGTCTGTTAGATCTTATTAATATTGTGTCAAAAGACGGAAAAAAGAGCCCTTAGGTATACACTTCTTTCCCTTATATATATAGCCATGTCACAGTTATTACCATATTAAGTGAGGGAGGAATAGAAGGATGACGTTGGCTGGTGATCAACAACCACCATTTTTGCCTGTTGTATTTTCACTTTAAATATCTCGGAAGTATACTACTCGCACCGTTTCGGTGGAGGTGCTGTGATCATCACAAGACGGAACTCCACAGCGAACGTGTCCTGCTTAACCCAACGATATCTACAGAAGGTAATCCTGCTGCTTCCGTTGTGACCATAACTCCGGTACAGCTGGTCGTATTGACTCAGCCACGTGATCCTGGCAACTTCTGCAGCACAGATGTTTACGTGGATGATTGTGTCGCTATATACATGCGCTTTGCAACGGTTTATCTTTGCGACCCACCATTGAGACTGGCCATAGTTGGCTTCTACCTCTGGTGCACACCAGACGTGTGGTTCGAAGCTCAAGACTCCAGAATCAGATATAACTAGTTAGGATGTTTGTAAGCAGAAGCTCCGCGATCTTTTTGGTAGACAAGGTGAGTGCAAGCGTGCTACTTCTAAAGATCTGTCCTGCCGGGCTCAAACTTCAACCGAGTCGCACGTGTCGTACATACTGAACGTTCTCGCCCTTTGTCATCGTGCAGACGCCGATATGACGGAGGCATACAAAGTAAGTCATGTGCTGAAGGGAATTGCAGACGATGCTTTCAATCTGCTGGCGTCGAAGGACTTCTCGACCATGGCCAATATCGTAAAAGACTGCCCGTGATTCGAAGAACCGAAGAGTCGCCGCACCACCCAGCGTTTTATGGGGCTTCCAAACACTGCCACTACGTCCACTTGCGAGGACCTTTAGCCGACGCTCAGTTCAGTGCCCACCACCGAGAGCGTTGTCAGCACCGTGCGTCGCGAAGTCGAAGTGGTGTCTCCGCCATCTTTATAACGTGGCTGTCTGATGATCCTCGACGAACGATTTTCTTGATTCAGGAGGTTGCACGGGAAGAGCTCGCAAATGTCGGACTTCAGTCCATCTACTCGCTCACGCAACCTCGTGTAAGTGCAATGACGCCTCCTTCACGTGCTCCGGAAATGTCTCGTCGCTACCGTAGCCCTGCACGGTGGAGAACGCAGGACAAGCCTATCTGGTTTCGTTGCCACAGAATGGGACCCATTTCTCGTTGTTGCCACTCTCAGACTTCTCCATCTCGCTCGTTTTACAGCTATCAACGCTACGACAACCAGCCAACGTCGTACTCCTCTTGCTCCTTCACTTTATTATGGTGATTAACTGATTAACTGTGAACCTTCCCTAAAAAACGTGGCTTATCCCCATTTATAGGCATTGGTATGACACGAAAGTAAAACGTGTTGAGCGTTTATTGTGCGTTGTTTCAGCAACAGCGATAAGTTGCAAAGCCAGGTTAGGAACCGCAAGAAGCGCGAAACTTAAGCGCACACCTCAAGCAGAAAGCACGCACAGAATGAGAATACAAAGGACGAGCACGGACTAGCAATAATCACAGCTCGACACCTAAAGCGTTGTGTTCAAACAGAAATACGCACGAAACGAGCGCAAAAGATACACAGGACAAGCGCAAACAAATGTCACAATTCTTCCTGCGTTGTGCGTCAGCAGCGCGCTTTTTTCGTAATCGCAGCCGTGGCAGTGTGTGAAGGGACCTTCGTTCTCTCCCTAATTACGAGTGTGATAAGCGCGCACACAGGTGAGACCACGCTCCGTGGAGGCGGTGCCTCGTGGAGACTGCTACCTTTAGAGTGTCCCAACGCGAGCCTGTCACGCCATCTCGCCATTGATAAAGAAAACGCGCTAAAGTTTTGAAGCTCTGAGGAATGCCAAACAGTGTATGGTGTATATATAAATGGCTTGCCGTTAGCAGCTCCGACAACGTACGCTCTGTGGTGTAGTGGGTAGCGCCGGGCACTGAGAGTTGACAGGTTCCATTTCGCATGATAGATGCCTGCCTTCTGGTTTTTTTCGTTTGCAGTCTCTTAGTATATATTTTCAACATAATTTCGCGACGGAAGTATGTCAGCGGAGCCGTGGTGAATCCCGTCTTAAAACACTTTCATGTTAAAAAATTTCGGCTACGCTCCTGATGCACGGTATGGATGAAAATATGCGGATGAGCATGACGTGATTAAGTGAAGTCCAATCACTGTGCCTACAAAAGCTACAGCCGATTGGCTTGTAATGGCACGGTTCTCTGTGCTTTCGTCTTATTACACTCATTTGTGGACTGTGTTAGTATTGTCGCCGGTTGTAAAAATCATGTTGGTAGCAAACAAACAACAAGAAACAATACATGTGAGACTAAATTTTTGTCTCTCAGTAATCCAATAAAATGAAGTCATTCTATTGTCTAAATTATGTTTTTATACGACTGATAGCGGCCCTCGATGGTAAAACCCTGCATGCTATTCCTCTGAACTTCTTTTTAACCTAATATACATTGCCGGGCAGTATTTTAGCTGCCTCATCTGCGAATGCGGTACGAGGAGTACACAATGATGGCCTATCTAGAAGAAAAATTGGTCAGCTTACTGATGGTGTCCAGTGTTTCTCGTCTCCTTCTTCGGGGCTCATAGCAGGCATTGTCTGAAATAAAACAGAAGACAAGCGTTAGATGTCGGCTTATATTCAGTGTCTTGCTTTTCTGATTTGAATGTTGTGCAAGTCAAGCATGAATGCGAAAATGTTAACACGCGCACAGTTACATGGCAAGTGCCCGCACAGGTAAAAAAGTTCCAGTGCATATGGGGCGTCGCATCACTATCCCGCTACTGATTACTAAAACGCGTTGAAGTTTCCGAGCTGTGAAGACCACCAGCAGTGTATGGTGTATATAAATGGCTCACCGTTAATATGTTGCGGAACGGTCGCTCTTTAATGTACAGCTTAGCGTCGCGCGCTGAGGAGCGAGAGGTCACTGGTTAGACGCTCCGCTGTGGAATTTTTGTTTTTCGTTTTTTTATTTGCAACCTCTTAGTAAACATTTTACAACGTCACATCCGGGATGGAAATACGTCACAGAGCCGTGGTGGACCCCGGCATGAAACACTCGCGTGCTGAACAGGTAAACGGGATATCAAAAACGACAGGCCTGCGTGGAAGGCGCAGCACAGTCATACAAAAAGCTAGACGGGCAGCCTTTCAGGGCCTTTTCTGAAACTCATTGGGTAACTGCTGCAAGCACACTTGCTGGGTACCCACTACGGCATTATTACTAACGCGCTACAAATTATGTTTACAATAGCAATTTGTGGGTAGTAGGTCGGCATTCGCTATGCTATCCTTTCGTCATTCTTCTGAGAAGCGTGGTATCCGCTAAACACTTGCAAGGAATTTGGCGCCAATTGTTCATGCAGTGGCTGACGACGATGTGGAATTATGCCTGAAGTGGGTGTGCGCCACAGTTAATAGGTGATCAACAACAAGCTTTTGTAATGGGTTTGAGCACTGGACGACCCACTCGTTACGCTATTCGCATTGTGTGACGCCTGGTTGTTATTGGCTGTTTAGAACGCTTCCTTACTCATATTACCGCGATTACTTTCCCGACATCAAGCTTGCCTAAGGCAAGTTTGCGAACAAGTCCCAAGCACTAGCGTAACTCAGTGGTACAATACTTGGCTAGCATTCAGCGGACCCGGGTTCAAGCGCCACTGTGTCCTTGGTACTAGATTTTTTTCTTATTTTGTGTGACAGTGGGTACAAATGACACTGGTGCCGGCAGCGGACAACTACGGCGCCACGCGTGACCCCAGTTCTGATCTCATAACGGATTTCTTTGTAATAGACAACCACCATCGTTTTGGTAATGGCCTACTCCCCCATACCGGTGAGGTTCTGTCCTCAACGATTTGTTAGTGAAAATCACCTGCATACCTACAGAGGTACAGTTGATTGAACTTCTGGTACAATGTATACTGGAAATTAAATAATATGCGCTACCACTGTACAAGTTTTAATATCGCTGCGTCACAATCAGAAATATTACGCTAGGAAATTTCCGCGTACTCCATCCTTGCTCTAATTACCTTTGCAGCGTTGCAGATCTGTCACGCAAAAGGTGGAGGATCGCGAAGCCAGCGAACGCACGCCACAGTAGCGCACTCGTGACTCGAGCAAGGGCGGATCCAGCAACTCATTTTTGGGGAGAGGGTGGTCGCATAAAGTAACACCGGAGAGGGAGGCATGATCATGACTTTTTTGTATTTACTAGAAGAAAAACTTCTTCATAACATGCATGCGATTAAGGAGTGTTCACAGTGGTTTCTCTTATTTGTTCGAATTGGTGATAGGAAGTCGACTACAAGCACTTAAAAGAGAGCAGGTGCTGACACAGACTTTGTGAGGCCATTGGGCCGGCAATCGCCCCAACCGCACCCCCCCCCCCTCTCCGGATCCACCAATGGACTTGAGAGGAGTTTTGAAGAATTAGGACCAGCAGGGCTGCCTTCATAAGCACGAAAAAGTTCAGGACATGGTATCCTTGTTGCGTGATGCTGCAGCCAACAAACACATCATCGCCTCGTCACCCAGTAATGGTTCTGTGAAACCGCTTTCGAGCGCGATATCATATAGTGAGCACGAAACTCATCGAAGAACGTTCACTTTGCTTCCTCGTTTTCAGAGCTACAATTTAGAAGCGCAAAAAAAGTGATTGAAAATGATACAGCCGAGTGGGAATTATTCGGTTGTTTTGGAATCAAACGCAGTATATTTTGCCGAAACATCCGCAAATATGCAAGTAATCACAATTATTCGGACAATTAATTTTCACAATTCAACTAAGCATCGCAAATAGCAAAAAAATTAACAGCATGCGTGAGGCGACCACTAACAAAGTGCTGTTGGTCTCATCTTCGTATCTCGCTGCAAATTTAGCTTTGAAGGTGTTATGATCTTTTCGAGGATGTGCGGAGTTACCAGAAGCTATCACCAAAAGGAGAGATGAGAGAGTAATGATTGATCGATTGATATGTGAAGTTTAACGTCTCAAAACTACCATGTGATTATGAGAGATGCCGTAATGGAGGGCTCGGGAAATTTTGAACATCTGGAATTTTTGACATGCACCCAAATTTGAGAATACGGGCCTACAACATTTTCGCGTCCGTTGAAAATGCAGCCGCCGTAGCTGGGATTCGATCCCGCGATCTGCGGGTCAGCAGCCGAGTACTTTATGGCCCCTAGACCACCGTGGCGGGGCAGATGAGAGAGTAAAAAAGAAAGCATAGCATAGAAAAAAGAGAAATAGAGAGAGAGAGGGAGAGAGATAGAGAGGACAAGGCCAGAAAGAGAAAGCGAGAAATATACGGAGAGAGAGAAAGAAAGCAAAAAAGAGATGGAAAGAGCAATAAAGTGAAAAAAAAAGAAGAAATAGAAACAGACAGAGTCAAAAAAGACAAAAAGAAAGAAAAGAGATGAGAGAAGAAGAAAGGAACAGAGACAGAAAGAAAGATAAGAATTAGGAGAAACTAAGAAGGCCACCCAACTCCGCACCCCTTTCAGGCTTGGCGCCATTAGTGCCAAGCTACCTCACTTTACTCTTTCAGACGGAGGTAGCTGGAACGTACGTATAGCTGGTTCCCCGCGATAAAACAATGTGCAGATGCCGTAAAAGCGCCAGCCATTCATTTACGCCATGCCAAGAACCTACACAAAAGCACGACAACCAGATGGTGATCCCTTAATGCCCAAGGACCCGAAATTGTGAACCCGTGCCAGATGTCTCACCGCTTCTCAGTGTGTTGCTCACGTTGTTTCGCGTGAGTAGCACGACTCCGGCCCTGGAAAGCGCTTCCGCTGCGTTCACGCCTCCGCCCGCGCCGCAGCCAAGGTCCTTGGAATCCAGAGACTGGAACAGCTGCCGAGTACATGGGGTGCGCATTATCATGTAGCGTGGCGTTAGAATATGCAAATGTTCCATGCAATCCTGTTATCTCGTTAAGCTGATGACATTTTCGTGCGTCACGCATTCTACAAAATGTATAATTTTTTTAGGTGAAATGCATAATAAACATGATATGAATGTTGTTGCTCTATCAACAAGAGAAGGGCTAGGTATTAAAAGAAGGCTAAACGGGGGTTTGTTCAGCCCGCTAGGTATATTCTGTTCTTATAAGAAGAGGAGAGTGATGGGCTTAAAGAGGAGATCGTGATAGGCCTATCGTGTCACTGGGCACAATATTTGCAATCGTGGTTGGCAAATGAAAAGTAAAAAACTCTTTTCAGAACCGAAAGCATTTCTGAGTTTGGCTGTTGATGTGTAAAATTTACTAACATTGTCATTTGGCCTCCACATCAATGGTCACCACTTTTGTGTGTAGCGTTCCCTCGTGACATTTGCTATATTGTGTTTGACCCGGTCTCCTTCCTGATATATGTATACGCACTCTGTTTGTAATACGGACTTTGAGACGCATAAAAGACCATTTTTGTGCTTTGAAAACGTTTATCAGCGTCACAATAATACGCTCCCTGTAATTAGTCATAAGGACCCATTTTATACACACACAAATGCACACAAAGAAAAAAAAACATTCCTATATTAGTATTGTTCATAACGATCACCAGATAGTGAAAATTAGGTCAGGTGACCTATTATGGCACACCTCATAATATCGTGCTTTTGACAAGTAAAACCTCAGAATTCCATTCAGGACGAAAATTTGGGCTGATTTTTGTGTTGGGCGGGCCATTAGTGAGGATAATATATAAATTGTAAAAAAGCATAAGTGAAAAAAAATCTGTAAAATCGGCTGCCAGATTTCTGAAAAATGTGGAGATGAGAAACTCAGTGACGGGCTTATCGACGAAAATGAAGTAGATTGTAATGCAATAAAAAAGTATATATTGAACGGTGTGCGCGATTTCTCGAGATAACTGTCATTTCGCTGCTAATATGACTGGTGAAGTTAATGTTACTTTTAGTGCAAAATTGCCAAAAATTACGCATGTATGAGGCGTTTTTTTTACTAAAAAAGCCAAATGCACTGTAAGTGAAAGTGAGAAAAACGCGCTTTTTTTCTACTGACAATATGGTTGGGTCTCCTCTAACAACTTTTTCCCACTATGTTTCCATCCCCCAAATACCATGAATCTAGGATGTGGCGAAAATCTACACAGCCAAATATTGTCAGTATTGTAAAGTTTGTATTTGGCTCACATAGAATAAATATTTCACTTAGACATGAGTGAGATAGAGAACGCAACTGGCACCAGTTGCGTTCCCCAAACGTGTGCTGCTTGATACTTACGAGCTGAACGTGTCGCAAGGACTTATCGTCGTGTGTGTGTTGTGCTGAGAGTCGTCGGTGTATATCAACTCAAGCTGTCGCTACGCGGTGAGGGATGCAAAAACGTCTTTACTTCCGTACGAAGTTCCCTGCCTTTCGCCGCTCTCTAAAGAACTAAAAATAATTCTGTCCTTACCTTTTCACTCACCATTCTACGTTATTAGGCTAGCCGTAGATGTAATTACTAGTACGTATATCTGACGTCTGACTGAAAACCACTGTCTACTATTATATCTATTTAACAGAGTTTTAATAACTACACCAAAACACCTAGGAATTACTATGCAGCCTGAAAGGCAGCGCCAGTCTATTCTTTAGCAGTCAGAAACTTTTCTCGTTTACTTTTCATGCACTCAAACCACCCGCGACGTATACACTCAACGTAACACTCAAATAAAAGTAGGTGATTAGCTCGCAAAACAGGAGCGTGCCACTCGTAAGTTAACAGAAAATGTTTAAGTGTAAAAGTGCTACCCCTCCGAATCACCAAAACTTTCGACATTGCGGAAACATTGAAGCCAACAATATCGAAGTGGGGCAAGACAAAAGGAAGTTACGGCACAATGAACGCATAAGAAACAGGATAATCCAGAGCACTAAGCTTGGCTAAACTCGCAAGGTCAGAAGTTCGAAGCCGCGCCATTTTTTTAAATGCAAGTATGGAGTTTCAAACGGTTAGGAGAAGGCTAGGCGAGCTACAAGTCATGTGACGTTGAGAACTGATTGGTGGTCAGGTGTTATTCGACAGTGCTAAGAACGCGCACCAAAACTTCCTAATTAGAGATAGCACAGCAGCCTAGCATGCAATGACAAAATTCGGTTTGAATGCCGATGCCGGAACGTTTCCAATCGTATGTTTACTTAAAAAGTGTGATGATGCAATTGTTAAAACAAGGAAAAAGAGTAAACTTGTTGGGTGCAGCCTCTCTCTGGCGACCATCTGCCGGTAAACCACTCGCTCACCAGAGCAGGATTAACCCCCCTGGTGCAGTTCTTGGCCAGTACACCTCCCACATGAACACACTAAATAAATCTCGGCGCCCTAGTACCCAGCGGCTGTGGTCAGACCTGAGACGCAGTGAAGGGTGCAAAGAATCTCTGGATGCGGACAGGCCGCCATTGGAATCATAACTTGGCTATGTTTAACGCGAAAACGTTATCTAGTGAGGATAGTTTAGCTGTGCTATTCGAGGAATTGGAGGTTTTAAGATGGGATGTAATAGGGATAAATGAAATAGGCAAGACACGCGAGGCTTATAAAGGGCTGAAGAACAGACACCTTCTATGCTACCGTGAATTAGTTCTCAGCAAAAAAGTACGGGTGGGGTTTCTTAAAAACAATATTATCGCTGGCAACATATAGAAATACGGTATCATCAGTAAGAGGGTGGCAAGTATCGTAATGAAGTTTAACAAAAGGTACAAGGTGAAGTTGATACAGGCCTACGCGCCTACATCGAGCCATAATGATCATTTGGATGAACGCTTCTACGAAGAAGTAGAGTCAGCAATTATTGCATTAAAGACAAGAAGGGCAATATCATAACCAATATAGATGAGATGGTTGAGATGGTAGAAGAGATGTACAGAGTGCTGTAGAGAAGCCGAAACAACCAGGATCACATCGTAAGAAGAAGTAATGTCCCAAAGAAATTCGACATCCTACCTGTAATGACAGGGATGGTAAGGAAAGCCCTTGAAGGAATGCAGAGAGGCAAAGCCACAGGTGAGTATAAGGTAACAACAGATCTACTGAAATATGGCGGAGAAATCGTGTTATGAGAAACTGGCCACGTTATATACGAAGTGTCTCTTGATGGGAGGAATACTAGAATCCTAGAAGAATGCCAACATCAGTCTTGAATGATAAAAAAGGATACGTCAAGGACTTGAAAAATTACAGGCTGATCAGCTTGCTGTCAGTTCTCTACAAAGTATTCGCAAAAATAATAGCTAATCGAATTAAGGCGACATTAGAGTTCGATCAACCAAAAGACCAAACAGAATTTCGTACAGTCTACTCCACAATATACCGTAATAATACTATCAGTCAAGTGATAGAGAAATGCGCTGAATACACCCAACTCCTATGAATAGTCTTTATAGGTTATGAGAAAGCGTTTGACTCAGTTGAGACATCAGCAGTGATGCAGACACTACAGAATCAGGGCATAGACGAACCCTACGTAAACATACTGGAAGAAATCTACAGAAGATCTACAGCCACCATAGTTCTCTACGAAAAAAAAGAGACAGGATCCCAATAAAGAAGGGCATGCAGGTCGATATAAAAGCATGCAGGTCGATACGATCTCTCTATTTCTATTCACTGCGTGTTTACAGGTTTTTCGGGTCCTATATATAGAGAAGAGTTAGGTTTACGAGTTAATAGAGAGTATCTTATACAGTAACGTGCGATTCACTGATGACATTGCCTTGATGAGTAACTCAGGGGACAAATTACAGCGCACGATTACTGAACTGGACACGGAAAACAGAAGAGTAGGTCTAACAATAATATGCACAAAACTAAAGTAATTTGCAATAGTGTCGGCAGAAAACAGCGTTTTACGATAGGTGAAGAGACGCTGGAAGTTGTAAAGGAATATGTCTACTTAGGACAGGTAGTAACTGTGGAGCTGAACCATGAGATCACATTCGGCAAGCATTTTCAAATCATTAATGGTAATCTACTACTAACCTCCGAAAAGAAGGTATATAACAGCTGCATCTTGCCGGTTTTTAACTACTGAGCAGAAACCTGGAGGCTTACAAAGAGGGTTCAGCTTTAATTGAGGACCACGCAGCAAGCGATGGAAAGGAAAATGATAGGTGTAACCTCGAGAGACAAGAAAAGAGCAGACTGGGTCAGAAAACAAACCGGGCTTAAGGATATCGCAGTTGAAATCAAGAAGAAGAAATCGACATGGGCCGGGCATCTAGCACGTAGGCAGGATAACCACTGGTCGTTAAGGGAACTGACTGGATTCCCAGAGAAGGCCAACGCACGAAGGCTAGACAGAAATTTAGGTGGGCCGATGAGATTAAAGTTCGCCGGTATAACGTGGCAGCAGAAAGCACAAGACCGGGATGATCGGCGGATCATGGGAGAGGCCTTTGCCCTCCAGTGGGCGTAGTCGGGCTGCTGCTGCTACTGAAGGTGATGATGATGATAATAATAATAATAATGATGAGGACGATGATGATGATCTCCATGCACCTTTTGCTAACGTACTATACATGCAGAGTCGCCATAGACATTTTCTCCCTAGAAACCTGTCCTATCAGACAATATTTTGTCTGCTCGGATTAGAAGTCAACTCTTCTTTGATATGTCGTGAAATATTCGTTTTGATTTCTTTCATCAATGTTTGGTATACTTAACTTCTGTCTGTCTTCCCGGCTGCGGTGGCTGCATTTCCGGTGGAGGTGGAAATGCTGTAGGCCGTGTGCTCAGATTTCGGTGCACGCTAAAGAACCCCAGGTGGTGAAAATTTCCGGAGCCCTCCACTAGGGCGTCTCTCATAATCATATGGTGGTTTTGGTACGTTAAACCCCACATATAAATCAATCATTAACTTGTGTCTTCTTGATCACGTCTATAACGTATGCGTCTACACTGTTCTGGCGTCTATTTTTCTGCAATGCGTCGTCTTTGTTCTTAGGAAAGTTACGATGCCATTATTTCACGTAAACGAGCAAAACGGCTTCGTGTTTCATCCCTATGTATGAAGTCTCCCATTCTGAATTGTTTGCAAAAAACCACAATAAGATTGCTTCCAAAACCGCAATGGGTTGCAAAAAAGCGATATGTGCGCTCATTAGGAGTAATGTCTGGACAACTAAAAACTTGTTCTCGGACTACTTTTCGCTTGATCAAAGGAATGTGTTCAAATCAATTAACTACTGATTACCATTTTTCTTGTTAGGAGATCTTTTTTCCTCAGTACGTAGAGAGCTTGGTCTACTCCCAGTAAGCTGACAGCTGTCCCAGGCGTGCCCGTGACGACTAGCGTCTCGAGGGCCATAGGCTCGGATGGTCCCGAATTCTTCCTTTCTAGGGTGACCTGAAATATAGAAGTAAAGGAAGTGATGAAATCGCACACACAATCCTAGGGTGAGCATTCACAGCTAGTAGTTAGCGTCGTTTTCACGCGCAAGAATAGCTCACCCGCAATCGAAGCTGCACCAGTAATGTAAGCACTCGCAGCCTCGAGCGGCTGCCGCTACAAGTTGCCTACTCCAGTGTGTCAAGTGGCTGATCACAAGACAAGGTTTGCCACACAACGCGCCAAATTGTTTTGAACCACTTGTACCCGACTTGAGGGATACCACAAACGGCGTGGCCACTTGGTTCGATTGGTCACATTTAACACCGCAAGACTTGTATACAAACTAAAATATTACAATGTCTTTTTTTACGCAGGTGGAACATAACGTTTTTCAGCTATATCAAAGATATATAGGGCAAAAATTAAACAAGGGCTTTATGACGAGTGTTTTCATACTTCGGTGTTTTTTTGGTAAACTACATGTATTCTTAAGCACAATTTCGGAGTGTAATGGTGCGTGTAACATTCACGAAAGTTTCTATGAAACAAGGTGGAGAAATTATAGTCAATATGCATGGAGGTTTATCTTCTGATTAACTTGTATTCATCAGTAAGTTCCTGAATACAGCTATTGTTTACCATTTATTCTGTTTGTGATTCCCCCCCCCAAAAAAACACTGCGACCACAAAAAAATAATAAAACGTTCAATAGATTTAATTTCAGGCTTTCTTTGACGGGAATAAAGGTTGTGACCAAGACGTCGGCCGATTTTTCACTATGTACGCGTAAAGTTCAGAAATTACTAAATTGCCAAAAAGGCGTTTTTTGCGTCCAAAATTTGCATGCATACGACCGCCAATACAACGAACGCTTCTACTATGAAATAATCTGTGCAACTAAGCATGCCACATGGCCGGGCCTGATTCCCGCCTTTTCTATCTAGTTTGACGCTACAACATTGATTTCTACAGTGAATCTGCCTGTTTAACGAAGCCATAATTCATTGATTGATGATTGATATGTGAGGTTTAACATCCCCAAAACCACCATATAATTTTGAGAGATGCCGTAGTGGAGGGCTTCGGGAATTTCGACCACCTGGGGTTCTTTACAGTGCGCCCAAATCTCAGCACATGGGCCTACAGCATTTTTGGCTCCATCGGAAATGCAGCCTCCGCAGCCGGGATTCGATCCCGCGACCTGCGGGTCAGCAGCCGAGTACCTTAGCCACTAGACCACCGTGGCGGGGCAAGCCATGATTTCTATGCTTCAAAACACCGAATTGTTCGTTCACAACGAATCCACTTAGCCGCGCATGTGGCGCTCAGCAACCAAATAAAATCGATTAAGGGGGCTGCGGAGCCAATCCGTAACTTTCAAAGAACTACGAAAAAAAAGGACATTACAGCGCACGCTCTTGTGCTGCCTTGACCCAACCAGGTGCACGTGGGCACACTGCAAGGCACCTGACAGTGTTAGCATCTGTCATAGTCTTGTGGGGGTAGCATCCAGATACAGAGAAACGCCATTATATGACTAGCCGCAATGCAAACATGGCGTTTTGACTGGCTGCAGGGCTATTTTTATGCTGTGTTTAAGCATTGAGTGAGCCATACAACTGCTCAGTAGAGAAATGCATTTTTTTAGCCAGGGCTGTTCCAATCTGCTTGTAAAAAAATTGGTTGATACCACGTATACAGTAGGAATCGATGATATTCGAAGCACGAATGACGAAGGATGAATTGTCACATAAAATCAGCGCAACGCTACGAGGCGGGCGTAAATTGTATTGTACACGACTTCCATGTAATGATTATGATGTTTGCGCCTGGCATTTGTGCTCGTCGTTCACCCATGTCACGTAATATCAAATTTGATTGATTGATATGTGGGGTTTAACGTCCCAAAACCACTCTATGATTATGAGAGACGCCGTAGTGGAGGGCTCCGGAAATTTTGACCACCTGGGGTTCTTTAACGTGCACCCAAATCTGAGCACACGGGCCTACAACATTTCCGCCTCCATCGGAAATGCAGCCGCCGCAGCCGGGATTCGAACCCGCGCCCTGCGGGTCAGCAGCCGAGTGCCTGTAATATCAAATTTGGTATGTGTGAAGCTAGCGAAACGGCCGCTAGTGCGCTAAGAGCGTAGCATGTAGTCATGTCTTGCATGACACGCATGTCATGATTATCATGCTTGGACGTGGCATTTGCCGTCGTCGTCCATTCGCGTCTCGTAATCGTATATAGGAAGCTATAGCGAAATGGCCGCGAGTGCACTATACGAGCGTAGGATGTAGTCATGTTTTACATAATACGTGTGTAATAATTATTATGTTTAAACCATTCGCGTCACGTAATACGGAATTTTGTATATGTGAAGCTAGCGAAACAACCACGAGCGCATCATGAGCGTGGTATGTAGTCATGTGCTTACATGACATGCATGTCATGATTTCATGTTTGCACTAGTCACATACTTTCGTCTTTCATTCACGTCACGTCATACGGATTTTGGTATATGTGCAGCTAGCGAAACGACCGAGAAAGCATCATGAGCGTGGTATGTAGTCATGTCGCATAACATGATTTCTACTTGAGGGCATCTCACTTATGTTTGCCATGCAGTCATGTCATACCATACCAGCTTTGCGATATGTCATGTGAACGAAACCACCTCAGGAGCAGCAAGACCATGACATGCAAATTGTGACATTTGACATACATGTCATGATTTTCATGTTATGACTAGTCAGTTATGTTCGCAATACAGTCGTTATGCCATACCAATTTTGGTAGAGATCGCATCATCGAGACGGCAAGGAGAGCTAAAAGTCGTAGGCGGCTATACAGATAGATAGATAGATAGATAGATAGATAGATAGATAGATAGATAGATAGATAGATAGATGGATAGATGGATAGATAGATAGATAGATAGATAGATAGATAGATAGATAGATAGATATGGTCAAACTCGCCGAAGGTCGCTAAGAAATGCTTCGCATTTAACACTTCATCTCTCAGTATCTTTATCTGCTTTATTTGCGTCATTAAATGGCAGCGTGATGCATATAAATGAATGGCGTGTATAACGAAGAATTATTGCGGCTCCACATGTTTCGTTAGGTAGGCGTTTTGCTGTATTTTGGTTCGGCGGCGAAAATTTTTGAAATACTTGAACTGGGCTTACAACCTCCACGCAGATTACATTTCATCAAATTCGGTAATGTTAACAAGTACCTCATGTTCATTCTTATCTGGGCTCACCCTGACACACCTGTGCAAGGCTGAATGACGACATGTATTCATTATATCCACTATCAAGCCGACTACCAACATTTTCTGAGTATTCTGGATGAAGTATAGTTGACGCTTCCTGAAGGAAATGGCAGCACGCTATCTAAAAGCTGCCATAACAACCACGAAAAAAATTTTGATAAAAAACTTTGTTTAAGAACGTATGTGCAAGCTAAAAAAAAAGGCTGCCATATTCATTGAAACGTTTGACCAATACCTCGCATCTTCATTGCCAAAGCAGTGGTTATTGCCACAACAGACTGAAAGGCAAACTGAGCGGCTGCATTTTCGATGGAGGTGAAAATGCTGTAGGCTTGTGGGCTCAGATTTGGGTGCACGTTTAATAAACCCAGGTGGGCTAAATTTCTGAAGCTCTCCACTACGGCGTCTCTTATAATCATATGGTGGTTTTGGGACGTTAAACCCCACATATAAATCAATCAAAGGCAAACCAATTTCGGTGATGACGTGGTGAGTGGTATTTGCTATAGGACAACGTAGAAGCGATTCGCTGCGCGTCGCGGCATCGGTAAAAAAAAAGATAGAAAACGTTCAGTACTACGCCTCTCTTACGAAGAGTAGTAAAAAAAAAAACTTCCATAATTCGATCAGCAGTGCTTGCTTAGAGGGCGTTCCACGTTTAAACATGTAAAACTGTATAAAATGAACTCATGTTTTCTTTGGTCTTTCTTGGAACACATACTGTGAGAGACGCCGTAAACCATTACGCTCGCCACGTATATTATTGTAGACTCTTATATCATGGGATAGTTTTATACGTTTTGCAAAATGTCGTATTCAAAATCTCCTGGATGTATCAGGCGTACTTTAAGAAGCCTGTCATTTTCTTATTTTCAAAGCTTTCATTTCACCGTTGTCCTAAAACCAGTCATTTGACCACTTGTATCCTCCGTTTATCCCTGGCTGGCCTTTCTAAGTGCACATTTGATAATCTCCGGGCTTGCTTTTTACAAGATTTTCGAAGAAGTTTTGACGACATTGATAATGAATCCTAATATTTGCTTTCGCTGTATACCTATAGTGACGAAGGAACTAGCGCGTAGTGACGGTGACATTCTATGCTTCCATATTCTCAATGTATTCGCTTAACATCTAACCCTGTGCGGTTGTTATGGCTGCACGAAAGAATTGCCAATAAAATATGTCTTATGAATTTATTCTTCAAATTAATTTATGGCTTGATAATAGTTCTTTTTGTCTTCAACTTGTCGCAGTACTTGTGGCCACAAGACAGATGTCACTGTTTCACCAGGGCTACTCTGCTCGATAAAACGAATGATTGAGTCTGCTGGCTTTCAGCAATACTTTAGTTTGAACGATTTAATGCTAATTTTGAATACTTTGCAGTTCAGCGCAAAAAGGCTGGACAAATGAAGGAAGTACATAGAATGACCTTAAACTTCCGACTATATACTGGCACGTAAAAGGGAGCGTGTATGAATACACATTCGATCACTATATGCAAACAAAAAAAATTTGATGAAGAATTGCACTGCTATGATAAAACCCGTACCAGTGCTACATCCTATGAAGAGCTATTTCACATGTTAACTCGATCATGCTACAGTTAAACGGGAAATCGGAGACAAACCCAATCAAAAGCTGCACTGGCTGTCATTTAAACATGACCCTCTGAAAACTGCAGCTTCTTAGCAAGCAGTGTCAGAGAAGCCAAGCTTACTTAATTGTCAGAACTTCTATCAAATAGTAATCCTCTACAACTTTCATTTGCTGGTTGTTTTACAGCGAAAGCTGTTCTGAGATCACAAACAACTCTGGTCACGCGCAGCGCCGTAGTTTTTCGCCGCCACCGCCACCACCGGTGTGCGCAACTGCATTGCGCGAAATAAAAAAAAATATTAGTACCCACTACACAGTGAGGCTTGAACCTGAGCACTCTGGGTGCCAGCCCAGTATTCTACCACTGAGCTACGCTGGTTTTTTTCCTTACATGGTCTTTAATACAGATGTGGCGTACGTATATACATAGCGTACAACATACTTGGGGTCAAGTCGACAAATGTACAATGAATGTTACAAAGTAAATCTCGTATACAACTAAATTCTAATTGAGTATTTGAGTAGTACACTTCATAAACTCAACATAGCAGTACGGCTGAAATTTCAGTTGGTCATAAAAGTCCTTTAGCCGCGCAGTCATTTGTACAAAGTGGCATCGCGAAGACACCATTGGTTTATTGGTTTCACATGCCTGTCCAACATGCCACTTTTCCACAAACTATGCATGCTCATTAAGAACAGCATGCCAACTGGCATTTCGTTGCATTTGGCTGGTACAAAATAACGGATGCTATGAGAATTTAAATCCAGATATTTTTAATCCCTCTGCAGGAAGTCCCAGAAAAGTATGGCGTCCTCACAACTAATAAAGCAATGATGGATTGTTTCTGGAACTTCACAGAGACGGCAGCTAATTGAGGATACAAATATGCCTTTGGTGTTTAACCACGTTTTTACGGGTAATGCTTCTGTATGCACTTCGTAAAAAAATGTCTTGCTTATGGGTGAAATATGCATTTTCGTTACGCGTAATACCACGTAATGACCAGAAAATCCAAAATCTAATATATAGTGAGGGGTAAAGTGGGGCCGGAAAGAGCGCATCCAACACAGCAAAATATAGGTCTTTCCTTGAGCTAGATAACAAGTACTCATTAGAGAATGTGGCTGCCAGGAAACGCACTGTCTCGAATACTTCACGCATGAACCCTTGTAGATAGGCAGACGATGCAACATTAGTAGATACCATTAAATTTGGTTAAACATATGCGAAATTCACTTGCAAGAATTTTTGGAGCAGTGAATGAGCACAGTCACGAAAATAGGAAAAGCGCCACACCAGTAGTTTAATAAAGAGGTGTACCAACCCAAGAGCAGCTGCGCAGACGTCTAAAATCATTATCTCGCCTCATCGGTTTATAGCTTGATGACCAAATAAAGGTAGCAAATATACGGTGAAATTCCTTTATATAAACCCTCGAACAACAAATTCTTTGCAGAACGTAGAATATTTTTGTTGCCAAAAACATGTTGCAGGCTTTACCTCTGTCAAAGATAGAGAGGTTATGAGGAATAAACGTCTGGACATATCGTTTTAGGGTGGGTACACGTTGTTTCCAATAATGTGCACTTGATTGATATGCATCTAATGGAACGCCTAGGTATTTTGGCGGAACACAACACCATTTTATACCCTAAAAATTGGTTGGTTTTTATGTCCTTGGACCAAACCACAGTCCCAAGCTTTTAGCAAAGCTCATTCGTGCCCCTAAAAATTTTCGAAATTCTCCGATTGTTGACACCGCCATTTTGATACTAGAAATATCTGTGCAACAGAACGCTAGGTCAACCCCAATACCTTTAATTTATTCCCATAAGCATTGAAACCGTGGATGTTACTAGATCAAATTACACTTAAACACAGTGGCCCCAAGTAAAGTGCAAAAAGCATTGGCGACTCCGAACAGCTCCTTTTCACAGATGAGTTAAGAAACGCGGGATTTGAAAGATAGCCATTAACAATTAAACGGGTTGAACATTCATTGTAGCATAGTTTTACATCTTTAAATATAGCGGAGTCAACGTTGGCATGTTCGAGAAGAGAAAAAAAAAGGCGAACCCTATCAAAGGCTTTCACTAAGTCTACTTGTAGTATTGCCAGTTGTTCGTATAAGTGTGAACAGTGTTCCAATATTTTGCAAGCAATGTGTATATTAGTTTGTATTGAGTGACCTTTTAGACCACGCATCTGATGGGGCACCAATGAGTATTGACATTGCGAATTAAAGCCTGTTAGAAAGTACCTTTGCAAAAATTTTGTAATCAACGTTGAACAATGTAATTCGTCTGTAGCAATCAACGTGACGAAGTTTTTGTCTATCTGAGCATTTTGAAATTAGAACAGTGTGGCTTTTAGTAAAAGAGCGAGGAGGCGTCTTCAGATTCAAACTCAGCGTGAAAATGTCGAGCAGTACAGGGCACAGTATGGATTTAAATGCTTTGTAAAACTCGCCGGCTATTTCATCACGTCCTGGTGTTTTTGACAATAATAACTTTTCAACAGCAAGTTCCATTTCTTGTATAGTGAATGGCCCACTAATAGATTCACATTCCTCGGCAGTTAGACGAGTCACAAATGACAAAAACTGCGTCACCAGATCTTCATTCTCGTTTTGAAGAGGCGCTGAACAATTCTTTGTAATAAGTTTGAAATTATGACATATTTTCACTAGAAGTATTGGCCAATAATCCTCCCGAGTAAATGTCTGGTATAAACTTGATTTTAGCGTCATGATAGTCATTGATTAAGGCTTGACGTGTGAGCTCTTCTGAATGCAAAATACGAGTATAGCGGGATCGAACACGGGCACCTCTGTAACGTAAAGCATCATACCTCTAGAGTGCATTTTTTGCGTTAGCGATTTCGGCTGTATAACGACCGGGGGCCTCACGATCAAATTCATAAAGATTTTGAAAATTATGCTTTAGCATGCTTTGTTATAATTTTCTGTAGAAGCCCCCTACAGATCCAAGTTCTATAGCTATTGCCCGAACTTCTTGTTTGAATAATTCCCAAGAGGCGAACAAAGGCATCTCAGCCGACAAACAGTTCCTGAGTGCTACGCGGACGCGTGCAGTAAACTTCTGGTGCAGTAAAATTCTGCAGTAAACAATTGAGGAGTTGAGTTTCCAAAGTGCCCATTGTGGTCTGAAGTTAGATCGCATGTTGCTACCTATCTGACCCACAACAATGCAGCGATCTTAAAAGGAAATAGGCTCTGTTTTGCATGACACGTCGCGGGAAATAAGGGGTGCTGAAATGTTAGTGCGATCAAGGCGCGTATGTGTACTTCCTTGCGCATGCGTATACGAGAGCGGGTTGCTGCTGAGCGATCCTAGATCAACTAGTCCCGCATTTTCAACTATATGCAAGAGTACTTCAGCACTTCTGTCATTGTGACTAAGCCTGGTACTCTCGGATGGATTGCAGGCATAGTTGAAATCACCCATGAGCCCAATGTTATGGTCATTATGTAACAAGGTAGCCAAACTTTCAAAGAAACTAGTGCGCCGTAGTGCATCGCTAAATGCATACACGTTGATTAGGCGCCACGGCAAACAATACAACACAAAATCACATTGTATCAGCCGCCCTTCTTGGTCAACACTATATGCTATGGATGAATACGGTAAACTCTTTCTGAGAAACAGAAGGCAGCCCACCCAAAGACCCACGGCATACGACCAAATATATAAAATACTGAGAGAAGGCCGCAAATCCCTCTCTGTATACACTTCACTCTCGATCTTCCTTTCTTGAATGGCGACGAAACCGAGATGTCGGCTGAAGAGCAACCGGCGGAGCTGCACCTGTTTCTGCTTGGATCGTAGTTGACATACGTTGACCGTTGCAAAAGCGACTCTCTGGGGCAGCGCCATGGTGTCTGTATCCTTTTTAGAGTTACATCCGCCGGTCTGGTGGAGAAGGGTGTGTGAATGCACCTTGTTACCAGTACCCGGCTTGCTTGATCTTGAGAGTGCACTTTCCTGCTGGCTGTGATATCTTGCGACGGTGTGACTGACGAGGACATGCAGTCGAGTCGCTTTGCTCGCTTGTCGCGGAGTTGGGTGATGCTCGGCGTTTACTTATGAAGGTGTCGGTGCATCCTTGCACATCGTTAGCAGTCATCTCCGTATCTAGTGCCTCATTATCAACCCTTCGTTTGAGGCTTTCTTTACGAGTGTTTTCCGACCCAGATGCAGGGACCACCTGCTTTTCCCCACTGTCTTTCGCACCATCTTCTTTCGATGCTTGTTCGGATGTCTCCGCTACATCCCAGTCATTAGCTTCGTCCGAGGCTTTGTCGGCAGCACAGGGTTCAAAAACTACGGAACGTGGAAGGTCGCCAGTAGCTTCAAGGACTTCCGTAGCATCCACAACTTCTTCTTGCAAAGCGTCATCAGGTGGTCGTATGCGATGGCGCAATTTGTTGGCATACGTCGCCACTCATTCTTCAGCCGTGTGTTCGAACCATCGATAATCCTTGCAGCGCGGTGTCCGGCCATGACGACGAATGTGTCTTACTCTGTTGCAGCGCAGACATAATGGTGGCCTGCCGGGAATGGGCACGAGGCTTTGTAGACCGCAAACCGAGAGTAGGTGTGAGATGTCGCACACGCGGACTTCATCCGCGAGTGTGAATATGACATCTTGGTTAAGGGTGCGCATCTGTTCAATCTCAGACACTCTCCAAGTTTCCGCTGTAATTGACTTGTCCTTTCCAAATGACTGCAGGGTTTCATGCACGTTCATATCTCCTAAATACTCAGGGAGCTATAATAACCTCATTTGAACTTCCGTGGGCTCAGGGTCTATCACAACACACCTTCGACCTCGAACGAAGAATTCACTGCAGCTTACAAGCTTCGTTTTCGCTGCAGTGTTGTCCTGCAAGTCACCATCCAAACATGAGACATTTGAAACTGTCCCATCGAGGTTACATCTGTAAGGTCTATGATATTACGGCAGGCATCTCGAAAGTCCTGCACTCGGTATGGACGACCAGCAAGGTCTGCATGCAGAAAAACGGAGGAAGCGACGAGCTTACCAGTGGGAAGATGGTACAGGATGATGCGGTATTCATTACTGCTGGTAAAAACCTGAGCAGTGTCTCGGGTTGAAGCCGATTGATCCTTTGTGGCGGAGAACATCAAAAACGCAACCGTTCGTTTGTTTGTTTCCCTGGACTCATGGCTCACACCCACTCAGGGGGATCGGCCAAGAAAGTGTACCGCATTTTTTTTCTGTGGGCATTACAACTATGTGTAATGAATTTGTATTATAATATGACTAATGTAAGGAGAAACACATAAAAAGAGAGCAAATGAAGAAAGAAGAAACGGAAAAGTCAAGTTGAGAAAATATTGAGATTTCAGGCTTTGTGATTACCAGCCAGCTGCGTTTACTTCACCTCACCATTTAGAATTTTTGGGTAATAAATATTATTTATTTGATTGAAGATTCCAAAGGTATACGTTTGGATGCCAGAATTCAATCGCAAACGGCATTGAAAGCATCTTTGTGGCAATGTCCTAAAACTGAGGCACCAAAGCTTAGTGCAGTTTCCGCCATCAATCTAACGCCTATTTTCAGAAATGGAATAACTAGAAGCCTTTTTCGAAGTATAGCGTATCGGCTACAATACAAAAAGTAATGTTCTATTGATTCCATTTCTCCGTACAATGCGCAGAGGGGTGATATTGTCTGACCAGCTCTGTGTAGACACAGGTTTAGGGGGGGGGGGGGGAGGGGGCGTTCCGAACGGCGTCTTCGTATTTCTCCTCAGCTACTCTGGTGCTTGTGACTTGTTGGCAAACTTGCGTTAGGCAGGCTTGATGTCGGTAAAGAAATCGCGTTAATACAATTTATAAAGCGTTTTAAAACAGCAAAAGAACAAGAAGTCGTCGCACAATGCAAATAGCGTAACGAGTGCGTCGTCCAAAGCTCCAACCTATTACAAAAGCTTGTTCTTGATAACCTATTACCTGCGGTGCATGCCCACTTTAGGCATAATTCTTCATAGCCCTGATCCACTGCATGAACATTTGGCACGATATTCCTTGCAATAGTTTAGCGGATATTGCACTTCTCAGAAGAGGGACAAAAAATAGAATAGCGAACGCCGTCCTACCACCCTAAAATTCTTTTTAATAATGCCATAGTGGGCATCAAGCAAGTGTGCTTGCAGCAGTTACCCAATGAGTGTTTAAAAAAGCCTCTGAAAGGCCGCTCGTCTAGCTTTCGCTGTGACTGTGCTGTGCCTTCGGCGCAGGCCTGGGGTTTTTCGCTTTGCGCAGGAAGACTGCGCTTATGAACTCTGCACCCAACCGCAACGCCTACAATGAGTATAGAGGTGCCCCCTGGTACCTCGTACGGACCACCTGGCTACATGCTACCAAGCCCTTGCGTCTGTCCTATCCATAGGCGTGCGCAGAGTTCCACTTTGGGGGAGGGGGTCCGTTGCTGTGTCTACCTCTCTATTATGTCAGTGTTGGGCGGACCTAGCGCCCCCTCCATGTTATGTAACTCTATGGGGCTGGCTTTACGCCCCCTCTCCTCTAGGGTGAATAGAGAGCCCCCCCCCCCACCCCCCCCACGTTCTGTGCGCACGCCTATGGTCCTTTGTGTGGGCTTCCATCGATCAAGGACAATTTGTAAACTACCCCGAAGTACAATGCATGAAGAAGTTGGCGTGCCGTTAGTTATGCGCAAAGCAATTAGTTTTGCGCATCATTGCGAATGCTTTTTCATACTTCAATGGTGCAGTGAAAACAGCTCTTATTCTAAGCGCACGTATCAAACCATTTTTAAGTGTTTGCAAATAGGTGATGACAAATAATCGGATTTTCTGACTCTGATTATGTCTAAGAATAAATATTATACGTTGCACATAAGAGGCAAGGGCAAAAAAGGGGCGATGAACTTGTTGATCGGAAAATCTTAATGTTGGTTTCTTTGGTCATGTTCTACCAGGCAGCCGTTAGGACGTGCTCGTCCATGAATAAAAGCAAACACACGCAACAAGTGCCAGGCGTGCTGGTGGATAGGTCAAATTCAGTAACAAACTAATATATGGCTTGCACTGACGTCCCTCGCACATTTATGTTGGACAACCAACATCATGGCGCGCGCTTGGTGATGTCGCGTTGCTGTTTCCAGTGGGTCATATGCTGGTTCTTTTATTCATGCCCAGAGCCCCCTATAGCATTCCGGTGGCAACTTTACTACACCGACGAAAGTTAATCGCCAAGTGATAATACGGCCCCGACGTCATCAAGGCTGTCGTTTGGAGCCATGTTGCGCGTCCATGAGGTCACGTGCAAACTGTCAATAAACCGAGCTGCTGTTGTGCGACCTGCGATGCATGGCCGGTGCACTTCGGCCTCCTCACTCGGCAGGCCGAAAATGGCCTTGTCACAGACCGGCTCTCATTTTTGGGTTTATGTTTCGCATTACTTGTCAATCATCACATTATGGTTATGGCTGGACAGACATAGATGCACACAATGCACACAGTTTCGTTCATCTTTCCCTTGGTTATGATCTCACTTTACGCTTTCGCATCTGCCGGCGAAACCTGCTGCTGTTGTATAGATTCCATTCGGCTCGAGCTCAGTTGCTGAAAAATAAGCGACGCACAACCACTGCACTTACATGAGATGTGTGCGTGCACGCTGGCTCGACGTTCACGTAAATGGAGTCTGTAACGACGTGTCCATCAAGCACTGCGAATGCCACCACTCGGAAGCTTGGCGTCATCTCAGGCGTGACACGAATTACTATGTTTTCCTCAATTCTTTTTCCTATATGCAGCTTCTTGACCTGCTGTACCCTCCCCTTGGACAGAACCTGTAAAAATAACAAAACTTAATGAAGCCATTTGAATGACAACTTTAAAAAGCAAAATACACTCAAGTTTTAAGTCAGTGACGAAAGAATTTTTCTTTAGGTGTTAATCGCTCTAAAAATGTTTGTCTTCTACCTCGCATACGCTTTAAAAATATGGAAGTTATATACGTTTGCATGGATAGTTACTGCATAAAATAGGAAGGGGAATGCATGAAAATACACTCCATTAATTTAAGCGCATACGCTTGCTTTATTAATCATACATTTTCAGACCCAGTGCAGTTTATGAATGAAGGACAAAGAGATAAGCCGTACAGATTTATAAGAAAAAGAAAACATCTCACCGCGTAGTAGACTGAGGAAGTAATTTTGTCGACGCGATTTGTGAACAAAGCAGCTTCGTACAATTGATTTGCCTGAAAGAAAGGGCAGTTCCTTTAGAGCAAGATGACGTTTTAGACCATTTGTTTTGTGAAACATACGCTTCAAATACACTTTGAATATGGCCCAATAAAGGCTTTTGAAAAAAAAAACCACCCACAACAAAGGAATAACATCTAGAGAACGTTGCCTTGTTTCCGAAAATTCATCATAACTTCGTTATGAAAATTAACGCGTAATTCTGAATTATCTTCTAGCAAACTGCGCAGCAGACGGGACACAAAGAAGGAACAAAACGAGACAAACAAGCACAGACTCTGAACTGATTCATTCAAAACGTAATCGACGCTACAATAGGTGCAGCAAAACGCTATGTGTCATGGGGAAAGTTTATCAGTGCACCGCAAAACGCACACACGAAAAAGAAAAATTATACAGGAGCCCTTGTCTGGCCACGTAAGTCAACAGTGGCATGTAAGACTCGGATATGCATATATACATTATTTTTTCCCGTGAGAACAAAGAAATATAGGATATCATGTCGCATATAAAGTGATAGAAATATTTCCAAGCACCAAAAATTTAAATAAAGCGCACTGTCATAAGCTCCAAATCTTGTTTGACACATTCATCATTCAACACATCGGCATCAAATGTGTCACCATTATGAATTTTAAATTCTCGTAAAACAATTATCGCAGCTTGCATTAAATTGCCCAAAGTAGGTCACAGTAAAACTGATGGGTAGCTGTGTCACAGCAGAGCTGGCTCTGGCTTGATTTTAACTTCCTGAAGCAATCTTTCCCACCCCTTGTTATACTGCATGCACTATACATGGCTGTTTTTTTCTTTTTTTCTATATATGTTTGTGTCTTTCCTTTTTATCTCTTTCTTTCTCTGTCTATTTCTTCCGCTTTTCTGTCCTATTCTTTAATTGTATCTCTACTTTTCTTTCTCCCCTCTTCTTTTCCATCTTTATCACCCTCACGTCCATTTACTAACCCCTTGGTATACTATACTATACTATACTACACTATACTATACTATACTATACTGTACTATAATATATTAATATACTATACTGTGCCATCATATACTATACTATGTTAAACATGATATGCTCTGGATACGTGGCTGGAAAGCCGAGTGGTTATGACGCTGGCTTTTGGATCATGAGTGCGCTAACTCGAATCTCCCCCTGACAAGAAAGTTGTTTTCGCCAAGCACTTGTACTTTACTTATCTCTCCTTTATATCGTTTTCTCGCCCATCAGAGGTATACACTGGAGAAATCAACGCACGTTTTTGAACAAATCGGCGCACGCAGAAGAAACAGGAAGAAAAGGACGAAGGGAGCGCATGCCGTTTCAGAATGATTCTAATTTTCTTTCTACGTCATATGCCAAACCTTGAGTATCGCAGCTCTGTTGCAAAACTTCAGTGCCAGCCTGTTTATGGACCTTCCTTTTTCATGTCGCGTGCTTCTGCCGATTAGCCGAGAAGTGCTATGTGCTAGGAAAATAAGCTCGCTCGGAAAGGCCTTGTCTACAAACGTAGACACTGATTTTCAGTAGTTGCGTGGAAGTCTTGCTTATACCTAGATTAAACGCTATGCGACAACTTCAATCCCTTGTCTGCCACGTGACACTTTTACAAAAAAATACATGAGGTTACTGCAGCTACTGCTTGAGTTTCATTGAGCCTAATTAGCGACTCAGTTTGCCACCCGGACTTCCCTGTCACAATGCAACTTTGCGTGCCCCATGTGATTGGATGCGGCATTTACGAACGCATATTCTTGTATTATTCGAGTGGCCAACAGTGCGGCGTACAACTGTTGCAACGGTGAGGAGACGAAAGAGCGCGTTCTATGCCGCTGTCCATACCACCAAACTCAACCACGCGTTCTAGAAGCCAAACTCTGTGGTCTTGATGCGAGATCATTGCCATAATACAGGATCTTAGACTTTGTCCCATAATTTCGCACATGCATAACCCCACGAAACCTATATTGTGTTATTTGAAGTCAACCCGACTTCATGAAAATTTATGAACTACCTTCCCGTGTTAGCTTTGTGTGTGCTCATTACACCAACTGTTCAGCTCTTAATTTTCTTACTCGGATCCTTCTTCGCTATCTCACCTATTATTTCCGCTTTCATCCCCCCCCCACATGTAGGGTTGACAACTGATCACGTGACTAGTTTACTTGCCTGCATGGGGGTACTCCCACAAGATACCATTTGGCAATCACGGGACATTGATCTTTATAAATGCATGGCTCTTGGGAGTTTTCAAGACGCTGTTAGTATTAAGCCCCGAAAAAAACAACATAGCTATGCACAGTTCGCACCCTACCCTTGACTACAAATAAAAAAAAGAAAATGGATTTTCACCATCAAAGGACTCCCGTCCAGCCAATGGCGTCACCGTGTTATTGTGACGTCGCGTCTGACTGCCTTCGCGCCGCTGTCACACGAGGAATGAAAAAGCGTCTTCTTGCGCGCTTTCGGATCTAAACCAATATGGCCGCCTCCAATGCTGCGATAATCCACTAGCGTCAGTGAGATCGCGCTCTAGCAAGCTGACTTTCGTACGGTTCCCAATTATTTGAATTGCATTAAAAGACATGTTTGTGCGTTGTGTGCATGCAGTGTTCGGTAGCAAAGATCGCCATAATATTCGCTCAAAGATAAGGCGTAATTCTGAGGAACTACTTCCCGGCGTGGACACATTCATGAAATCCTGGGTCCAAGCGCTGCCTAGTTAGTGCAGTTTGGTCTGGTAACGTTGGTGTGGTCGGCCGCTTCACGATAACATGGTGACGCCAATGACTGGAGGGAGTCCTTTAACGGTGAAAAGCCGCTTTTTTTTCGAGACTTGCACCTGAGTATACATTAGAACACAGCGATTTCAGTGGCATCGCCACGCTGGTCTATAGTGGCTAAGGTACTAGGCTGCTGACCCGCAGGTCACGGGATCGAATCTCGGCTGTGGCAGCTGCATTTCTGATGGAGGCGGAAATGTTGTAGGCCCGTGTACTCAGATTTGGGTTTACGTTAAAGAACCCCTGGTGGTATAGAAGTTTTCGGAGCCCTCCACTATGGCGTCTCTCATAATCATATGGTGGTTTTGGGACGTTCACCCTACAAATCAATCAAATGAAATCATCAGCGATTTCAGTGTGTGCCGAGATATTTAGGCAGCGCGTCACGATTCCGGTCACAAGCGTGGCGAAGCGCAACCCGAACTGCCACATCCCACAACTCAAACGTGAAACTTCCCAAGCTGAGTCCGGCATATGTTTCGCGCTTTTAAACTCTTGGAAGTCTGTGCTGTTTTCTTGAGAAACGTCGAGAAGACCTTCCTCGACAGTCCGAAATATCTCTAGCACATGCATTTGTGGTGAGCGTCGCAACACGCACCTTCACTCCCCCACATAAAATAAACTATGTGCCCTCAATTTTACTCTGTGTGTTATCTCTTACACTGTGCATTTTCCCTTGTACGCTTTCCTCCTCCTCTCTTTCCTCCCCCTCTCGTGGCGGCGGCCCGCACTCAAGTGCCACCGTCACTCGGCAGACGGAGAATAAACTATACCGCATGGAGGTCTTGTCTCGCACTCAGTCATTCCACCGCATACCCTCTACGCATTAAGTGTAGTTTGCGGAAGCAACTTGACCAAGTACGTACTATCACGATGAAAAAAAACGTAAATAGCGGTAAGCGTTGCTATCGACTCAGTTGCCCGATTTTAAAATATGCTTGCACTGCCTGGGACCCGGCCGCAAAGTTAAATATTGGTGCATTGGAGCGCATTCAGAAACGAGCCGCCCGGTTTGTGACGGGTGATTACGACTTCACCAGAAGGTCTAGCGAAATTGTTAGTTCACTTGGTTGGCCGTTACTCTCCTCTAGGCGTAAATATATCAGGCTATGTCTTTTCTACATCCTAACAAACGACAAAACTGGGATCGATAAAGGCAAATACATCAGACCACCAACATACATCTCATCACGACTGGACCATCCTTTGAAAGTGTGTGAATATATGTGCCGAACATCAATGTATGCAAATACTTTTTTTTCCTAAAACTATTCACGAATGAAACGGTCTTCCAAAAAACATTGTGACCGCCCCTTCCACAGCGTTTCCTTCCCTTTTAAAGGAGTATGCGGTCACATAACGATATTGTATGCTGTGATTTAGGTGTTTTTGATTTGTTTTTATTGTTTGAGTGCCGTGCAATTCAACTTGTCCCCACTGATTTAAATGTACTTTGAATTTGTAAACCACCCTACAACAATGCCCCCAGAGGGCGCTGTAGGTATAAGTATAAATAAATAAATAAATAAATAAATAAATAAACGGCGACATGCCTTGACGGTCGCCAGGCAAAACATGTGCCTTCAGCCGGCGTCTCCATAGCCCTAAAAGCCCGCTCCGCCTTGCGCTCATGAACCGCATGTGTTTATTCGTTTGCCGGTCGCGTCTGGCAATCACAAAACACACGCAGTGCGCTAGTGCAAGCCAGAGCATGATTTTATTGCGCTGCAATGACGCCGGCTGAAAGCACATATTCAAATAGCGACATTCAAAGCATTTCACGCTTTGGCTGGCTTATCTTGCTCTAATCCGTCCTCAACTGGAGTTCACATCCTCCATTTGGTCCCCATATCAACAATACCTCATAGATAAGTTAGAATGTATACAGAACAGAGCTAGTCGATTCATAGCGCGTAATCACAGCTACCCGTCCAGCGTAACACAGATTAAACATAGCCTTGCACTCGAGCCACTGAAAATTCGCCGCGACATTTCACTTTTATCACTATTTCACAAACTCATCCACACCAGCATGATGCCATCTGTTCACCTTAATCTAGCACGTCGAACTTCGAGCAGACTACATAACACCTTTAGCTTATCACGCATGTACGGCAATACTAACGCTTTCAACCAGTCGGCTCTTCCACGAGCTATTCATTTGTGGAATGATTTGCCAGATGATCTTGCGTCAGAACAAGACCACAAAAAGTTCTATCATACTCTTAAAAAATACTTATGCACCAAAAACTGCTTTATCGCATCTTCGTAATCATCAGTGTTTATAGGACTGTTGCCGATGTTTTTGCACTATTGCTAGGTTGTAGTTACTGTCATATTAGTTTTTTTTTGTATTTCACCTTAACTTACTGTAACTCACTTTTCTAGTTCGTATTTTGCTTACATGTTCATAAGTAGAACTGCATTTTCTATCATATTCATTATTTGCCTATGTATGTGTAGATATTACGTATATGTATTTTTCTAACATATTATCTGTACCGCCCCCCTTACACAATGCCCCTCGAGGGCTCTGTAAGGTACTGTAAATAAATAAATAAATAAATAAATAAATAAATAAAGTTTGCAGTTTGACTGAGTCGGAAGCCGAGCTTTGAGCTGTTCACGTTTCTCTGCATCGCGATATTACACCGCTACATATGTACTCAACATGCGCAGGGTGTACATGTATGCGCGAGTTGTAATATCTCCTGTTAGTGGCAGCATGCGGCCTCCGAAAGAGTACGTCAATGATTTGGTGCCACAAACTACACGCATACTACATGCATATTACTGTTGCAAAGCGAAGTTGCTGGCGTCATGCTTGAACACACGCTGTCAGTGCAATAACTAATATACGTTTACTGGGGCTCATAGTTTTAGGAGCTTGCTCGACAAGCTTCTTATGCTCGCGCCTTGTCCGGCGGCGGCGGCGTCCGACGTGTACACCACTGTTGCCAGTGTACACTTCTCCGATCGCCGCTCATGACGTCTTCTCCGGTGATTCCAACAATGTTCACTAGATGGCGCGCCGCCACCATAGACGTCGCCGCGCCACGGTGGTCTTGTGGCTAAAGTACTCTGCTGCTGACCCCCAGGTCACGCAATCGAATCCCGGCTGTAGCGGCTGCATTTCCGATGGAGGCGGAGATGTTGTAGGTCTGTGTACTCAGATTTGGGTGCATGTTAAATGACTACTAAATTCAAATAATATTTTACGTCACAGTGAAAGCGCAATGTATGACAACCCCTAAAACGACAATATTATCGACAATAGTGCCTTACTTACGAGAAATAAGGGTAAATGTACAAAAACACAAGCGCCGCAATAGGACATTTTCAAAATAATGCCGATGACATCAGACGGACCGCCTAGTTAATCACTAGTAATCGATCTGACTGCACTAAATAAAGAACTTTCCGTGCATCAAGACACGCAATAAAATGCTACTTGTTCTTTTCTGTTTGATTCATGGAAAAAAGAACCGCCGGACGCTACTGTGCCGAATTGCGTGAGCGGTTCAAAAATTCAATTTTAGCGCGGTGACACGGGTCAGGCGGTGCCATCTTGCGGGGCGCAGTTGAAACAAAAGCGTCTGCAATCTCGGAGCCAATGGAGAGAAATTGATCATTGGCCGTTTTTGCTGCTGTGTCTCCCCCTGCTTTCGGTCTGCTGCTACTATCGCAGTAAAGCCGAGCAACGTCGTACTCGGACAGTGACGTAAGACGGACCGGTTGGTCCGCTTCTTGAGGCGGGTAATTTGAAGTGCGCTTACCTGATGCGGACCACTAAAACGTGATTTCGTTTCAAAATAGGCCCTTCCTTGGCACAAAAGTAACACTACGTGGTTTCTGGATTTTCATTTCAACAATCAACGTCAACTTAATAGTTGACTTTAGTGTCCATTTGAAGAACCCCAGGTGGTCGAAATTTCCAGAGCCCTCCACTACGGCGTCTCTCATAATCCTATGGTGGTTTTGGGACATTAAACCCCACAAATCAATCATCCGCCACCCAAGACGCCAGTTTTCGATGGCCCACATGCTCGCCTCCTCGTGACTACATCTACTTCGTTCTCGTCGCATCGTAGGCATTACAGTACGTGACAAGTTCCTACGATGAGTGTTACGCAAAGCTATCGTCATTCTACCAAGCCCCCCCCCCCCTCACCTGCCTGCTCTCAACCCCGTCGAAAAGCGCCTGATAGCTCCACGCCTGCCATTTATAAGAGGCAGGCATTTGACTCACAGCAGTGGCCAGTATGGCATTATGGGACAGGTGGTTAACATGGTCGACACTGAGCAGTGCCGGCCGTAGAACGAGCCCGAAAACAGTGCCTTCGACGTAGACATCATGCGCTGGCTCGTTAACAGAAATGGTCTCGCCAAGAAGCGCCCCGTTCCCCTCCGAACAAGCTCGTCTAACATCCCTCACTTTGTGGATATGGCGGTGATTTTTTAAATGCGGAGCGTTTCTTAGTCGCACTATGTTAAGCGTCGTGTGTCGGTGGTGATGTCCACACCCCTACTGCGCATGCTTGCGCCTCGTGTATCGTGCCGCTCTTGCGTTTCGTGCGAAATGTTTGCTGCCCCCCCCCCCCTTCTTTTCCTGGACTCGCATGGCCGACGCCGGCAGCGTCTACTAGTAAAAACCGACGCCTCCAGCCGCAAAACCGTTCACTGCCACCCCGTATATGTAGGCACTGGATCGCATATCATCATCACACCACTCATTTAGGCACGCTTCTCCTTCATTTAATAAAGAAGAATAATCAAGACGAAATAACTATTACGCATCCCAAACCACACTAAATAACGCAACATTCACGCGATACACCCACCACTCTGCGACACATTTATTCGAGCACTCCCGGCGAGAAGATGCGGGTGGAATTTCTTCATGTTGATTGCTATCTTCCGCTGGCGGTGGAGCTCGACGTTTATTATTGCGGTTGGAAATTTGTGCAACTTGGGAACACCTGGAACGATTCCCATATCGTGCTGTGATCGTCCCAGACAATGCTGAGCAATATCTTCCTCTTGCACTGACTGTTTTTGCTTGTAAAGACAACGTAGTGCCAGAGAACTTCTTGGGAGCGGGAGCAGCGTGAATAGGTGCTTTCTCGTATTTTAAAGTAACAGAAACCCCGCTAGTCGTGTTAGGTGCAACAGATACACACCTTGGTAGTACAGTTCTAACGAATTGCCGTCTGAGTGTGAGGGTATGCCTGGGAGCCCAGGCGCCTGGGCGCAGATAGGTGCTCTCTGGTCTATAGAAGCTTGAGGTGTCCATGTTCCCGGGCTTTCTGCTCATTAATGTGTCTGTCTTCATAGCTATTGTGCGATTTGCCCAATGGAAGGCAAGGGCGTATTTTCTCGGGCTTTTGAGTTTTCTCAATATGCGCTTGAAAGTACACGAATGTGAAACTGATGTGGCTGAAGAGAATAGTAACACAAACACACACACACACACACACACGCACACACACACACACACACACACACACACACACACACACACACACACACACGCGTGCGCGCGCGCACACGCACGCACGCACACACGGCACGCGCACGCACACACGCACAGTGCTTCGTGTGCGCGTCGTCCTTTCTTAGCGTGTCTTAAAGGGACACTAAACGAAACATTGAGTTGGTTTAGATTGATAAACTACACTCTGGAAACTGTAATGACATATATTTCACCGTAATAAGTTCATTCTTAGCGGAGAAAATTAAAGAAGCTTCAATTTTTAATTTCGTGCCAGAATCTCAGCGTGTTAATTAACATGCTTCAAAATGTACTTTTCGTATTTTCGTGGCATTGGCTCGATAAAATTTCCAAAACTTCGTGTGCTATAGGTCTGTGGTGCCCCCTGATGAGCATGCGCTACTTCATTTTTATTGAGTAGATGCTATGTGAACCCAGCAGACGCCTTCAAAATTTTCTACGCCATGGAATTTGATGCGGAAATCTTATGGTGGCATCTCAACTGCATTTTATTTTCGTACGTTTTCTCGTTTACAAAGCGTCACGTGGCGGTAAGAGCGCTAGATGTTTTCGGGATCGCGAAATTGTCCTTTACTAACGCAAAAAAAAATGTTTCGCTTGGTAGTGTCTTTTCAATTTACGCCCACAAACGATGTTTACCACACCAGTAAGCCCCCGACTGGTAGTCCGTAGAATCCAGAGTCCAGACCACTTTTCTGACCACGCCACTACCCATGGAAGCAAGTAAACAAATGTAAACACCTTACTTTAACAACGCTCTTCGGGTCTTTTCTTTGGAACCCAATGAATCCGCTTGCAACACTTTCGTACGGTTCCAGATCAAGTCGTTCTCGTGCCTGGTGCGCATATGAATACCTCGGATCGTTGTTGGCCACCTTAGAGGAAAAGACAGAGGAGCAACATGTCTGAGCATCAACAACTATATGACAGCAGGTGCATGGCCATCCACAATCTTTACTAGCGTTAATTAGGTGTGGTTTGCATCTGACTTTTTTCATACGTGCACATGTTAACACATAAGACAAATAGTAGGCCTCATCTTCGAGTTTTTCATTTTTTTGATGAAATGAAATACAAAGCAACGTATAATGCACGTTTGTGACACAGGAGCTTGTAACTTTCGTGAATCACAGTTTCCTTGTGCCACTTTTCCTGGAGCCAACAAAAATAGTGTCTGGAATTCCCTGACCACCCCATGATTTACGCCAATGACTCCGACACCAGAATTTTCGCGAGACAAGCTCTTTAACGTCGTCGCATTATTATTCAATTTTCTCCGAATGACTAGCCGTGAAAGATTCCGTGTTGTACTTACTGCTTTTTTGAGAACACGTTTATGGTCCTCCAATGGCCCCAGTATGTCAAAGAACGCGAATTGTTTCTCACCTCGATAGAAAGCATGTCGTCGTTGTTGGAGGTGGGAATGAAGGACGTTACCACTCCGTCACTGCCAGTCGTGGCTTCTTCGGCTTTTCCCGAGGGCAGTAAGATCTTCATTGGTACATCTCGAGCTGGGTTTCCATTGATGTACGTCAGTTCGACCTGCATGTGGTGCATATATGGAGTAGCTCTTGGCCTGCTGCGCGATCGATGGTGCACGCACTGCGAACCGCGCTTGTATGACGTCACTTCAAGGATTCGCGCGCTTTCGAGGCGCGGCGCCGGGTGGAAACCACCATCGTGGTAAAACTCGATAGCGAAGCAGTTCAATTGGTTAAATTGTGTGTGGTGGCTACCGACGCTGTTCTAACAGGCGTAGGTGTCCGCTTTTAACGCTCATTTTCAAAGCACAGTGTTTTGTTTCTTGAAACTGCGGCCACTTGTCTCTGCGGCAAGTGCTGCGCAATGGTGAAGGATTTCTCTTGTGCCTCTATGTTGTTCCGTGAAGGCACCCGGGAAACACACCCAGGAAAAGGACGTTAGCTTTCACAACTATTTCAAGGACCCGAAGCTCAGGAAGAAGTGGATAGTCAAACTCAGAAAGGGAAAGCACCCCACGCCTTCATCGCACATGTGCATTGAGAACTTTGCTGACAGTTATTTTTGAGATGGTAGACGAAGAAAGTGCTACCATGCAGCACCAACCAGCATAATCAAGCACTTTGTTAGACTTTTGCTATACACGCCCTACGCGCCACTCTTCGGTAAGCGTGTTTCAGTGCCTCGCCAGTACTTCAGCTATTCATTGCACGCAGGCTACAAGTGTAGACGACTTATACCTTGTGAGGTGCCGTCCCAAAACCTATCGCGAAGGCCCCTAGACAGGGAGCCGACGACGCGGCCTCCGCATCGCCTCGGGCAACCATCTTGAGCGCAGCTCAGCGAGTGATGCTTCTGAGACTACGAGACTACGTCTGAGACTACGGCTTTATTAAGTTGGTGTACATACGTAGTTTACTGATGAAGACAAGTGCACGCCTAGTGCACTTCTTACCATAAATTTGTAAGCGAAACCTGCGGCCACTGTTCAGTTACCTACCTAATGTACATTACCTGAGGTTGTCACCTAAGGCACTGCCGAAACTTCAAGCGGAGCACCTTAAGCTTTCTTTGTGCTACGTGCGTGAATTCGAGCTCACCCAGCTTACCTTTGCTACGTGTACTTTTGTGGCCCTGGGCACGGTATACATAATCAGATATAACTAGTTGTTATATTCTGATACTCAACTGACGGCCCTGTGCGGTATTAATGTGAACTACTTCGTCATGTCGCTTTCACTGAGCAAATATTACCGAGACAAATTTCAGCCATTTTCAATGAGCCAGGGGGTGCAATAAGGCAGAACTTGCGAGTCACACCAGCAATTGCCCCTCAAGACTACTCTTACTGTTAGGAATAAATAAATATTTTATTGTTTTGTTTCCTATACTGCTCTATACTCGAAGTTCATAACTTTTATTACGGTAGCCGGAAGAAACTCTGATCATCTATTTCATCATATATATATATATATATATATATATATATATATATATATATATATATATATATATATATATATTATATATGTATATATATATATATATATTTATATATACATACACACGCTGGGAAGAAAGGCGCTTCCATACTTCTAAGTCTTACGTTCTAAAACTACATTGCTATGTGAGACGCCGTAGGGGAGGACTCCGGAAACTTGGGCATCAGGTGTTCTTTCACGTGGACTGACACACACAGTACACGGGTTTCTACCTTGCGCTTCTATGAAAAAGCGACCACCGCGGCAGAGAACCTGCGACTGTTGGGTCTGGTATTGCCGAAAATGAATCGTAAATGCTTTTGCACGTCGTATAATTAATGCTGGCGTCGTTAATATAGGATGATTTGGCGTCAGTTTGAAACACCTGCATAAACACCTTAAGAAACTAGAGTCCCATAGAGGCGCAGTACTTGAGACTATTTGTGTCGAAGCTTCGGTGACGCTGAACGAGCTGTTTTCATATATGAAGATCCGCGGGTGGTAAAGAATTGAAACGATGTAAGTGCTTTGAGCGGGTCCCCTTCAGAAAAAAAGAAAAGTATTCCTGTCGTAAGCAACGAAAACCACCTTGAAAGCATTAAAAACGGAGCAAAAGTGGTGACGAATAGTAGTCCTTGCTTGGTGCCAGTCGGGGTATTGTGCGGGACGCGTCAATGTTCTTTGACGCTGACAATACTTGCTTGACCTATGCAACGTCAAGAGGGGCCGCTGTCTACGCCAAACCACACAAAATGTGGATTGGAGCTGAATACTTGGATGAGCAAGCATTTCCTTTTTTAAAAACCAAATTAAGATATCTAATAGAAAACGGTCGTCACAAATGATCGGTCAGAGGTGGTCCCGCATGCAGGACTATCAAACAACACAAGCATCTCAAGTTTTCAAATTTGGCATGAGGGGTCCTTTAAAGGCGGAAATCCTTTTGTATCTGAGGCAGTATACAAAGAAATTTTATCGTTTTTTGCACAATAGTGTTGCCTATCTGAGACCGTATGATTATTACGCGTGATGTTTCGCATAGAATCAGTAAAAACGTGCGGCCTATGTCGTCACTCCCACTTGGTAAAGCGTCACTTCGGACCACAAAAATAGCCGCTGTGTGTCGCGCTAGTCTGAAAGCAGCGTGGTTTCTCCAGAGAAACGAAATTATAACAGCGTTTATTTTGTGTTTCCCGTCGTGCAACGATATTGGTCCATTCGAGAAGAAGCGATGAAAACAACACGTTTAATTTGTGTCGCAGCGCCCCTTTAAAAAACGCCTGATGTCAAGCTCGTCAATTCCAGATGATTGTGTTGTTAGAGAGTCTGACAGATGCAGGCTAGAAGAACTGAGAATTTCCGTGACAGACTCTGTCCTTCGATATCAGGAGCATAAAATTGTACCTCTGAAATTTTCGATTTGTTTCTTTAGATAATTTTGATGAGGGATTCATACCACCAATGCGTACTTGTAAGCAGGAAGCTTCACATCGTCTGTTGCACCTGCTAGTTTTCTTCGCAGGAAACATAGTCTCACGTATGCCTTTGAAGAAACGTTGTTTATGTGTACGTTCTAGAATAATACAGAGTTTTACGCAAAAATCTAGGATTTTAGGCCATCACTAATACTGTAAATTTTCTTGCAATAAATAGCGCTATCGATGGTCTTTTAACACAAAATTGTTTTATGTCAGGGTCCACCAAGACTTTAGTGACGTATTTCCGTCACACATTTCACTTTGTACAATTAAAGCTACCAAATGAGCAAGCAAAAACATTAAACACAAAGTTCTCCTGCTGGGCGTCGAACCTCTGACTAATTGGAAACGACGAAGAGTGCCAGGTGCTCTACCGACTAAGCTATAGCATCGTACACTGACCAGAGAGAGCGGCGTTCCTCGCCCTACCCCGTCCCAAGTTCGATGACATTGGCCGTAAGGGGCACGCAGAAAACAGATGTGCGCAAGCGTTTTCCGTGTAGCCCGGCCACCAGCCACTCACTCGTGCAGGCAGGGAGACCTGTGCGTCGTGTTCGATTTTCACGGACACCGTCTCAATGTTGCTTTTATCATCCACTAGGCTTTGAGTTCTGACGCAGCAGTCAGATTCAAAAACTCGACTGGGCGGTGCCTATTCAGACGACTCGTTCTACCCCGCGAACGCGCCTGATATCTTTCTCACATTCTCTTTCAGCCTGTGTTTTCTGTTGGTGAAGCGGGGTTGTGCTGCCATCTGTAAGTGCTCAAGCGAAGTAATGCGGCATGACGCAGTTAAAGCATGGCGTCAGAGATTGCGTGCCGGTGCTAAAGCAGTAATATTATTTGCCTTTAGCTTCGTGTGAGCACGCGATGACTGGTCGTTGATGAAGTCGTGGAGCTTCCACTTGCACCAACGACGTTTCACCGCTGACTACTTCTAGTGTCATAGCACCGGCTTATTTAATAAAACTGCTGCAGTAAGCCAATGATGTCGACGGGCCAATGTCGTGCATTCGTAGAGCGAAACTGAGGTCAGCAAAACGTAAAGGAGGAGAAGAAAAGCTTTAATGATCGTGAGAGGGAAAGGTGCGGTGGTGGAGTGTCAGAGCCTACCCAGCGTAGGTCTCCGCTACCCTCTTGGCCATATCCATGATCTGGTCCTGGACCTCGGGCGCCGAGCTGCACATAGCAGCCTCCCACTGCTCCGTACTCTTAATGTGCAGAGAATCAGGTGGTGGGTTTCGAGTACACCCCCAAATGATATGGTCTAGGTTAGCTCTTTGTTGGCAGAAAATGCACAAAGGTGAGGGGTATATCGCAGGGTGTATAAGATGACGAAAAGATGGGGCAGTAAACGTATGCGTCTGTAACTGGCGCCATAGTATGTCATAATAGCGCGAAGCTCCATGATGTAAGGGGGGAGGGGGAGTATAGAGTGCGCTGTAGGTGGTAGTGATTTGTTATATCGTGGAAGGTCAAAAGACGATCTCTCGCGCTGAAAAAGGCCAACGTAGTCTAAGGCGCCATCAGAGGCATGCGCTAGGCTGGTCATTCCTCGAGCACAGGTATGAGCCGCCTCATTGCCATTCGACCCCGTGCGCATGAGCGTCCATATGAGAGCAACGTCTTGCGTGGGAGGATGTTTCTTAAGAATTGAAAGGGCAGTTGATGAGATGCAACCTGCGCTGAAGTTGCCTATGGCAGTTTTGGAGTCACTTACAATCATAGTGATATTGGGGATGGATAGACCTAAAGCGATGGCAGCATCCTCTGCCTCCTCCGAAGAGTTGACAGTGATGAATGCCGTTGTGAGCGCCTTGCCGTTATAATTGACAGAAGAGAGGGTATAGGATTAGGAGGATGGGTATTCTGCCGCATCGACATAGAGCACGTCATTGGCTCCATGCAATTTTTTTCTGAAGAGCTTTTGCTCTTTGGATTCGACGCTTAGTGTGATATGTTGGATGCATGCTTTTAGGAAGGGGCGGTATGAGTAATTGTTTGTGTATGTTTTGGGAAATGTTGTATTTAGCATTGGTAAGTGAGGTGAAGTTCATTCGGGTAGACGATAAAATGTGGCGACCTGCGCTAGTGGTTGTGAGTTTGCATATTGAGCTGTTAAATGGGCTTCACGGATTTCACATAGAGTATTTATGACTCCTGTCTGGTGGAGTCGTGCGTTAGAGGTATTGATTGCAATGCTTAGCGCGTATTTGTAAACTTTGCAGAAGAGGGTGTTGGCCGATTCCTCCTCTGCTAATTTAAGGTGAAGGTAAAGGAGGGTATGTGTGATTTTACTAATCACAAAAGCTTGTATTACACGAAGTAGCTCTGACTCTCGGAGCCCTCCATTTTCCCCTGAGATTCTTCCTATCATTCTTAGGGCGTTTTCAACAGTATTGCGTAAAGCTTCGAGTGTGTGCGTATTAAGTCGGTTGTTTTAAATAAATAAACCTAGTACACTAATGCGTGATACTCTAGGAATGAGGCACCCATTTATGTGAACTTCGATCATTGGAACGTGTTTGTTCCGACGATGAGTTGGTAGGAGTAACTCTGATTCACTCGGGGTACAACAGAGATTGATCTGAGATGTTAGTGCGGCTAGTATATTTACAGCTGTTTGTAGGGTGTCTTGAATGTGTCCATCTGAGCCTCCTTTCACCCATAAGGTGATATCATCAGCATAGATGGAGAAGTTCAAGTCAGGGATACGTTGAAGAGCGTTGGGTATAGGTAGCATAGCCAGGTTAAAAAGGATTGGAGAGAGCACTGACCCTTGAGGTGTTCCGAAGCTGCCTAGTGTATAGGGTGAGGAATGTTCTGGTCCTAATGTTAATGTAGCAGTGCGGTCTGTGAGGAAGCTTTTGATGTAAGAGTACATTTTAGCGCCACAAGAAATGCGGTTGAGGCCAGCATGTATAGCTGAATGGGCTACGTTATTGAATGCTCCATGTGTGTCCAGACCAAGGATTGCCTGAGTATCCTCGCTCTGGTTAGGAGCTATGATGTCGTGTTGAAGGCGAAGCATCGCATCTTGCGCTGAAAGTGAGGCCCTAAAGCCGATAATTTCTGGGGGCAGTATTCCATTATCCTCCGCGTGTCTCTGGAGGCGTGCAAGCACAACAGACTCCGTAGTCTTTCCGAGACACGATGTTAAGGAAATGGGCCTCAGATTTTCTACTAAGGGAGCTTTGTTCGGTTTAAGTATAAATATAACTCTGGCATCTTTCCACGAAGGTGGAAAAGTGCCCGCGTCAAAACAATCGTTAAAGTACTCAGTCAAAGCTTTAATAGAAATAGGGTCAAGGTTTCTGAGTAATTTGTTGCTAACGAGGTCAGGGCCTGAAGCTGACGTGGTACGGAGTGTTGCGAGGGCGTGCCGAACTTCCGCTTCCGTTATCGACGCATCTAATGACACATTAGGTTTCCTTGTGTATGATGGTATAGAATCCTTACGTAATTGAGGTAAATGCAACGTGCGGAGGTTATCGAAGAGCGGTCCTAAATGGTCTTTGTTGAGACTCACACCGCGCTGGAATTAAACACACAAATAAAAGACACACTGAAGCACAGGTAGGACACACACGAGCGCGAACTAACAACTGTTTATTCGATGGAAATGTAACACACACATATAAAGGTTGACAGGAAAGAAAAAAGAAAAAAGAAAAAAAGAAAAAAAAGAAAGAGCGTGAACATGCGCACTGCCCACCAAGATAAAGCACCCATCAATGCTAATCAAATCCAGCCTTGTCAACTATCTAAAATGTCTACGTAAAAAAGTATATTCATTGTTTGACAAATGAATAGATGGCACACTAACACACCTGTCCTCACCAAACCTGCGCATCATGAAAGCTTCAATAATTTCTCTTTCCCTTTTGTCTTCTGATCTGGATAAAACAATGGTCTTTTCAAAGTCCGGCTTACACTGACACTTCATGCAATGGGTAGCTAAGTTACTGGGGTGACTGATTTGCTTGCAGTTATAATCATGCTCGCGTAAACGTGAGTTAAGGCACCTACCAGTTTGCCCAACGTACCAATTTCCGCAAGGCAAAGGAGTACCATATACAACATTTGTTTCACATGGAACAAATTTGTTAACATGCCTAACCGAACATATGTGGTTGTTCCCTTGGTTGCCGCTGTTTACTTGGTGACACAGTGAAATTAATTTGTGAGGTGCCGTAAAGGTCATGGGTATGCCATGCCTACTTGCAATTCTTTTCAGTCCATGCGAAATGCCGTGAACGTAAGGCATAACAATAGGCCTCTCCTCTGGCTTCTCTTTTATTCCTACGTTCGTGTTGTGCGTGCTGCCGATGGTTTTTTAAGAGCCTCTCGGCCAAGGCTGTGATTAAGGCATCAGGGTAATCACTGTCCCTAAGTCTATCAATCTGCTTCATCAAACTACGCGCTACCATGTGGTCACACGACTTTTGGCAGCTGTTTTAACATGCACGCATATGCGACACTTCTTTTCACAAGCTTGGAGTGACCCGAGCTGTAGCTTAACAAACTTTTATCACCTCTAACGTCATATTCCCAGCACATGTGTCCCTCACCTTGCGAAATCATGATGTCTAAAAACTTTATGCCAGAACTTGTGGGCAACTCGTAAGTGAAATCAAGACCACGAAATGTTGTTTTAAACATCGCGACAAAAACTTCGGGTTTTATGCTGGCACATTTCAACCTAGGGAAACATAATAAAAAATCATCAACGTAGCGGAAACATGCCACAACGCCATACCCTTGCAATCGGGGTTGCAATTCACGATCTCCTTTCGCCATGTACAAATTCGATAAGATCGGCGCCAGGCACGAGCCGATGCAAATACCGTCGTTCTGAACAAAAATGGATCCATTGAATTCCACGTACAGTGACTGAAGGTAAAGGCGCAGCAAATCCAAAAAACTACGAACACTAATCCCACACTCGTTTTGAAATCTAACAACCCCGTAAGTGTCAATGCATTCCTGCACCGTAGTAATGGCCTCAGTTTTGTGGGATGTTGTAGTACATGTCCTTGACGTCTATAGATATGCACGTCACTGATTGTCCCTTCTTTAGGAATTCAATAACACCATTTGAGTTGCTCACCCCAAAAGGGTCTTCCACTGCGATGAGTTCCAACATTCCTTTGAGAAATCTAGCTAAAATGTGCTGCCAAGTACCTTTATCTTCCACGATCATCCGGAAGGGATTGTCTTGCTTGTGCGTTTTGGTAGTGAAGAAGGGTCTCAATGTGGTCCCGTTGCAACCCTTAAGGTCCTTTTCCAGCTTCTGTAGTTTTTCTACATCTTCTGTATCTTTTTCTATCTATCTTTTTCTTCTGTATCTTTTTCTTTTTTCTTTCCTGTCAACCTTTATATGTGTGTGTTACATTTCCATCGAATAAACAGTTGTTAGTTCGCGCTCGTGTGTGTCCTACCTGTGCTTCAGTGTGTCTTTTATTTGTGTGTTTAATTCCAGCGCGGTGTGAGTCTCAACAATGTTCAACCAACTAGCCCCTACTCTTGCCCTTCTATCCTAAATGGTCACTGTGCTCATGTAACAGTTTAGTGATAGCGTGACAGTGTCGTGCGAGAGAAGTGCTGGGGTCTAGCAGATGTCTAAGAAGTTGCCCCGTTCGTTTATTACTGAGGCGGTCATGCATTCCTTCACAAAGCTGACCCCATTGTTGTGCCACCAGTTTAGTCCCGAATTGATTGATTTGTTGGTCTAGCTTCGCTATCCTAATGTGGGGTTTCCTGTTGTGGCGCTGGTGTTTCCACAGTCGCAGAAGTGACTGTTTTGCTTCCCACATATGGAGAAGCTTGGAGTCGAGAGTAGTTATCGGGGTGTCGGGGGGTAGAGTTTTCGTGTAAACTTCAACATCTTTTTGAAGCTGTTGAGTCCACTCGGTAAGGTCTGCAATACGCGACTGAGCAGTGCTGTTGCGGGTCTCTCTAAGTTTGTCCCATTCTGGGAGCATCAGTGGTTTGGGTGCAATAGGTCTGTGTTTTAGTTGTAAAGTAATGCTAATATGTAATTATCACTGCCAAGATTAGTTTGGCTGTTAGTCCAAACCATTGTGGGGGCATTGTGAGTGAGGGTAAGATCAGGGGATGTATCTTTGTTCACACTGTTCTCCAAACGAGTAGGCTTATCCGGGTCGTTGTGCAGTGTAAAACGATGTGCTTGAATATGGGACCAGAGGGCTCTACCTTTCGGTGTAGATGCAGTGTAACCCCACGCTGGGTGGGAGGCATTGAAATCCCCCACTATGAGGAGGGTGTGTTTGCCTGCCGAGGATGTGGCTCGGGCAAGTAGGGAATCGAAGTGGTGCCTTTGCTTTTGTGGTCTACTATATACGTCGAGAATCTATTAGAATGGCGAGTTTAGTTTATCAGGTAGTACTTGGAGAAAGTCGTGCTCAATGTCGATGTCCGCAAATTTCGAATAGGTAACTGTAAGGTGCTTCTGAGTTAAGACAGCAGTGTTTAGTTTGGTATCAGCCGGGTTTTGATGCGTTCTATAACCTGGCAGCTGCTCTACGCCATTTGTTTCTTGTAACGCAATGATTGCGTGAGGGGTAGTTTGTGATTAGATGTACTACAAGAGGTTTGCCTTTTTTTGGCAAAACCTCCTGCAGTTCCATTGCCCTACGCAAAGTTCAGTGCGGTTACGAGGAGCTATTTTCGCAAGGTTGATTTGGCTTAGGTTGGGAAAGCTCTGGATGGTTAGCGTGGACCGTGTCGATCCACTGCGTGACTCTATCTAGGGTTTGTTGCATCGATAACATGGCTTGCTGTATCGAGGCCACGGATTCATGTAGCTTCCGCAAGGAAGCTGTGGAGAAGGTAATAAAGTTTTCTAGTTTTTCCTCTAGTTTGGTTACTTTTTCTTTAAATTTATCAACCTTCTCTAGTTTCGCTTCGACTTGGTCTACTCGCTCATCGAATGACAATGTGGGAGTCGACACTTTTTCTTTTTGCGCAGGTGGTTGAGCGGGGTGCCTAGCTATAGAAGTGGTTGAAAGAGGAGCTGGTACTTGTGAGATAGGTGCAGGGGTGAAAGATGAGGCGAGGAGTTGTGGGGAGGTAGATTGTTGTTTGAAGGACTGAAGCTCTAGGCGTAGTTTTGCATTTTCTGCCTTCAATTCAGCCATCTCATCCTGCATTGGTTTGAGCCGCTTTTGAATGGAGCTTTCATGGGAGGCTACATCAGCCCAGCTCACCTCGTGTCCAGGGACAGTCCGAAGGCTGGGGTCTTGAAGAATGCTTTTGTTGCGGCTTCGGCTTCGGCTGCGGCTTTTCCGGCTTTGATGTCTTGTGATTCTGGGTGAGCGTCCTATAGGGGCGTTCTTGAAAGATGTGCTTGGGTCGAGGAATGGAGCTGCATCTTGCTGGAAAGTTGAGGGTGCGTGCTTTGGTTTGGGCTTATAGAGCTGTGGGCACTGGGGCGAGCCGGTGGGGTGGTCACTGTTGCACACCACAAACTTAGGTTCACATTCGTGATCAAGGAGTGGATTTGGAATGCCACACATTGGACATAAAAGCTGAAAGGTGCCTGGGCATACGCCTGGTCTGTGGCCAAGTTTGGGGCAGAGATTACAGGCTTCCGTGTTATGTCGATAGGGTACACATCTGGTGATGCCACCCTGATAACTTATGTAGAAAGGCACGCGCGTACCTCTGAAGGTAACCAAGATGGACGTTGTGGAACCCATGCAACATCCGGTCAGGATGAGGCCTTGTCTGTCATAGTCTAATAGATTTGACAAGATGGTTTCAAATGTGTGTTCCACAGGAATATTACGGATGACCCCTCGGCAGGTATTACTCGGGGTACAACAGAGATTGATCTGAGATGTTAGTGCGGCTAGTATATCTACAGCTGTTTGTAGGGTGTCTTGAATGTGTCCATCTGAGCCTCCTTTCACCCAGATGGATCGGTAATGTGGGGGACAACTTCAAAGCTGCGCTCGTCCATATTGATGGATTTTATACGGTGGTATGCTTCGGTGCGTGCTGAGTACGGTGTGCTTATGAGCAGGATGTTGCTTACAGAATTGATACGGTATTGGTCATGTAGGGAGCTTGTGAGCGCTGCCGCTTTTAGGACGGAATGTATGAGCTTAGGAAGTGGAGTGTCAGCACAGCTGAGGCCTCCACGTATTCGCAGGACTATTTTGTAGTCGTCTGCTGAAAGTGGAGGGGGTCTGCGGGCACTGCGATGAATCGATGGGAGAGCTTTCTGCGACTCTCCCTGCGAAGTGTTGATGGCAGGCGTCGATTTCTTCGGGGATGAAGCGGGCTTTCTGGCCCTGGCATGTATTTGACGCCAGCTGCCTTCATCATCGTCGAGAGCTTCGGCGGAGGGAAGCTCCTCTTTCTCTGCTTCGTGGATGACCGTGTAGGTAGGCCTGGCTGGTAGGCCCACTAAGGCAGTCGAATGCTGCCAAAAAGTCGATCTTCGTGGGCGCGAAATGCGAAGCACTTACTTGAAATTGCTTCAGATGGTGTGGTCGATCCCGTAGAAAGCTTCACATTTGTTCAAGTTCATTGAATGGCTTAAGCCGTCAGAAACAGGAGTTTTGCCGGAGTGCTTGCGAAACGCGGCTGCTCCCGGTAGCGTCTATGGCATGTCCCACGACGTGAACGCGAGGGGCACGTTCATGGCTGAAGCTACGAAGCTCTGCGTCCCGCGTTGCTGAAGCGCAGTATGCATGTGCGCTGGCGTAGGTTTTAGGACCACACACCATGCTGCTTCTCTCCATAATTGACCATCTTTGAAGAGACGCCTATGGAATAACAGTGCGCTTGTTGACGTCATCTTTGTGCGCGATTAACGATACGCATTGTTTAGGTATAAGTTAAAAACTTCAGTTACTACAATGGTTAAATCATTATCATGGGTGGTAGTCGTTGCCACGGAGCCATGCCACAAGGCGTCTACGTGGCTGTGTCCACGTCAAACGGTGCTATAGCTGCGAAACGTCATAACAAATTGTACACGCGTTCGTATGTAGTACTACCCGAAAAGAACTACTCTGAAGACACGTTTCATTTTCGGGTTATGCCAATTTCTATGATGGAGGGATCAGCAGTTTTTCTTTTCCTACGAGTAGTTCGATATTAATTCAACTATTGATAATATCGATAGTGCCATCGATTGTTTTGTATCGCTACTGGCAGTGCAGTGCTTCGCCACCGTTAGATGCGCAGGCTGCAACCAAGCTGCGCCTTAACATATTCGCTACCAGCGCCGCCTTGTAGCGTCAAGAGCAGTGGATGCTCCTGAAGGAGGCGCCGCGCATTCTTTGAAGGGGTCTTGAACTGCTTTTCCATTTGATCGTTGAATGACATCAGTAACGGAGCTTAGTACCTCACGAACCAATGACCACCAAAATATCTGGAATCCGGCTATGACGAGCCGAGTTACAGGTATTAGTAACGCGCTTTAAGCGTTTTCTCTCTTGTCCCGACAGGTGCGCTGAAACCTACACAGGCACGCATACTTGGCACAGGGTAAATAAGCCAGTGCGCATAATGGCCTTGAGCACGCTGGACAAAACGCGATAACTTTTCCCAATTCAAAGTATATCTATCTATCTATCTATCTATCTATCTATCTATCTATCTATCTATCTATCTATCTATCTATCTATCTATCTATCTATCTATCTATCTATCTATCTATCTATCTATCTATCTATGAAAAAATGTGACATGAAAAATGTGACAATCTTGTCACGTCCCGCGTATGTCGTCAAACCATTTGCTCCAGACACATGTGGCTCATGCCCCAATACCAAGGCCCGCGGTACGCGGGTATGCGCCACAAGTGATTGACAGTTCGTGTATCTACCCAGATGGCGAGAACAGGCGTTGGTAATTTGCGTAATTTAAAGGCGAGAGGGTGAAAGACTGACTTGATTTCTTCTTTATGCAAGTTAATCGGTGATTGGTTATCCCATGGTGTTGCACCATTATTATCGATACTCCAGGCCTCAACGATTACTCGCGTTTTTTCATTGCTGTGCCCTTATATAACTGCGCACGCGTCGAATTTGGCCATGTCTTCAATCCCTGTCTCTTTAGCATGGGTGCCTACCGACTAACTCTGTCCGCTCTCTGGTATTCTGAACTTTTCACGTAAAGCGAGCGTGATAGCGCCTCGCCGCGGTGGTCTAGTGGCTAAGGTACTCGGCTGCTGATCCGCAGGTCGCAGGATCGAATCCCGGCTGCGGCGGCTGCATTTCCAATGGAGGCGGAAATGTTGTAGGCCCGTGGGCTCAGATTTGGGTGCACGTTAATTCAAACCCTAGGTGGTCGAAATTTTCGGAGCCCTCTACTACGGCGTCTCTCATAATCATATGGTGGTTTTGGGACGTTAAAACCCACATATCAATCAATCAATCAATCAATCAAAGCCCACATATCAATCAAGTAAGCGTGATAGTGAATTATGGAAATTTCATGAACACAACTGAAACTGACGTTTTTTGAACAGTGACGAACGAAAGTACACACACACGTATATATATATATATATACTTTGGCCGAACAACAAGTCGACAGGTACACGTCAAGTTGAAACAAATTGAAATGGCACCAAGGCTAAGCCTAGTTCACACTCACGATAATGTATATCTTGAGACCGGGCTTGAAGCTTTGCTGGTTCTTCCCCAACGAAATCACGTAAGGGGTCCGAGAAAAAAACCGTCTTGTTACTCTGAGCAGACTCCTTAGCTCCGGTAGCTTCCTCGGTGACTGTTGCTTTCACAACGAACCGCGTATGGCTGTCGAACAGTGTATCCCAGCGGTATCCAAAGGGTAGTTTGTGCTGCTCTCGTAGAAGATTGTACGTAGCCTTGCCGTCTTCGAGCTGTGCATTTGAAGCAGTGATTTAATGGACCACGAAGCAAGCTGTTAACGCGATGCCACTACTTAAAATGACCTCCGCCTTTAGACAGTGGTTTAACGAGTGGTTGTGTTCTTACAAGCATTGAAGAGTAGCTGCTTGAAAACCACTGCACGCCTCCAACTTCCCCCTGTAGCCCAAATGTGAAACGCACGACACCTTCGACGGGCTTTTCATTCACGAAGCTGGAAGAAATATTCGGGCATTTATTAAGGAGCTCCAAAACAAAATTTTTCTGTGTGAATAGCTCAACAAACTTCCCCCTGCCACTCCCCCCCCCACTTCCCCCCCACCCCCAAATCCCAATTTGAATCAAAGGAGTAGTTGTAAAAAAAAACAAATTGTGGGCAGTAACGTGAGTGCAAGCAAAATGCAATAGATATCATTTTAGATAAAATAAACATATTTGTATTGCATATGCTATTAGGTAACTGATTGCTTCAAAGTTTATGAATACTTTTTTGCTTTTTTTGTTCTTTCACTCCTTACTTACACGCATTATGAGTGGCGAAGTGGGCATGTATTGACCGCAATATTCCTTACAAAGAGACTAATGAGGCAGGCAAGGCCACAGAATTCTCGCAACGACAATTCGTAAACTAATAAAAGAATTGTTACCCAAGTACTTTGCTAGATAATGCATTAATGACGTCGATCCTACTTCGCCAACGACCTTCGTATAAAAAACGTTCTGGTATGCTATATTGCTTGTTCTATAGGTTAATAAAGAATAATAAAATGTGAGCATTGCTGGAAAATTTGGATAAGATAGTGATTTATTGCTTGTTCTATAGGTTAATAAAAAATTATAAAATGTGAGCACCGCTGGAAAACTTGGATAAAATAGTGAATAACGTACATTCATATTTCTTCGTGTTTCAATGTATATAATAAGATATGAAAAATTCAGAGATACGAAAGTTGCGTGCCTTAATAAATGCATCCTTACCTTGCAACCACAGAGCACGGTAATGTCGAAAAATTACTAAATACATAATCCGGGATGCTCAGATCGACCTTAAACCTTGGAAGCACTGTATAGTGATAAAAGAAAGAGATTTTTTATTAAATGCAAGTGCGCTATTGTTGTATCATATTTAATAGCCGTATTATTTCTGTAGCAGGAGGTATAATAGAAACTTTAAAACAATAAACGAAGAAAAAAACGCTTGACAACGTATTTCAAGTGTTTTCTGGTTACAATAAGCAATGTGTATTTGTTCATCTAATACAGAAAATTTATCATAAGTTGGAGGTTCTCAAATGAATGCGCAACAACGGTCAAGAAAAGCTGTTTTCGTTTTCTTTGTATTTGGAGTAATTGGCATGCGTCGGTGGTCTAAAAATTCAAGCTGCCGCTATGCGGCGAGTTATGCAAACTCGTCATTACTTTCGTACGAAGTTCCCTGCTTTTCGCCGCTCTCTAGAACAAAAGATAATTTTGTCCCTACTTTTTCATCCACTATTCTACGTCATTAGACGTAGCTGTAACTACTAGTACGTATATCTGATTTTTCACTGATGACCCCTGTCTGGTGCCGTGTCTATTTACCAGAGTTTTAATTACTACTTCAAAACTCCAGCAAAATATGATACATCCTTAAGGGTACTGCCAGTCGATTCTTAAGCAGTTAGAATCTTTTCACGTTTACTTTTCATGCGCTCAAACCACCCGCGACGTATACACTCAACGTAACAATAACACAAAGTAACCGATTAGTTCGCAAAACAGGAGAGCTCAACTTGTCAGTTGATAGTAAACGCAAAGTAGGAGTGCTACTTCTCAAAATCATCAAAAATTCGACAGTGCGGACATTTTGAAGCCAATAATGTTAAAATTGAGCTAGGCAGAAATAAGTAAGGATGAATAAACGCGTGAAAAGGATGGTCATCCACAGCCCCAAATTGGACTAAGCTCGCAAAGTAAGAAGCTCGAAGCCGTGCAAGTTTTTTTTTTCGAATATGGTGTTCAAACAGTTAAAAAGGGACCAGGATAGCTACGAGTAATGTGAAGTTGAGAACTTATAGGTTGTGAGGTGGTATTCGACAGTGCTAAGAAAGCGCAACAGAACCCCTGCTAAGATGTAGCGCATCAGCTTAGCATTCAATGACTAAATTCCGTTCGAATGGCGATGCCGGACCATTCCTCATTGTATATTCACTTAAATAATTGTTGAAAAAAGGAACCGCTGAAAAAACAAAAAAAAATGTCTGGTGCTGTCCCACTGTGACAACCTGCCGTTAATGTTCTCTTCACCAGAACAGGATTGGCAACACTGGTGCAGTACCTGGTCACAACTTCCCATGAACACAGCAATTAACCTTTGGCCCTCAGTCCCCAGCATCTGCAAAGCAACTGACCATGGCGGCGGTCAGATCTGCAACGCAGCAGAGGGTGCTAAGAATCTCTGGATCGGGACAGGCCGCCATTGGAGCCTGAGCTCTGCAACGTTTAACGCTAGAACATTATCTAGTGAGGGAAGTCTAGCTGTACTATTTGAGGAACTAGAGGGTGTTAAATCGGATATAATAAGGCTCAGTGAGGTTAGGAGGACAAGTGGAGTCATACAGGGCTGAATAACGGACACGTCCTGTGCTACTGTGGATTGGTTGGCAGAAGAGAACTAGGGGTGGTGTTTAGTAATTCAATAGAGGTGTAGTGGTTGGCGAATGTAGCGAGATTTCTGGGAAGTAATATCCATAGGCATGCGCAGAGTTCTCTGTTAGGAAAGGAGAGGCAAGAGTTTCGCTGCACCCCCCCCCCCCTTTCATCTGCCTGACCCCTCCCACTGAGGCCGTTACGATCACAATGCAGCACAAGGACAAGCTCTAAAGGGGGCGGCCACCCCCTCTGAGACCCTTTCCGTCCACACGCCTGTGGTAATATATATGTCAGGTAAACGTTGTCCTACCAAAGGTCTCATTTGATAACTTACATGAAGTGTTTAGTGGAAAAATTAGGAAGTGAAGCACTAGAGTTGTTTTGTCCTCATCGCAAAGTAATCAGCATGAGGAAAAATTTATTTACCAGAATGTATTGAACACGACATTATTTAAAATTTGTCTACATTACTTTCGACACTTACCGTATTTATCGACCAGGAACTTGGATGTCGTGTTCTGCTCAAACTGTATACATGGATAAAAGAAGGAAAAGGGAAAGGTCTAACAACAGCTTAGTATGCCAGTATCATGAATATTTATGGTTTATAGGCTCTGTGATAATTTTTGAATGTGACGTCCACGTGGAAAGCTACACTACCAGCGTCTTCTAAGCCTAGATACACATAATGTATAGTTGTCAGCAAGCTTAACACGAATGCTCCAGCGCGTGACCTGGATTACTTCGACTGATGCCAGCCGCGAAGCGCTGGTCTGTTGCTGAGATAATAGCTCGGTATGCTTGGATGATATGTCGGCATGCATGGGTAACATCTCGGAAATAGATCCGTGGTGCTAGCATCAATCAAACTGCTTCAGACCACGCGGTGGAGCATTCGTTTTAAGCTTGCTGCAGCTTTACATTAGCGACAGCAAGGTGTTATTTCTGTTACGCGACCTGCAGTGTTTATCACACAAGCCCGACTCGTTACCTAATGTTTGTTCGGGAGCAACGTGCATTGTTACATCTTATGTAATAAAGAAGGCATGACGAGCCATGATGCCCGATATAGAAGATATCTTGGCAACAATCAGGGTCCTCTCCACAATAAACCTTTTGTGATATAGTAATTCGGAAGAGGAAAGTTCAGCCTGCTCTTATAATCTACACATAATTGTCGAAGGAAGCTGACCGATGACAAAATTTACTTACGAAAAAAATACTTGTTATCTATTCCCTAAGCTGTACCCAAACACAAGCAAACGCTAGTTCAAAGGCCTTTCAAAAGACACGGTTAATGAAGTCATACATTCAGTTTCTTGTTAGTGACCAACTTTTTTTCAATTCATTGTGATGTCAAATAACAGGAGCGTCAGCCATATATTGTAGCCATGCTTCATGAGAAGTGACTATTCTCCAAGTAGCGTGCGTTCTGGTAGTTGATAGGTGTGTGTAAGAAGCAAATCTCTTTGGGGCTGAAATTCTGTCCTTTCAACAATCAAGTTCTGGGGATTCTGCAAAAGAAAAAAAAGAAAACCACCGTTTTGTCGCAAGGGAGAAGCAATGAATGCGATAGCAAAAATTTGAATGTTATATGAAGTAAGGCTATAGCGGCTATAGAACTTTTGGATCCGATCTCGCGTAACACTACAAAATCATGTATTAAGGTTCCATTGCCGACCAAGGGGGCGAAGCGGTTTTATGCTGTTTGTCATCTCAACGCGAAGGAAGTGCCCAGAGCACAGAGCGTACAAGTGTAGACGAGCCGTCTACTGATGTCCGTCGAGATGGTTCACACACTAGCGTTAGCAACCATGCCATTATGATAAAAGTTTACGCTCACTGCTCCAGTGACGCCACGAGCGCAGCGATACAATCCGTTGATCTCGTCCATAGACACAACGTCACTATGGCATGTATTTCTTCAGTTTCTGTGGCATGTGGTTTAGTTATAAAACAATGATCGATATCACAAATAATCAGTATGCCCAATACAGGGCCAATAAAGGACCTCGCGGTCCAAAATTTTAGATGAGAAAAAAGATGTGCGGTGTCAACAATAATCATAGGTTGACAAACTCACTCATGGGTCGACTCACTAAGACTCAGATTGAGCCGCGAATTTGAGCCAGAGTGAGTCCGGGTTAGAAACATTTCGGTAAGTTGGAGTCCGAGTGAGTCTGAGCAAAACTTTCGCCAGTCTGAGTCTGAGTATGTCCGCAAGAGGAAAACATTGCTGAGTGTGAGTACAAGTGAGCCTTAATTAAGGCCGAGGTATGGCGGCTAGAAGGAGAGGTGTCAGCATCGGCGCGCCGGAGAGCGCGCGAGAATTGATCCGGATGCGGCGGCGCTGCGGTCGTTTTCTAGATGCCTCTCCTCGCACGTATCAGTCGTTTTTCGTTGCAAACACTTCACGCTACCCTGCGGATTGTAACTAAGTCTACCTGCCACAATTCTGGCGGCGTGCTGCAAAGCGTGCGTTGGCACTGAAAACTAGTGTTTTCTATTCACTTCGTAGTATATCAGCTACGAAGCTTAGACGATAGAGAATCAAGTGACTTGCCGTGACCTTGACACTAAAACAAAGTCCGTGCAGTTTTCAAACCATTATTTTTATGACTCGTGCAATAAAGGTCTAATTTTACAAGCAAGACATTCATTTTCTCGAAAGCGAAAAACATGAAAATAAACACAACATATGCATTAGGGTGAAGAAAACTGCAAGTTATATGAAACTCAGCTAAAGCAAGTGAATAAGGCAACTAAAGAGAACAGAAAGTATACGATGATACAATGGGCACACATACGCACATGACATTGCAATTTCATTGGCAAACATAGATACAGTTACGAACCAGTTCACAAAAAAATTTATTTCTGTATATGTGAACACAGCTTGACAGTGATATCACAGTTGTTAATGGGGGATTTGTAACAATGTGAACAACACAATAGTAAAATCCCAAGAAACAACAGAGTGTGAGTAGTGCACAATAATATAAAATAAAACCTTGCTCGCTGAGTTATTACTGTGACAGGTAAGTCAGATGTTTTAACTTCAAGAGCTTCATTTTTTCTCTCTTTTTTTGATTGGACGCATTTTCTCAAGCAAGAGAAAATGCATTCTGGTCAGTGTAAAAAACCCAATTATCTGATTTGTCACTTCCAGGTTATGGTGTTCACAGCCGACCATAATTAATCTCTTCACAGACAGGCAAGAGATAAGGTCTGCTATGCTGTCAACTTTTCAACTTGTTGAAACTTAAGCAATAGGTGAGTGCATCTTCCCAGGTCTGTTAAGGACTCGGACGGGTACAGAAAGCATGATTCTGTCGGAAGCAAGCTGGAATTCTGAGTGAAGCAGCAACCTGCTACATTCGTTGCACTTCGTCTTTTTCTTCCGGGCCACATAGGCACTGACGTAATAAGTGATCCGGGAGTCACTTTTGCGTCCATTGAGATCAGTGTAGTCAGGGAGGGCTTCGCAAGCAACAATAATTTCATGAACTTTATTGAAGCGCCCCACATCTAGCAGCTCATCCAGCTTATTTTGCAATTTTATTGAATTATTGTGGATGTCCGGACATAGAAGGCTGCTCGGAACTTCCAATGGGGGTGACTGTGCCAAACTGTAAAAACTGATGCAAGTCACAGAGATCAAAAGTTGTGTCTGTGAAGGGTGATCAATCGAGCTAGGCATTTGCTTCAGATTTCCAAAAAGATTTCAAGTGCGTCTTGGCAGAGGCGAGACGTCATCAAGTATTTATAGCCCAATGTTTTCGTGACATAGTGCCAGATGAAAAGGGTGCTGATTAGAGTGACGCGTAGTCCTTCGGCAGTTGATTCACTCAGGAACCCACCCTCCTTAGGTACAGCTTTTTCCCAAGTTGCTAAGAACCCGTTGATAACATGCTTGTAGTTACGGACGATGAATCTTTCGTCGAAAAGAGCTTCGCTCACAACGCAGTTCTTTTCCAGTGGTTTGTCAGCGCGAGGAATCGTACGCTCCGAGGTCTTGCTCTGTTCATTGTCGGCGGGAGCAGAGAAGAGAAACGCTTTCTTCCCTTGTTTGTGGGCCGAAGCATACCCCGCATTGCATCCAGGTGCACAGCAGTGTCTTTGCTGTTTACTCATCACTGTTGCATGGTTACATTGCACGTATTGATCCCGAACAAGTCCAAATAGGGAAAGCGCAGACGTTCTGATTTGCGAGCACACGAGCAAGCGACTAAAAGTGCCGCGCTAGCGGCTGGCAAGCGCTCTCGACCGATCACGGTGGCGACTTGCGCGCCTCTCCACGGCGAGATAAAATACCAGCACGCCTCCTTTCAAGGCGCGGCCGGGACGATGCTGACACCTCTCTTTCTAGCCACCATAGCCGAGGTATGTTACACGAGTGAGTCTGAGTGAGCTCCACATTGTTTTGCTGACCTCTTGTCTCATCTACTCAGCTTCAACATTATTATCAGCCTTATTTTGGGTCCCGTTTATACTAATTGTATTTACTCACACACCAACGCAGTAGTGTTAATACGCCAGCTCAATAATAACTTGAAGAGAAGCGTGAGTTAAAAAAGGGGGAGCTGGCTTTACCCTTGCTCATTCTTTTTCAAAGGAAGGTCTTTTGAAAACATCTCCTCTAAGTCATCACTTTCGATTAAAATGTCCTTAATGAATCGCGATGATATATAACTCAGATTTAAAGATACGAGATCAAAAGCGCCAAGTAGAGCCCCGATTACGCGAGATGTCTGTGTTAAAAAGCATTGACACCTTGGACGAAACTTCTAATAGTACATGTACGCATGAGTCCGCTCATACAGGTTCACTAAGACACGGATAAGGCAGTGAGTTTGAGTCTGAGTGGTGCCACGTGGGTAATGTTTTGGTGAGTTTGAGTGAGCCCGCTTGAACATTTCTAGACGAATAAATTGGTGAGTGTGAGTCCGAGTGGTGGGTGAGGTGTGTTTCATGCGTGACTGTCAATGAGTTTAAATTAAAAAAAATGCCCGCATCTTCCCTCGGGGGAACACTGAGGAGGATGCGGAGCATATAATTGGTTAACGGGGTGTTAAAGTGCGACTTACTTGGGTCGATGGCTAAATTGGTTAACGTGGTTGTGAAATGGGGTGTTAAATTGCGACTTACTTGGGTCGATGGCTAAATTGGTTAACGTGGTTGTAGGAGGGGGTGTTAAATGAGTGAACACGTACACACGTTAGCGAAAGGGCGGCGCTGGTCGAAGGGACGTCGATCATTGTGTTTGTGGATTCGTTGGAATTCATTTCACCGCGAACTTGGACGTCGACGCGCCGTACAAACCAACCGACGAGCGGCAACTGAGCGAGCGAGCGCCGACCTTGAGTATATATACAGCGCGACGGCGCATGCGCTGTCAGCTGTCGAATGTTCTCGAAGGAGAAGCGCGCGCGCGGCACAGGTGGCGACGGCGCGACGGCGCATGCGCTGTCAGCTGTCGAATGTTCTCGAAGGAGAAGCGCGCGCGGCACAGATGGTGGGCGACGGCGCGACGGCGCATGCGCGCGCGTCAGCTGTCGAATGTTCGAGAAGCGGTGCGAACGGCGCGGACGGCGCACTACAAGGCGCGAGTATAAGATGCTTCCGCATCTAAAAACCCAGGTTACGCGCGCATTCTTTGAGTGACAATCAATGAGAGCGCATTGGTATATATGAGCGGTAAACAGCAGACTGAGTCATCCGCACCTGCTACTCGGCGCGCTCGAGCCGCTGCCGCAAAACGGCAGTGGCGCCAAGCTGACCCTGAACTTTATTTAATGGAAGCTGAATCTCGACAGAAACGCCCCAACTCGCTTCTGAAGGGACGTAGGCTCACCACCAATAACCACTACACCCTGACCATGAACCACTCATCACCGAGGTGCACCAAACGAAACACGTTTACGATAACCCCGCATCAGCCCTTGCTGTTCTGCTGCATGACAATCAGGGTTCCCAGGTGTGTGTGTGTGTGTGTGTGTGTGTGTGTGCGCGCGCGTGTGTGTGTATGTGTGTGTTTTCAAAATGGAGTGGCTGCATGGTGCTCAGCGCTGTGACATCTGCAAAATGTAAACGTCATGAGTCATGTCACGACCTTCTGTACGAATTCGAGAGCTTGTTTGGGAGGTGTAAAAAAAAGTCTCATCTTGTTTACTCAAGCCTTCTTTCTTGTCATGATAATGGTAGGTGCTCCACTCGCCATTTATGACGTTTAATGTTTTGGCATGAAGTGTCCAATTTCAAAGTTTCAAAATTTATTGTATGTTGCCCAATACTGCCACAACTGACACTCTTCTCCCCCCCCCCTTTTCACCCATTGTCCTGCACTTACATAAAACTGTACCTACGTATTTGCGTGTACATTCCATGCGACTCTGCGTTTGACAATGTTCAAACTAGCGTCACTATTTTGCCAATAAATTATTTCTTTCCGAAAAAGAAAGCTTACAGATCTCATGGTTGAGGACTAGAAGCTGAAGCAAAGAAAAATTATTAGAAAAATGTTCTCGTGTCGAAATGCTCTTCAAAACACACTTTTACGTAAACAATGTCGCCGCCATGGAGCTCTAAGTACAGATCACTTAAGGGGCCCAGGCTGTAGTATTATCTGCTGTCGTGTCATTTCATTACTTAGCATCACACAGGCAACCATTGATAATATGGTAGAGCCAGGGGCGGGAAAGGAAAGTGAAGGTGAGAATGAGATATGTGAGGGTTTGAAGAAAGAAATGATGAGGAGTGAGAGTGAGACATAGCATAGCCAAGCACGGTGTGAAGCAGGCAAAACTAAGCATAGCAGAGCCACAGTGAAAATTTTCAGTGCACTGCTAGGAAGTGAAAGGCAACTTAGATAGAACTTCAAGGAATAAAATAAGCGCAATCTAGCAACTGTTTATTCTACGAAATCATGACAAATCATGACGTTTCTTAGCAGCTAGCTGAAAAGTAAAATTTTAACTATGTACCTCAACCAACTGGCTCCTACCCCAGAGCTCTTTTAGCATAGTCATGTAGTGTATAGTGCATTCGCCTCGTTCTTCACCGGTGGCAGTGCTGCGAACCGTTCGCTGATGCAGCGGTGGATATTCGGCTTTTGTCATCTTCTAGGCGCTAACTAGAGCACTTCCGTTACGGTTCGCCCGCGTCAAATTGCGTTCCACGAGTATGCTAGCTGCATTTTCTTCAAGTGGCACTCCTTCACATGGCTGTCAACAATATATATTATTTGGAAATTTATTTTTTTGAAGTGAAGTCAAGTTTATTTTCCTTTCATACAAAGGAGAAAGCCGGGGCTAGAGGCTGGGGTGCCTTACAAAGACCTAGGCTCCATTGTACAGTCTGACGACAGTTAACAAAACAATATAACTACTTACAACATAATAAATAGATAAATCAGCTACACTTGCAAGTACAACAAAATAAACTGTTCTTAAGCATATAGCAGTGAAATTGTTATACGTAACAGAGACCAGAGTTGAGTAAATATTTCTTTGTTTCCTGATTAAATATTTTGATTGAGACATAAAAATTAACATTTGTAGACATCTTATTCTTAGCCACAGTCAGCTAATAAGTTAATTTTTGTTTGCCAAACTCTCACCTTCCATGAAATTACCTCCCACTACCGACACAACAGAAGCCGATACCCTTTACCCCATTCAAAACTCGAACGCGCGCAAGAAGTAGCCTTTAGAATGTTACAAACGAGATCGTACCCATCACGGGGCCGACTCAGCCATTACAACTCAGACATAAATTCACAGTGCCCAGATTGCACAGAAGTGTACTGTTCACTCGCGCACATGCTCTGGCAATGTCCCGCGTTACCTCAGGGACCTCTCACCAGTGAGTCCGACTGGGAGGAGGCACTCAGGAGCCCCAATCTCCGAAACCAACTTAAGGCAGTCCAGAGGGCCCAAGAACTGGCGGAACGCCACCATGTTCCCGCCCCGACTCGGGCGTCGCCTACGGTAGCGGCTGCTAGGATGTCCCACGTGGGCACCCTGGTGGCTTAAACTCCTCAGGACCATATATTAAAGTTCTTGACTGACTGTTTGCCAAAGTACACGTCTTAGGGACCCGCAGGCTTTGTTTTCGAAAAATGGTTTGTATCATTAGTGAGAGTATTGCTTTGAGTATGTAAATGATTGACTTTAATATGCTGCAACAGAAGAAAAAAACATAGCGTATGTTCTACATGCCCACATTTAGCTTATATGCCCACATTTACCGTATGTTCTATATATATATTCCCACAGCCACTGTAGTCAGGATCGTGCCCCGGAGTTAGTAGCACCACTCACTGTGCTGGATGGCGTTGTCATAGCTTAGTTGAAAGCGCCAACTTTCCGCCAAGAAAGTTGAAGTCTACGCAGCTTCGGAAGCGAAGCGCAAGCAATGTTACGGCATAGGCCCTGAAAGTTTTTGTTGTGTCAACAGACTTCCCTCGGACGAACATTCACACTCCACTCTCAATAATAGTCAAGTACACAAAACGTTTGCCGACAAAATAAACTTGATAGCTTCATCGACCAGCGGGTCATTGCGGACCGTTAGCGTAGATTGGGTGAGTTGAATGTACATCAACACTTGTTTCACGTACAATCGGCTTCAACTGAAACGCCAGCAGTGGGGCGCGTGGTAAAGTTCACGCCCTTTTGATCAGAGATACGTTCTTGTGGTTTGCCGCTCGTGAGCGATATTCATACTTTCGATCGTGCAGTGCTGCCTAATCGGGTATAATGCCCTGTCAGTGGTGGTGACCGGAGGGCGCGCATTGTACAGTTCCTATTGGTTGGGCTACGTGCTTCGCTGTTCTGTTTTCCGAGCTGTGCTGTGAGTGTCAACTCACAGCACAACTTCGGCAAATAGAAGGAAAATTTGGTGAAAATGTCCAGGAAAAAGAGAAAGAGTGCTTTTTACCTCCATTCTTTTGATCACTTTGGCTGATTATTGCTATTAACCACGCTGTAACAAACTTAAATAGTTTTAGGTTAAAGCATTAGATTCCCCATAAAATGAGAAAGTTGGCCATCGGCGTCCCGCGTCGGCAGCGTAGAGCGATGCCGAAAATGATCACATGGCGGCGTCACCTTATTTCGTGACCACATCACACACTTCCAAAATTTGGGATGTCATAGCGTCACATCACATGATGGCGTGACATTATGACGTCAATGCGCAATGGCAATGCACCGTTTCGCTCTTCTGGAACTAATCACGGAAGCCGCGAGGTGCTCCTTGGGTTTCTCCAACTCGTCGGCAGGTGTCGCTAGACCCTCAGCTGACGATGTTCCTGCAGCGCTTAATGAGCATCGGGCCATACGTCAAGCCAAGGTGGCGCCACTGTACGTTTTCTGCCCATTTTAGTTAAGAAAAGATGATAATAAATATTGTTGTATTTCAACCTTATATACACACACACCATTAAAAGGCCACTTGGTCTCCATCGTGCACTCCCTTTTTGCCGTGTGGGGCGCTAAAATTGCTCTTGCGTTAAGAAATATAAATTTAGGTATGCGTTTAGCGAGAAAGGCAGGTTCCGTTTAAGAAAGTGTTTCCATTAGGGGGGTTATCTCAATTCGTGTTTTGAGTGATTGTCTCTTTCTTTAAAGTTGAGTGCAACTGCACTGTTTTTTTAGGTCATCATGCTTTATGATGAAAAGAAATGAACGAAAACTAAGAAACGCTTTAGTCGAATAAAAAAAAGATATGAGTTGGCTTGGCAAGTCATATTGAACCTCATCATACTTGTCACGATGTCTTTGTAGTAATGAAAGAAAGAGTTTTTATTTGTGCATTTTAAAGCCGCAATGGACTTCTGGCTACTAATAATGCAAATGTACCTACCCCGGACTTCCAGCCTGAAGATGCTCTTTGATGGTTTAAGCCTGCCATCGACGGCTACGAACCTTACGTTCACTGAAGAAAAGAAATGCCGTATTTACCAAAACAGGTGTGTTCCGAATATGCTTATAAGAATTGTAGGTGTGTTACGTGTTAAAAAATTTCTCATATGTCCTGCACACCAGTTACAACCATATTAATGAAGATTTGTTTACGCAGGAGCATTAAAAGATCTTACGATAACATTGTCGCGAAAAAGAAAAACAAATATTTTAGAAACAAAACGTAGAAGTGCGATGAAAAATCTGATGAAAGCGAACCAAGCACGTTCTCCTTAATGCGTTTGTCGGCACTCAACGTTGAAAAAAGTAATAATTCATAATCTTAAAAAAGCAATCATTATGAGCTTTTTTATAAACATGATGCAGCTCAAGGTTCTATCAGGTGAGGAGAAGGCGAAAGCAGGCGACTCGTAGATCACTCATATTGTGACGGCACAACAGCAATAGAAAAGGGTAATTGTGTTGCACAATATAGATAACATACTACAGGTGTCAAAAACAGTGCTTCAGGCTCTGCTGAATAAGATAAATATTCATCAGGCACTGCAGGCACGTTATCTATCTATCTATCTATCTATCTATCTATCTATCTATCTATCTATCTATCTATCTATCTATCTATCTATCTATCTATCTATCTATCTATCTATCTATCTATCTATCTATCTATCTATCTATCTATCTATCTATCTATCTATCTATCTATCTATCTATCTATCTATCTATCTATCTATCTATCTATCTATCTATCTATCTATCTATCTATCTATCTATCTGTCTGTCTGTCTGTCTGTCTGTCTGTCTGTCTGTCTGTCTGTCTGTCTGTCTGTCTGTCTGTCTGTCTGTCCTGTCTGTCTGTCTGTCTGTCTGTCTACATTTGCGTGCTCTCGCTATCACACACACAGACCCTTAACTTGGAGCAAATTGGGAAACTAGTTTATTTATTTATTTTATTTATTTATTTGTACAATACTGCAAACCTTGAGAGGTCCAAGCAGGAGAGGGATGTACACATCCAGAAGACATGCGTACGGAATGCAAGATCGACACATGAATGTGAGGGTACATAATCAACAGGTAAGTATACAATCATTATACATTGGATGACAGCAAGGGTGAACACTCTGGCAAAACTTTCCAATCGGAAACAGTTCTGGGAAAAAATGAATATTTGTATTGGTCTGTACGGGCAAAGAACGGTGTAATACTTCGGCTATGTTTGTGACGAGACGCTCGACTAGGGTTATTAGCTATGTAATCATGTAACTGGATTCCCATTTATTAAAATATAGCTGGTGTAGAAAGTTTAGACAGGCACATTTACGTCGGTTGGCCAATGGCTCTAGGTGTGCGAGCTCCAACATAGCTGAAGGAGAGTCGCGATGTCTAAAAACGTTTATAAATAAAGCAAGCTGCCAATCTCTGAATTTTTTCAAGCTTTTCTTTATTAGTGATAGTATGGGGGTCCCATACAATGCTTCCGTATTCCAGGGTGGGTCTTACAATGGATTTGTATGCAATGAGTCTAAGCGACGAGGGGGCATCACCTAATTTATGCTTCAGAAATCCTAACTTCTTTCTCGCGGAGGAACATATGTTATTTATATGTGTTGACCAGTTAAGTCTGGACGTCAAGGTTAACCCCAGGTACTTATGTTCCTCCACTTGTTTAGTCTGATAATTGCCAAGACTATACATGAAGTGAGATTTATTCTTATTGGAGATGCACATGTGAACTGTCTTGTCGAGATTTATAAGCATATCCCATTCATTGCACCATTCCGTTATTGCATGCAAAGCATGGTTAAGAACGTGCTGGTCAGTGGCAGACACTATGTGGCTAAATATGATGCAATCGTCTGCCAAACAGCTTAAGGCGTAGAGGGGGCTTTACAATTGGCCAAGATCATTAATATAAATGTTAAATAGAACCGGTGCCAAGACCGAACCCTGTGGGACGCCAGAGAAAACATCAAGAAAACGAGAACAGGCACCGTCAATTTCAACATACTGTTTGCGGCCAGTTAGGTATGAAATGACCCAATTGACGACTTGTGATGGAATGCCTAAGTTTTTCATTTTTGTTATTAGTTTTGAGTGTGGAACTCTATCGAACGCTTTCGAGAAGTCTATTAGAACTGCGTCAATCTGTCCGCCCTCGTCAAGTACCTGTGCCATCTCATGGACGGTAACTACTAATTGAGTTGCAGTTGAAAAACCTCTTCGAAAACCGTGCTGTACGTTAGTAGAAGATTATTGTTGTCAAGAAAATCATTTAGGTGTTTCGAAATTACGTGTTCGAGAACTTTACAAACTGTGCAAGTGAGTTTGAGAGGGTAAGATGGTTTGACGAATACGACTCTCTGGTCATAGATGAATAATGTCACAATCTCATTGCGTACGTCGTCAAACACTTCACAATCTCATTGCGTACGTCCTCAAACACTTTCCGCCAGACAGTTGCACATACCCGTAGGCTGGTATGCGCTACAGGTATACGGGCACGGGCCGCAGGTTATGTGCAGTTTATATCTACCCAGGAACAGCGAGAATAGACATGGGCATTTTTAACGTGTTAGCGTTAAAAAAATTTGACATTGATAGCGTCGACCCAACAAATGAAAAGAATCAGAGACCCCGCAGAAATTGAACTCCAACATTTGTGCATTTGTACATATCTTTAGCCACACATCGTAGCTTCTTACACAATAAAAAAATTACAACCCAGTCACCATCCGTCTACATGCTTCGCACAACATCAATTCCCAAGGTACTTGGGAGCTGCCAAATTAATATTTCTTCACTCAAAATTACTTTTGGCGCCTCTCCTGGTGAAAAACTCAATATGCACTTGCAAAATATTGTGTTACCTTTTACTGATGAACACCATTGTCTCTATATAGAGTTGAAATGCAGCATACTTGTTGTTATAAGCTTTTATAACGTAAAGCTTCCAGATGTGCATTTGCTTGTATTTAGCAGAACAGTTACTTCACCTTCGCTTGACATATATGATACAAATTTTATAACTATTGTTACTATTGAACTAAAGCACCTGTCCTAGTCAGTCGTCTATATTTATCAGAAAAAAATTAGTACAAATGTGTGATGTTCTGCATTAAAATTCAATCATCCCAATTGGCGAAAAAAGAAGCATTAGGCGCCAAAGCTACATTTTTGAATTATGCTATTTTGTAGCATCCTTTGAAAATAGCGAGGTTGATACCGCACTAGCCGCGAGCTTCATTATACAGTTTTAAAACAACCAAAGATTATCTTATATAGTACCTAAAAGTATGTATGTTCGACACTATTTAGCTCTGCAAATTTCTCAACGCAATACCTTTTTTTACTGCACTAGTATTCGGAACTGTCTTCATAAGAGAGAGTTTCGGACACTGAATCAAAGTTACGCCTTGTGCATTGACCAAAATAAAAATTTGCTTCTCAAACCCTTTGTTCATATCAGTTTAGTGATTGTGTCAGTACCCGCTGCGGGCACATGTTGTCCCACAACTTCATAACGGCCAAAAAAAAATAAAAGGGTTCTGCGCTCTTAATTGCACTTAAAATAGAATAAAGTTTTTTCATTCCGTCGGGTCTTGCTCCGGCCTAAAGTTTTTCGTTAAAAGCAGGTTGCATAATCTCGATTCTTGTCTCTGTGAGGTAGTTCACAGCATGCGTATATGATTTATCATAAAAGAAGCTAAGGCAAATCCGGACAACACCTGCAAACACACACTCGAGATAGGAGAACAAGGCAGCACAAACGCCATTTGCGTTGTCTTGTTTCCTTCCCGGGTAAGCACGCCCTTAACTTTTTTCACAATTAATCCGTGGCAATAAGATGCACTCTCTGTATTGATAATGCGTACACGATACTTACCACTTTCTCCCGGACGATAGATGGGTTTCTCGGTCTGAAGAAAAAATGCTCGCCCGACGCACGGCTGATCAGAATTGGCGTACTCTTTGTCCACAAACTGCCGCACTTAACTTTCAGCATGACACTGTTCCGTTCGTGCTGCAAATTGGTCACGTCAGTCTGACGCACAATGATGTCAGCAATTTGGGGAGAACCTGCGAAATGTAAATTCAGCTTTGGTTACAGTATATCAGTATGTATCCCTCTTAAGTATAGCTCGAGCATGAAACTGCAGTAATTAAATAAGCCGTGCACGGAACGTTATTATTGATTGATTAATATGTGGGGTTTAACGTCCCAAAACTACCATATGATTATGAGGGACGCCGTAGTGGAGGGCTCCGGAAATTTTGACCACCTGGGGTTCTTAAACGTGCGCCCAAATCTGAGCACACGGGCCTACAACGTTTTCCGCCTCCATCGGAAACACAGTCGCCGCAGCCGGGATTTGATCCCGCGACCTGCGGGTCAGCAGCCGAGTACCTTAGCCACTAGACCACCGCGGCGGGGCTGGAACGTTATTATCCTGCGTTAAAGGGCCCCTAACCAGCCTTTCAAAATACAAAATATTCGAGTGCATTATTCTCTCCTGGCGTTTCTCGTGTTTCTGGCGCACTTCGCAATGTAGAAACTGTGATTCCCGTCATGCCTGCACACTCTCGGTTGGTTCATATGAGCGAAATATCATATGTGAATAGTCTCCTGCACTGCTTTGCCTGGAAGCCGTCCAACCATTCCTCTTTTTCTCGCATGAGTATTGAGCGCAATCAAGCGATTTCACTTTATTTTGTATGTTTTCGATTGCGCCAGTAGAGATAACAGTGTAGACGACAATCGCTAGATCTTGATATGCGCAACACTTATCGAAGTTTGATATTGGGCTAGTTGGTAATTCATCTTAAACAATCAGCGCAGAACCTGACCAAGGTCTCTGTTTTCTTTCTTGTCCTTTGTTCACTCTTCGCTGATTGTTGAAAATGAACGCTTTTTTATTTGTTTTGCGGGGTTTGATGTCCCGAAACCACGATATGATTATTAGGGACTTCAGAATTTTCGTTTATCTGGTACTCTTTACCATGCCCCTACATCGCACAGTTCGCGGCATCTACCATTTCGCCTTCATCGAAATGCGGAATGAACACTTAGCGCTGACATTGCACACTTACAATTAATAAATAAGCGACGAAGGTGAGATACCACCTCTAGGACTGGTAGTAAAGGTGACAAACACTTGGTCTATTCACGATAGGCTATTAAACATAATAGAATAAAAACCGATGCCTATTCAAGCTAATGCAAGGTATACGCAGTCCAAATGCGAGTAACACTTTCGTCACTCTGCCTGTTTTCTTCGTTAGTATGCTAACTATGCCTTCAAGTTGAAAGTTTGGCGCTCTCAGAGACCTTCTGGACAGCCAACTGTATTTAAAGGGTAAAAGAGGCAGTATTTTATCTGTTTCGCTTTTGAGTTTCTTTTTTTTTCACCGAAGAGGGGGGGGATAAAGCTTTTTCGCACTCGGGGAGTTGTGTGCTAGTAGTTTCCGTTGGGGCGACGACGTGTCTTATGGGTGCTCAACGAGAACGGCAAACTTTTAGGGATTGCAATGAACATGAACTCAATCTCTGGTTAATGGTAGCAGCACAGGCATGGAAGATGGATGACTTCAATTTGTCAGACTTCAGTACAGATGGCACAAGTGCGTCAAACCATTCCTGAACATCAGATGGTATTAAGTAAATCCGGCCGATTTATCGCGGAGCGTAGCGAAAATATTTTTTCGAAGGGGGGTGCGAATATGGTTCTACCATATTTTACGCGTAAGTTTGTGTGTGTGCGTGTGCATACGCAAGCGCAATTGAAAGAGAACCCCTCCTGGCTACGCCCATGCACCAGCGTGTTCAATACAGAAGTCTTCAAAAAAAAGAGGCATGCATGCAACCGCAGAAATAAGTATATGTAGATGCATATTTTAGAAAAGCCAATGCACAGTAAGCGAGCTTTCGATACACCACGTCGAGAAACTTCTTCGCGCAGTGGCATGATAGACACTAGTGCTTATATATTTGTATATATGTAAATAGCTTTTGTACTTGAGAATAAATTGTAGTACTATTCTACATGGCCTTTGTGTTCAAAACTTCTATTTTGATTTTTAAAAGTTTACCTTGTGCAGGGAGACCGCCAGGTGGCGCCGGGAGTGCACACGCGTTCACATCGGCTCCGTCAATCATCGTACCTAGCAGCGGTTAAAATCATTGACTACCAGTGAAACTACTGGAATTGTGCAGGAAGACGTCCAGGTACACGCTCACACAACCTTTTGGACAAGCGATCCCGGTTTCCCCTGGGAAGTGAAGACCTTCGGCAGAGCATGCCAACCTGCCACGCTAAGCCTCGAGGGCGAAGCGGAACGCGGAGTCCTGGCAGCCAGCTCTCGGCCCACGCGTCGCGCTGTACCTGCCCGAACCCCAACGGACAACGACTCGGAACTAGCCCAGGCACTTATGAATATGGATGACCAAGACATCGAAACCCAAGTGAGCTCTGCGGTGGACGCCAACGAGATTTCCTTTCACCTGACGAGGTGCTACAAGAGGAATCTACTAGCGACGCCGAAAACATGGAAAAAGACTC